>JBBBVU010000015.1:17447655-17460502 GCA_037177055.1 Atherinosoma microstoma | reverse complement strand
AACTTGACCTATTAAACCTAAAATGGTTTTTTGAACCAGGCTGTAAACATGTTTATTTCTGCTGTGAAGTTGGCCTTAACATTGGAGTCAATGGGAATCTGCTGTTTTGCAGCCAGCACCTAGCGGAGGAGGGGGGAACTGCAATTTTTGGCACTTCTGCATAGACTTCTCATTTCTAAAGCTGGAGGTTGCCCCTTGGGTAGGCTACAACATATCCGGTAGTAATATGCACAAATCGGATATAACGTTGACAGTGGCCACCAAACAAAACATACTTTCTGACCACTTCACGAAAGAGCACTTCAATTTCTGTGTCCGAAGAATGTATTTTCTTCGTTGCCACGATTTCCTCTTCGATCAGCAGGCTCCTTCATATGCAAAAGATGTTCATGTCCAACTTTGCATTGACCATATATGGCTGGGTTTGGGCGTGTCCAGGGCGGGATATGTGTACATACACTTTGTATGGATTCTACAAAATATTTTATAAATGGAGGCCCCAGGGCTTCTGCCCTTCTGGGCTGTTTTGAATGTCATCTCCAACTGCTATGATTCTTTGCTAATCATTAAAGCATAATATCTACACCCCCTTCTGCCACAACACTTCATTTAAAAAGCACTTTGCTACATTTAGTTTTGTATAAAAAGTGCTTTACAAAATTAAAGAAAAACAGACCCCACCCTATCCCACCACACCTCCCACAGACCAAAAGTAACATTCCAATAGTATCTAGGTCATAACCGTGAAATTGGAAGTGCACCTCCCATTTGACCAAAAAAAAAAAAAAAAAAAAAAAAAAAAAAGTAGTGAGAACACACGAGGCACAGAAGCAAAGTCCTTGATGCAACACCAAGATGTTACATTAAGAAAATATGCCAATTCAAATTAATGTAACATTGAATATTGAAAAGATAACCAGATTCCGCAACAGTATTTTGACACAATATTCCATTACTTCCTTAATGAGCAAGTCTAGATATGTTCATTTCACCTTTCATGTGAAAAAGTCTATACACCCCACAAACAGTGTTGTGACAAATCAGGACCTGAACAGTTCACTGCAACTTGATTTGTTTCCCCACCCGTGTATAAACCTCATTACTTTCTAAACTGCAACCCATTTAAGATGTCTACCCCCACTGCAACCCCCTCAGTCAAACAGACAGTTACACTTATCAGGCACAAGACTTTATTACTGCAACGTTACAGAAAAAGACCATCCAAAAAACAAACGATATATTGTCATACACAGGATAAGGTGTCAGCCAGATCACATTAATTGGCTTCATTTAACAAACAGTTACATGTTCATTAGTAACTGGCTCCAGTTATTTCACCTAAAGACAATTGTCTGATACATTGACTTTATTTGTAGGGATTGGTCCAAAATTTACCACTTTCTGCAACAATTAAAATTAGCCTGCAGACTCAGCATCATGCTTGCTCTTCAGTTTCCAAAGTCATGACAGCTGCAAGAGATGAGCATAAGATTTAAAAACAGGAGAAAAAAAAAAAAGAAACTGTACATTTTGTTGACCACATAACCTCAGAGAAAATGGAACGGTAAGGGTTATAATCATAACGAGTCATTTGGCAGAATCTTTTCATCACTGGTAGAATGGTCAACTTCGGCTCCAGCAACATAAATATTTTCTTTGATGCTGTGTTTTAATAGCATGCAGATGCTTACCACTTCAAAGACTGATGCCTCCCCCTGTAAAAAAAAAAAAAAAAAGTTGTAAAAGAAAAATTACAAACCGGAGTGGCTAATGACTAAATTAGGCTGTTCATCAAGATCAACATTTACACCACTGAACCTTTCAGTCTCTCACCTTCATTTATAAGCGTGTACTTGTCCATCAAGGCACCACAGTGAAATTAAACCTGATGAAACAGTAGCATAAGTCATATATGCACAATAAGCAAAAAGGAAAAAAGCATTTACACTGACCAGATCAGCTAGAGCTAATATTAAAAAAACTCCATGGTTTACAGTCAGTCTTTATTTTGTCATCACACAGGTCAGACTAAAAAGGGATCTACCATGTTTCATTACAGCAGCAAACATGATCCCAGATAACTGCAGCTCTGTCAGACCCAAGTGAGGCAGATTTGGGTTATATATATTAGCATTTTAGAGATGTGTTCAGATGTGTAAAACCAAACCCAGCTCTACTGGTCACTTAGGTCCAAGATGCTGAAAATGCAATGTTAATTCTCACCATGTTGGTTCACAGTCCTCTGCAATGACAATGGTCACAATCCCACAGGCTCTGCAAGATTGATAAAGGGTGATGTGAATTAACGCAACATTTTCCATCAAGTCAATTAATCAAAAATAATTTCAGATCAGTGTGTGACAAGTTTCTTCAACTAGATCAGCGACCTGATTCACATTCATCACATCTGAAAATCTCATCAGCAGCTTAATCACTTGTCATGCTTACCAGAAAAGCAGTGAGGAGTCTATTAGCAATTCATCCATCAGTGACGTGTCCATGCCTGGTAAGGAGAAAACTCATCAATACCATGATTTTCACTAATCAGGGACAGGTTAAAATTACAGTTGATACATCAGCTAGGAGCGAAAGACACAAAATATTCTTCACTGTTCATTCTGTTGAACTATGCAGTCATCACTGTATCAACAATAAAAGGGATATAACAAACAAAAAACCCCACCTTCATTTAGCCTGTTGAAGACCACCGTCTGGGAGAGAAGGAAAAAATGAAAATCAGGAATCCCTTCAGATATTAAGTCATTTCAAAGGTTACGGAAGTTGATGCATCAGTTAGGAGCGAAAGACATTTGTCTTCTTCATGGTTATCTGCTGAACTATGTAATCATCACCACATCAGAACAATCCCAAATTTTAGCATTAAAGCAGCTGAAAAACCTCACCTGCAACTGAGCCAAAGAACCGACATCCTAGAGCAAGAACATCGCCACCACCTGCAGGACAAACGCACACATTACTTCCAGCCCAGATCTAAATATACTAGCATCTTTCAACTTTCACTGCATCAGATATAAATTGCTCTTTCACTCTTTTTCAGAGAGATTCCCATTGTTTTTAAAACAAAATCATCCTTCACAGTCTTCCCAACATGTCTTTTAGAGGAATATTGCGTTAGTTACCTTTAATTAAGGTCAGAGTTCATTCATTTTGGAGGCATGTACCTGAAGGAACAGAAAAATTAGTCAAAGTGCTTCATTTTGACATCACAAGCACAAAGTAATCTGTGCCTCAGATAATTTAACATGGTGGTTAACTGTATCGTCATCCATCTTGTCAAGAGTAGCAAATAGTTGTCATCACAGCAGCACGAGGATCATGTCAAATAAGGTAGATGCAGATTGACGCATCCGAGGTGTTACATTTACAAAAAACAGCCAGACGGCTTACTCAAGGCTGGAGTAAGGCCAACACAGCTGGTACCCTAGCTGTACCATAAATTTTCTCTTCAAATGTTACCAAGAGCATAGGGGGGGGTTATGCTTTTTAAGTTTACAAACATGGTAGCATCCTAAGGTCCTGTTCTAAATTGCAGGAACCAGATTCCAGTTAACAGTCTTGAAAAACCATACTATACAGAGGATGTGGTGTACTTTAGTTTTGAAGCTCAACAGCCATGGGGAACACCTCAGAAATGCAAGAACCCACTCTACCATTTATTCAAAATACTGCCATACCTCCATGTTATCTGTTCAAGTCTCTGGATTTGTCTGGCATCTGTTAAAAAATAAAAAACACAAGTCAGCACCACACTTTTAGAATAAAGTTAATTTCAGAGTAATGCAGCAGCCCAATAGGGAAGCCTCAGTGTAAAATTTATCAGAAATCAATTCTGTCCACTACTCTTATATTTGAATCGTCACCGACTTCCAGACTAAAGAAGCAACAATCACAAAAAAAACAAAAAAAGGAAAAGACACACACACACACACACACCCCTTACCTTGAGAACACCAGATTCCCAAGTGGAGAGTTCCATATTGACCTAAATACAGAAAAAACCCATTAAACTTTGTTTCTCAATTAGTGCACTTTAAAAACAAAAATTTAACTGTAGAGGCTGCGGCAAAGGGTTATTGGTACAACCCCATTTCCCTAGCACCCTCCCACGTGGATCTTAATTACAAGTCTATGCTAAAATGAGGATAATGCATGTTCAGGTATTGCCTGCCTCGATTTCTGTAAAATAGCCTCTAAAAAAAAAAGAACCTGCGCAGTTAAGTTCAATTGCTGTAACATGAGTGGGATTCATCCCGTGGAATCAGAATTGTTGGCATTTCTTCACATTAACTCAGATGTCCCTACCAACACTTAATTCATCATTTATCCACAGGAATAAAAAAATTGACAGGCGGTATACATTTTTTCCGCCTGAATCTTTTCTTAGCTAAAGGCTAGCAACGTACAAGGAGCACGTGGTTGAGGCCTGCTAACGTAAACTGCTGTAGCGTCACTAGACCCAACAAAAAAAGTTTCAAAACACACTAGTTAGGTAGGATACATGTCCAATAAGTCCCCTAAAATTATTAACCTATTAGTAATAACCATAGAAAATGTTAAACGAGACCCACTGCACCTACCTGACAAAGAAGCGAGGAATGAGGACGAACAGAGTGCGCAAGGCGGTTTTATAAATATTTCGCAAAGGATGATGGGAAAAAAAGTGGCTGATGATGACTAGTGCCTCCTACGGGCCAGACCCTAAATGAAAAATGCCTGTAGCGCATCTTACCCCAAGGACAAAGAAAAGAAACATGTATCCAAGAAGGTACAGCTTTTTTGGCAAAATGCTCGGAATTTTCAAGAAACTTTGCGCCCACCTCAATGGAATATAAAAAATTACTTTTTTGGGTCCAAGCGTACAAGGACTGGACAAAGTGGTCTGACAGCGTCACCCGATGGCTGGTCACTGCTTGCAACTTCTATTTATTCATTCAAAGATTTCAACACTAAGCTGGGCCCAATATTTTTATTCAGTCTCTGAATGCCTATGTTAGAAGCTATTTTTTAAAGGAGAATTGGTATCTTTATTCCATCTCCATCTGCACTGGTGGTGCACAATATTACAGGGTAACCCCAAAAGACTCATTTCTAATGGTGAAAGAAAACAACCCACACGTGGTAATCGGTGTTTTGACCTGATGGGATACCCATCTGAAAGAAACCATGACCAAATCTCGCAGGAATTAACTCATGGAGATTTAATATTATGCATCAATAAACAGGAGAATCAGATACAATCAATGGTTATGATGAGGAGGAAATAAAAAATACATTTGTTTTGATTGCTCTTTATCAGGCAATACTGAGCGATACCGAAATGAATGGCAAGGCCTCTATTCAATAGGTTATACAAAGACAGAACGTGGAGGGAGAAAAAACAGTCAGCATCAAATTCAGTTAAGTCATATTTCATTTGGCTCATTTCTGAAGGCATTTTTGTTTGTGTTTATAGGAGAATCAAAATCAACAGTTACAAGAGACTGAGATTTTCAACAAGGAAGAAAATCATTAGATTTGGGTACAGCACCAACAGTAGAGATCCCTTCACCAGATTAAACAACCTTAAAGGTATTTTATTTTAATCGAAACTTGCTTAATAGAATAGCCATTTAAGCAAAAATAAAATCTTTACCACACAAAGGTAAGAAGAGGGTCTGCTTTGAGCTTGCCTCAGCATCTTCAGGTGAACCTTTTTTTTATATATATATAATTTACATATCGAAATCTCATTGCACTTGGATCCAATCTATGATGCTTGGGGAAAAAAAAAAGGTTAAAAAAAGCAGGTGTACAGCAGGATAAATATTGCCCTCTATGTGGTTCTTCATGTTGAAAACAGACAATACAACAGGACCAAAGCAGCACTCCGAAAACCGCAGCAGTGGTTCAAAAGGTCTGCCTTGCTCCTTACAAGTGAATGCACCATAGAGGAAATGAGGACAGGTGATGTGCAGAACAAAAGGGAGAGTTTACAGACTCACTTATAGCCTTACATCCTCATCGAGGACCAGCTGTGCAGAAAGACAAAAATATGTAAACAATCATTTTGTTCATAAATGCCTTCAGGTAACATGGAAACCTTATCAGAGGACTGTTTGGGCTCTGTCCAGATCAGAGTCCCTTTAGCCTTTTCTCCATACCTTTTTGGCAGAACTGACATTGAAACTTTGATCTGAATTGCATATATTCCCTAAATCTATTTTCTCTGTGTGTTTAGATGCCATGGCTCATGTAGGGCTTTGAGTCTGGATAACACGTGAGACACTAAACAGTTTGAATGACTGCAAAGTTGTTAGAAATGGAAACAAAAGGGGTAAATGGAATGATTCCTACAGGTGTAAAGCCATCAAGTTCATATCCTCAAAAATCTTACACTATTGCCAGAAAAAAAAAAGCATTGAAAAAAGAAAAGAAAAAGAATATATATTTATATATCCATCATATGTATATCTATATATAAACATCATTTATAACTAGTTGCAGGCAAGCAGAGAACTTCTCTCCCGCCCCTTTAAGATTTATCCGCTCCACCGTTATAAGGCTGTCAGACTCTGGGAAGGGGCAGCAGCTTTCTTTCCTCAGTCACCAGATTCCCTGAGATGTAGAGCGCCGTCTTATTTGTCAAGCTTCACTTGAACTGAACACTTAACAACAGATCTCTTTCCCCCCCCTAAAAAGAAAGAAAAAAAATGTATGAAGGGAAACGAGTGTTGCTCTGGATCCTCTTGCAGAGCTGTTGAAGGGTGCGGGTGTGAAGCTGATTGACAGAGCAAAGTGCAATCGACTGTCACATCTCCGCTCTGTGCTGCTGAGTCTCATGTTGGCGGGTGGCCGGCTTCGGTGGTGGTGGAGGTGAGATTGCCCAAACAAGGAGAGGAGCTTTACTAATATTCATGATACATCATTGATGCTTTCATTCATTTCCATATTGTTTTATAGTCAAATGCAAAGCAGTGAACATTTTCAATCATCAGTCATTCCAAGGCTTGGATAAGAAGTGGTTTTGCAAGAGTTCTTATGAAGACTCTTGTATGTGTGCATTTCTTTATTCATATGTATGCGTGTTTATCAGTGTGGCGTGGTCTTCTCAGTGCCTCTGAGAGGCTAATCTCTTTAGTAGTGGCTCGTCGTAGACCCAGCACTCCCCGTCCTCATGGAATAGCTGTAGAAGCAAACAAAGAATAGCCAAGATTACACTCATTAACTTCACATAAGTAAATTAGAGCTACCCTAAGAACTACAATTTTGCCATTTATAAAACTATGTCTGTGTACTGAATAGGATCTGTATGATACTGACTTGGCCTGAATGTAAAAACAATTCTGATTGAAAATGGTGTACATTTACTTGTCAAATGGCTACATCTGAATACAGAGAGATAGGAAAACATTTATAAATGAAATTTATGTAGTTATAGTATTGCAGCACATGATCTGACAGCTTGCAGAAGTCATAATATTTCATGCCATCTGGAAAGCAAAAGGTAGAAAAGCCTCACCCTGGTCTCCCACTGCTGCTCCTTCTCCTTCCTTTCTCTGGCTTCAGCTCTCTGCTTCTCCTCTAACCGGTGTTTGGCTTCTGTTGCTGCATCAATGTCTTTCAGCTTCAGGTTCAAAGTCACATCTTTCCACAGGCTAATGAAAATGATGCATCAGAGTAAATCAAGGTTTTACTTTTGATTACATTTCAATTAAACAAATTTGCAAGGCTGCAAAAAAAGTTAGGAATTGTTTCTCTTCTCACCTTCGGGACTCAAACTCTAGCTGGTCCTCCAGCTTCCTAACTTTCTTCTTAATGATCCCCAATTTCTTTGTGTCTATGAACACTGTGTTCTCCTATAATCACACAAAAAAATTTGTGTATTGATACGTGTAATATAGTAGAACTGAGCTGGAACGATCTTCTTAGTGCCACAGCAGGAGTATGCAAAATCTACCAGGTCAAATGTATAAAATAGTAGATAGAAAAGAAAGAAAGATTAAATTCTGGTAATTGTCCAAATGACTCTTTAAATGGCAAGACTAGACACCGGACAGCAATCTTAAAAAAATGCAATTTCTGTTTACTTATTCCACTTAATTACATTTTGGTTAAATGCACAAACAAAACTGATTGATTTAAAGAAAATCTTAACAAAACAAATGAATAAATGACTCACTCCAGTTGCCCACTTGGCATACATTACTCCATTCCACTCTCCTTCAATGGAGCAGAAAGACTTCTTGTCATTTGGTGGACTGCAAGACAAAGAAAGTGTGACATTATTTTTCATATGAAAAGGTCAAGTCAATGAACTGCAGCTTAAAAGATTACCGTCACACCCATCTTACAAAATTTCCGCTGTGATCCTGTGCTTCTTCCCGCCGTAGAAAGGTTTGGTGTGGAACACAATGTTAGCACTGTAGCCTGACTTAGAGCAGGAAATGTTGCACTCCCCACCCAGCTCCACCCATGGAACAGTCAGAATCGACCTGGACGGACAGGCTCAGATCAGAGAGGGAGGCAGTAATAGAATCATCCAACACTATAACACTTACTCCAACACGTACCTGCCGTATCCATTAGGGAAGGTGAGAATGTAATGTTCATCGTGCTCCAAACAGGAAACGCAGCCTGAAGATGAGAGAATACAGATTGCAGCTCTGTCACAACAGTGTGCAAAATTGTTCAGTTTGGAGTGTTTGAGGAAGTGTCTATTTTACCTTGACCGATGTTGTGGACACCTATGGACATGCCAAGGAACTTTGACTTAGTCCAGATGTGAGCGTTGAACTGGATCTTCTTACTAAAACACTCTGCGTAGAATGCAGAAACTGCAGAGCAATGAGACAAAGTAATGAAGACTTCTGCAAAACAGGCATCAATAGTGATGGATCCTACATGTTCAAAGGTTTTGTCAGGGAATACTGGAAAGAGGAAGATTTGACACTCACTGGGTGGGTGGTGAGAGACCTGCTCTGCTACAAAACACACATTGTTGGGTGAAGACCAGGGAACTGGACCGTGTGATTCAGTTTCCTGGAAGGAACAAGAGAGCAAAGGATAGATGGGGTGAGAACTGATAAAAAAAACAAAAACCTTTATCCATCCTAAAATGAGAACATAGCCCCTGAGACTGTATCCAAAAATTAAGTTTGTGTTGTGCAACACCGAAAAAAGATGTTCTTAAGAACTTGAATTAGAATTTGAATAAAAAACTGTTGCTGTTGGGTATTAAACAAAAGTTAATCTGACAGGATAATAATTATTTTCAAATTTTCTATGACAAAAGTTATATTATTACAGTGTTTCACCATTTTTTACTGTTTTAATCGGTGTGTCTCAACTGTCTGCGACAGCCAACCTGCCCTCTGCAGGCAGGAGGGCATGAGCAGAGGGATGCTATAAATGACAGGAACCAGTAGCCTATCAGTACACAAGGGTTTGTAATGTTAGAGCCAATCAGAAGCAGATTAGGGCGGGCATTTGTAACAACTCCTCCGCTAGCAAAACGAAACCAATGCTCCGAAAGCTCTTTATAGACACTTCAACTGGGATTGAGAAAAGATGCGGCTGTCCAAGTTTACCAAGAAGAGATCTTCTGGACTAAGATGGTTACAGCAGGAAGTTTTGGACTGTTCTGTTTTTGACTTTATATGTCACTTGAAGTTAAGAAATTAAATTAAAAAAAATAGTGGTCAGGTGCTCATGTTTATATTGATCGTTTTTCCTTTCTTATCTGCGATTCAGAATTTTTTCCATAACGTGGGGAATTTAATCTATGTTAAATATTCAAGTTGTTAGTTTATTTGTAATATTTTTGTTATTATTATTGTCATAGTTATGCATGTTGTTATACATGAAAGAAAATACAGTGAAAAAGTTCCATCAATAAATGTGTTTTACAAATTTCAGGACCCCTGGCCTTCAATGGAGAGTAGATATGGACCTTTGAAAAATAAATTTGTGAACCCCTGCTTTAATGCAATTACATAGTTTTTTTTCTCAGCATAGGAACCCTGGTACACCATGGATGAACATATTACAGGCTTAAAAGATAAATGACATCATCATCTTGACAGCAGCAGTGCATAGTCTCACCATGTGCTGAGAGGGTTCCTCCGTCTCGCTGGGAAGATCCCAGTGGCAGTAGAAGACTTCGCCTAAGATTGGGTTGTAAGGTTTTTTGGCCACTGAGCCTTTCCTTCCTGCATGGAAAGCTGAAAGGTACCACTTCAACACATAAACCATCCGGTCTCTTGGTTCTAGCTGCTCAGCGATACTAGAGAAAAAAAGATCAAATACAAGAGTGTTAAAAGACCGTTGACGGTCCCAAATTGGGGTTCATCTGGAGAAGCTCACACAGTGAAGGTGTCAGAATGATACGTACCTTACAAATAAGTCAGGATGCGCAAAGAAGTCTGCATACATTTCTAACAAAGATCTCCTCTCAAGGATGAAGGTAGGCAGAACCACCTGGGAAACAAAACAAAGGAGAAAAGTCAGACTTCATTAAGAATACAAAAAAAAAAAAAAAAGTGAACAAAAATACAAAAATGAGCTATCATATTGGAAGATGCAGAAAGGACTCTACCTTTGTGAGGTCCATGCCCAATCGAACTTGAGAAAGCAGATGCATGATGACGCTTTTGTGCTCTTCCACAGACTCCCCCTCACCTTCATCGTCCCGGTCGTCATGGCTATCAAACTGATCTGAAGAAAGAAAAAAAAAAAAAAACATGCATCTCTCTCTCCCTAATTTTAAACATAATGTATGTTTCACACAATAAAGATGGTTAGCTTAAATTTCTTGGATGTGTCCATTAAAGTTCTACTTGTATGCTCAAAATGAGCCATTGAACCCATTTTTACCTGCATCGGTGGTGCCATTGGACATTGACGAGTTGAGGGACTCGGTGGTGTTGGGCCGTTTCAATGCAGTTTCACCATCAGCAATGGGTGAAGCAGGAGGCCCTGAGGGACTGGGGGCAAGAGGAGTACACAGAAGAGTAAAAAAGGGAACAGGAAGTATGAGAGATAAGGTGATTAAGTTGAATTTAACTGGCAATTTTGTGGCAAGCTTCTCTAACGAAAGCTGCTTATGTAGCAAGATTTCGTTTTATGCACTCTAAGCAGAATTTCCCCCACTTAAAATGCTGAACTCCATAATGACAGCGTTGCTTTCAAGCTAGAAAACAATGGATCTTTTTGCAGGAGGGTGGGGTGATAATATACTCACTCTATGCAGTGTTTGGGCGAAGTGCTGCTCTGGTAAAATTCATCAGCATCATAAAATTCATCCTCACTGGAGGAGTAGGAGAAGTCTGGCACTGAGTGTGAGGGCAAGGGGATGTGAGCTGGGGATGCAATGCCACTGCTCGGGCCTGACGGGCCACTCCCTGGTAGAAGATCAGAAAAATAAACAATGCAAGTCACGCCATTGCGCTCTTGGAGCATCTTCTTTTAAATGTGATGGAGCAAAGAAACAAAGCTTCTTCCATCATGCAGAATACAGTTCATGACAACTTGGTTGGAAAAAACACTGACTGCTTCCGCTGCAGAGGATCAAGACTGTCCACCGTGCAGCCAGCCTCCTTAGTGCACAGCACAGCATTTTAATATTGCTGCCTCAGCACAGACAAACAGACCGACAACAACCTCTGCTTTTTCACTCAGCCTTTTAATTTGCTTAATGTTCACTGACAGAGAGGGACAACAATAACATATTATTTTTGCTTTTTCCTCATTTGATTGAGCTCATATTCATTTCATGTTGCATCTGATGATAATTTGACAGGAATGGAAGTATCTAATTTCTCCTAAAACACAAACAGCAGCATTTAGGTACACTATTTGATAAATTCAAAAAGATATCAAAAAGATTTTGTTAGCTGTTGTGTATGAGGACAAGAAATAAGGATTTTTAAACCTGCAATAATTGACTTAAAATTAACCAACTGGGGGCAGCATACACTAGCTGCATACACAGCTGCTGCATTGTTGCAGTAACTGATAAATATTTCTGTGTTGGCTTTAACTACACTTTCCACCTTTTTGTTGACCAGGTAGTTCCTGATTGTGCAGGTGTCATTTCAAACTGGTAAGGCAGTGTCCAGCAGCTTTATGAACTGAGAACACTTTGAGAGCATGGACAACAAACACTCTCATATATTAGCTACGTGGAGCTTAACAATGAGATGAAACAGACTTTTAGGCTCAATAAAGCTTAACAAGGCTACAAAGTCACCCGATAATGGACTGTGGCTTCATTAATATGAGAAATATGAGCACTTTTCATTTGATCACAATGTCAATCTTTTATTTCCACAAATGTTTTATATATTTTCATAGAAATGTTCTGCTTAAAAGTGTAGCTGCAAATGTATAAACAAAAAGTCCTTCATGTGCTCTTAAAAATGGACATCTAATAAAAAAACATTGAAGCTTACATGAAGGGATTTGTCTTTTTTTTATATATTTTCCCCCCTTCATGTATTTAATATGCAGCTGCAAGGATGTTTAAAAGTCAAATTAACAGTTTATAATGTTCTATTCCTTTCAAGTATCAAAACGGCTAATGAATAATAATGCTGGACCTTTACCTGTGCTGTTGGGAGTTGGGGTCTGCAGACTGCCCATCACCGTGACAACAGGACCAACAGGTAATGTTGAGGGTCGTTGGTCTGATTTACACACCTGAGAAGCGTCTTTGATTTAAAAAAAAAAAAAAAAAAAAAAAAAAAAAAAAAAAAAAAAAAAAAAAAACGGAACCAAAAAAACCACCCCCGCACCCCCACCCCCCCCACCCCCCCACTGAATCACCCCCATCCCGACCCAGGGAGGAGGG
>JBBBVU010000015.1:17432711-17447555 GCA_037177055.1 Atherinosoma microstoma | reverse complement strand
TTTGGAGGGTGCCCATCAACGTGAAAAAAGAAACAAAAGGGGAGGGTGGGGGTTGTTGGTTTGGTTTCAAAACTTGGAAAGATCTTTTGATTGAAAAAAAAAAAAAAAAAAAAAAAAAAAAAAGAATAGAAAGAGAAAGCAGATGACTTAAAACTGAAGCATTAGTGTGAAACCAGATCACAGTAAAACCAGCATCTCATCAAATGTGCTCACAGGTCTTAGAAAATGATGTGAGGCAAAGGCTTCAGCTGTGAGGGGGGATTACACAGTCTATTAAGAGACCGAAATTAGAACGGCCTACTTCACAGTGTTCATTTTCACACAATTTTTTAAACAGTCTAGTCATAGTCATCTGACCAAAACTGACCGAAATATTTGTCAGATCTGAGTCATGCTATTAAATTCATGATATAAATGTCTTCAGAAACAATTAAAATAGAGAAATGAGATAAGATATATGTCAAACAAATACATTAAATACCAATTATGATTATAATGTTACCAGACTTTGCTGTTGATTTTCAATCATCAGCAGAACATGAATGAAAACCGATACGGACATGATCATATGGAAACTTGTTTCAGGTAACATCCCACTCGCTTTACGACAACAACAAAACTAAGTTAAGATGGTGGTAATGAACAGATCAAACTGTCTGGACAGATTACACTGCAAAAACCAGAGAAAAAGCATCAGTCGGCTATCAAAAATAGTTTTCTGCAATAACATAATTATGCTGCAGTGGCTGATCTGTACAACAGGGGGAGCTGTTGTTTCCTTTGGGGAAATTACACAACATGACATCTATGGCTGATGATGAGAATCAACACTTTAATCACATGGAGATGCAGCTTCCTTGTTAGGCAGATATATGGTACCTGTGGGTAGTGTGGTCTGCGTTGGCATTGTGGTGTTGACTACAGGGGGCTCCAAGGGGGGCTGGTAGATCCCATCCACTGGGTTGATGGTGCTCTGGAGAAAAAAGAACAAAAACAAAAATAAGACTGCAATCAACAACAAAAACACCTGTCTGACTAGACACATGACACCCCATAGCGCAATCACACACCCATGCCACTGCCTGCTTACCAGTTTTAGAGGCTGTACAAGAAAATTTTAACATCTTCCACCGTGAGAGCCTACATGTTAGCCACAATGAAACGCTAGTTCTGTCAACATCAAAGCCAGATGTCAATGTTAATTCTCACCCGTCAGTGGACAAATCATGTGTATGGGTTATAGATCAGTTGAATGGTACACCTATGTGAAAACAAGCACAGCTCATTAAAATGCGCCAGCCAGTCAGTGCATATTTATTTCCTTCCACGTCCTTCATGTCGAGTGGTGTTACCAAGTCTCACTTATGTAATCAATGCTAAAACCACAGCACTGTTGAAACCTTTAACACCAGTACAAGCACAAGCTTTACAATAACTAACATGTTCTGCTGAACTCTCAGCAACCTTCCAGTCTAAAAAGGAGTTAATTAACTCCTCTGGGCTGCAGTCTGAGTCTGTCGCATGTTTAAACTCTTGATTTCCCAGTGGGGGGGGGAGTTATCTGCAGTGGCCTGTCCTCAATAGGGACACCTTTACATTATGCATCCATGTATTTGAATACAGGCACACCAATCCCACATATACAAAATGCATCCCATTTGCTCGGTGCAATGGGGTCACTGCCACCAATAACTCAACAGAGAGCAACACTGACAACAAGCGCTAAAACAAAAGCTTATCGACCCATATTCCCAGACGGCTTACCCCCAGGGCTCTTGGTGGCACTGAAATGGGCTGTAGTCATTGTGATGTGATATCTCATTATTTAAACTTGACCTGCAATGACTTTTACAGCTTGTTTTCTACAGAAGTTTTGAGATAATCAGAGATTAACCGGAACAGAGAGTGAATCACAACTATGACTGTGTGTTTAGATAAGGCTGAGGTAGAGAGTAAATACAAAGTGATGTATGCATCTGCTTTAGTATTAAACATTTTCTTCAATGATGTGAGATTCACCCTGGCTTCGCTGGTTGTATGTTTTTTTAATATCAAGATGATAGCCTTTTAAATATCCAAAGTTTTGAACAAAGGTTGATATTGTCACTCTGTCAAACAACTTTTGATCCATTTGGCCTCCTGTTCACACTTGTCCCTTTGCTTCATCCTCTTTGCGGTGCTGAGTGCATGCCTCTCAGCATGCCTCAGTCTTCAAAAAAAGTAAGTTGAGGTCTACTAATTATAGCCAATTGCAGAAATATTAGCCAGTCATTGGCCTTGCAGGCGATAGAGAGAGCAAAAAGCAGATGGAGAAAAACCGCTGGGCGCCGAGGAAGAGATACAGCTTAAATGTACTTGAAAAACCATGTCATGATTGATCTAATTTTCGAGCTAATGCAATATTAATAGCGCTAGCAGCTCTCGCAGCACAAGAACCCTAAACCAATCACGGTGTATAAATTAATTTGACAGATAAATACTGATTAGACTTTTATACAGGGTCAATCAACAATGCTGCTAGTATTTTAGGCAAAGGCCTGCAGTGCATTTATCACTTCCTCCATGTAATAGGAACACATGCAACGTGACAGACATTTAGAAGTGCTAAAGCTGAAGAGATTCCTTAACCATAAAGCTTACGGCATATGAAATGTGCAGTTAGATGTGTAGACGGAGCTTATGCTGTGCTATTTATACTTCGTAATACTGTACTTAATGACTAAGATTATGTCAGCTATAGGAGAAGACTGTCTGGGATCTGTGGGATTAATTTTCTGTGCTAGATACCATTATCTACAAACTAACTTTTTCCAAAGCATACAGAAAGGTTTTCGATTGATTTTTTGCTACCCAGTTCGACATCCAAGTTCTGATCATTGTATGATTGTTTACCACTGACCATGTTTCACCAATCCATTAGCCCTCACTTTTCTTTAGAGACACAATTCCATCACATCTGACAAAAAGTCTTAAGTCTTATTGTCTTGTGCAGATGTAGTTCTTTAGACGCATGGAAATCCTGTTTGGAAAATTCTCATCATCACATTTCCTCTTTTACTAGTTGAGAATTAGTTACTTAAAGCACCACATTTGCAAGTTGTGATGTCTAGAAACAACGCTGGATTATTAAATAAGCAGTGTGGATATACTGTATATGAAAATAATACTCCTGGTTTTGTTTTTTGTTCCATTTAATGTTTATGATTGTGCAGGCTGTGCAAAATAACAGAAGCCCGATTCTGTGTTTGCACCTGCACTTCCATGCAACCGCCATGTTTGTAACCGATCATCCATCTAAAAACATGGCTCCCCTCTTCTGGTTTATATTAAAAGGAGGTGAAAAAGGGGTGAACAATGTGGACGGTGAGAAACTGAAACATCTGCAGTGAATGTTTTGGAAAATGGTGATAATATTAAATAAACATGTGGTTGTTAAAGCAGGCATAACTACTGGTATGGCCTTGAATGTGAAGACAATGCACCTGCAGAGTGCTCTCTTGATGGCTTTCCTGCCATTAGTGCTCAGCAATTCAATAAACAGGCAGTTTAAGCAGGATAAATCAATGGCAGACTAGTTCACTCAAATGTTTGAGCAAAGTAATGTGCAACACTTTACATGAGGCATGCACACACACACCCACACACACCCGTGTAATCCATGTAGACAAAAGTTTGAATTTTGTGCAGGTAACACATTTTGTGTTCTGATGAAAGAAAGGATAGTTCCCAACCATTGCTAAAAAGAGTTTGATTTCAGATTAAATCAGGAAAGTAATGACTTAATCAAGAAGAGAGCAGTGGCAGACATGAGGGAAAGAGCTTATCTCCAAATTACATGGCATGCACTAAAGATCTGATTCATCAGCTTTTCAAAAAGGAGAGTGTAAATTATGCCAGAAGAGAAAGTTAGCAGTTTTTTTCATTTCAATTTTGTTGTCATGGACAGAAAGTGTTACAACTTACTATAAGTCCGTTTGCGTGTTGCTGTTCGTTACTTTGGTCCTTAAAATTTTAAGAAGACAGTGTTAGACTGCTTGTGTAGGAAGATTTGAAAGTCATTTAAACAAGCATCCCGAGTGAGATCCGTCGTTTTCATCACACAGAGCTCCATTATGTTCCCCAACTTGCCACATGCAGTGATCCTTTCATCACATGGTAAAGTCCTCATTATTTTCATTAACAAAAAGGACAGGATTGCCCTGTCATGACAAAATCTCCAAACATGTTTCCTAAAATCCAATTTGTTAAAGTGTGGTTTAAAAAAAAGGCAGCAAGTCACACCTAACAACCACATGAAGCAGAGACAGCTGTGCCACTTCCTTTCAGCCAGCTGAAAGAAACATGTGATGAAACGAGTGCTGGGCTACACCCTCACCATTCGACCCTGGTAGCAGCAGTAAGCAGGGAACTACCCCAGAGACCCAAGGTAACATACAGCGTACATACACCCATGTGGTCTCACAAGAACAGTGATCATAATGAAATGAAAGGACAAACTACAAAGGGGATTCAAATAAACAATAATAATGTGTTTACCTTGGCAATTTGAAGCAGTACAATACAATGCTTGATGGACTCTACCATACTCTGAAAGAGAGAGAAATAAAAAACAAAAATAAATAAATAAATAAAACAGGAAACCATTAACAAGGAAGTGACTTCCAAACAACAGGAAGGAAAGTGTGTTACGTTCTTACTTACACAAGTAGTCTCTTTCAGGTTTTCTATTTTCTGTCAGAAAAAGAAAAGTGGCTGTAAATTTCCAAAACAAATTTTAGCAAAACAAACCAGCTCCAAAATCGGGACTGTACATTCAAACAGATAAACTACACATAAAGCACAGTGAGCAGAAAGCTCTGAGGTGAAGAAGCATTACTGCTGTAACTTTTGTTTTTGTTTTTTTTTGGGGGGGGGGGTTGTTTGTAATTAATGAGTTCTAGTTCCTCTCTAGTGACCAAAACTTGGAGTTAAACTTAGAGAGGAAGTGCACACAGTCACATTACTGCTAGTAAAGAAAATGTACCACGCACACATTATTGCTGAAACTGAGCTGTCTCTTCCAACAAAACTGAAAACCTAAATTCTTTTCATCAGTTAAGATTTCGAAAAGGCCTGAACAGCAACTATAATAATGACTATATACCAGTTAAAAATACTCGTGTCTGTCAACAGTTTAGTTATAATATAATTAAAATGCATAAAAAAACAATCTGGTTGCAGATTCATCGTTAATAAAATAAAATAAAAATGGCAAAAAAATGTTTTGGTTACAAATGTGATATTTAAACTAATTATAAACTAAATGTATTTGATTTTAAAAACTCGAGCAAACTAAATATTTCTATTAAGCCATTAAGACCAAAGGTAACTGAACATGGCACGATTGTGATAAAATTTAACCTGCCACACCTTTTATCTCACATACAAGTAATTGTGACAAATAATTAAGTTCTGTTCATTTAATAACACGGTCATCTTTCAATTTGTGATATTAGTGTTCTTTGGTTCAGCAAAACTAAAATGTATCTTCAGGGATTCTGCGTTGTTGAGCTTACAAATGAAAACCATTTTGTTTACTGTCATTAGAGGCTAAATAGAAATGCTGTCTGTTAAGCATTAGAAGTTAAGCTCATTATTATATACAGCTGGTTTAGCTGAATTAAACTATAGCAGAAGAAGGGGGGACTAATCGTGAAAGATGACTGATCACTACACACCTCTTTTAGTTTAATTCAGCCATTTTTATGCAGGTGAATCGAAGCAATTATCATGATAATCTGAAAAGATTGAGGTCAGCTCAAATTAATGTTATCAGGTGATTACAATGCACTGAGACATGCTAAAGGCATGCCTAAACTTTAATACGGGTTTACAAATAACCTTTTGAAAAAGAAAGGTGAAGAGTTGGCCTAAAATAGACAAAAACTCTGAACAACAAACATTGTAGAGTCTGAAACTTTGGCCTAAACTTTGAAGAAATTCCTTTGCCCTTACAATAATCAATATATTTGAGATAATGTTTGGTTGTGCATCTAAAAAGCAGTTACATAACATATAACTTCGGAGAAGCGTGGAAATGTTGCACCGAGCCAGTAATCATACAAGCATGCCCTACATTCGGTCTTTAAGGATCAGTTAATAACGAAAATAATCAAAAGTTGCAGCTTCATCTTCTAAACCATGTAATCAGAGGCCTGACAGACGACCTGCCAGTCAGATCAGGACAATATTTGGTATGGGTGGAGGTGGCTAAAAGTTTTGGGACAAATCCAGATTTGAATTCTGATGTAATGTATTTTTGATAAATGCAACAAATTCATAGGACAGAGACATGGTACTCACTCTGCGTGATTCATCCTCCTTGCAGTCCTTGATCTTCTCATCAAACAGCTATTTGAGAACAAGAGATGAAAAAGGGAAAGAAGACAGACACAATATGAGCCAAGATGATTCCTCAGTCAGGTGAGTATTCAAAAGATCATAGGGTGAATCTGAAGCTGTAAATTTGGCTTGAGATACATGACAAGAAGGACACTAGAAGTGTTTTTATTAAGATGGTCTGCCTTAGAAGATGTGTGGCTGCATCGTTTTATGCTTTGTCACCATGCCACCACAAATCAGACTTGAATAACTTCTGCTTTGTTTAAAAGAAAATGCTAAATCAGAAAAAGGAAATACTCACAAAAGTAAGCGGAAGGCCGTGTTAATGGAGAATGAAAATGGTCAGAAATTTCAGTTTCTGATTTGTAATAAATTATCTAACGTGTGTTAATATTAAATTTGGGTCTAAAACACTATATAGCTATATTAAGCTACATCTCATATCTATGTCATAAATTAAATATATTAGATGAAAAGTTCACATAAGGCAAGTTTTATGACGAATCCTACCTTTAACTGGTCAATCAGAATCTGTAGGTAGGCATCAGCTTCAGCGAGCTTCTTGTCAAAGTCTTGAACACTTGGAACAAATCCTGCCTCGGCCTCCTGTGGACGGGAAAACAAACAAAGCCGAGCATTAGTGCATCTCTAACCAAACGCCTCGTAATAAGCCCTGCTAGGATTTGCATATTCAAAAGGAAAATACACAACCGCAATTAATAAGTGAGGACTGTGGATTCACACTACATCCATTCATAAAGTGATGGCTCGTCTCCTTGCCAGATAAGCTTTGTAAACAGTTTTCACAAAATGGTGGACAGAAACGTCAACAGTTCAGGAGAATCTTCCAGCAACGTACTGCACTAGGTGAGATACAGTATGAATAGTATTGTTTAAAGGGTAGCTGACATGAAAGGCCTGCAGGTCTGTCTGCCTGACTGGAGGCCAACACATTTCAGGCTTCAACAAAACTAACTAAAAACAAAACAAAAACAAAAAAAATCCTGAGATCTGAGCCACAGACAGAGGGCTGTGTTTGTAAATGTGATGAAGTGCACTCAGATTTATTGTTTGTTAATTAGCTCCTCTCAATAGCCCCCAAATTAAACACATGCAAACACATTTCATTACATAAGATCCATTAAACTGTAATTACTAGACTACTGGCCAAACAGATGTGACTAGGCATCGGTCTCCATCTGTCTGAGCTCACCCAAGCATCCAGAACAATCCAGTAGGCTGCGACACAAAGCCAAAAGCAGGAGAATGAACACACAGACAAGACTTCCTTTAAAAAGCCCTCCACGTGTAATGACTGAGCTTGCTAATATCAAGGAGACCCAGCACCAATGACAACACAATAATGGCTCTATGTCTAACCAGGTGATTCAGTGGATGACTAATACAGCATGTGTCAGAGCAATTTACTGCAACGGAGCAGTTACACCTACATGGAAAAACACAGAACAAACTCTTACATGAAGTCACAGTGTGAGGCAACCCAATCTAGATCCTCACAACCTTACAGAAATAAATCAAGCTCTTATCAAACCGTGTTTGCTGCTGCTTTGAATTTGCTGCGTCGCATGCTCCTCATGTCTTTTCTCTCAACTGACAGTGATCTCATGGGAATGTGAAGAAAAGCCATCAACCCTGCTACACTCTGACCTGAGACTCGCTAAATTTTAAACAGCTTCACAGAGAGCAAAGTCTGCTTTAACTGAGCAGTTGTGAAGCATGCAGTTAACAGGGCAAACTTCCTCAAAGGATCAAAGGTGCACGCATTGTTAGTTTAGTGTGACAACAAAAATAAATAGCTGGCCAAAGGAGAACCCAAGCTAAGATCAAAACAGAGGGGGATGCACATAGGAATGACTTCATGATGACAGGCCACACATTGGGGCATATGCCTCAACTCAACTGAAGAGCTGCCATCTTTCTAGTAAAGCATTGTGTTAGTTTAGGCAAAAAATACTAAATACTATATAGTAGGGACAATATAGACAGGTTAGACATGACACAGTGGGGATTAAAAATCTGCATCTTCACAGTTTCATCATAACATTTAAGAACCCCTCCCCCCCACACACACAAATACATGAAATTATAATAACTTCAGCATAAAAAGGCATTTCTTACATGTCTTTTAAAATAGTCTACATGTACTTCTACATATGACACCCCACTGTAGACCCCAAATGGATAAGTCTGCATTACAAACCTAAATACATGTCACAAAAACTAATACAGAGCAGGAAACAGAAGGAGCAACACCGGACAGAAAAGTAAGACAGGTCCATTATTAATTATGTAGCGAACAGCATCCCATGTTTTGTCAACACACATCATGTAGGGGAAGTGCTGTTTTACAGACAGGGTAGATAAGTCTGGAAGCGGAAAGTCAGATGCAGGTGGTTGGTTTATAAACAGCTACTGCACAGCCGTATTATTGTGCTCACTTCTTCCCCGTTCCAGAAATATTCCCAGGCGTCTGCTCCCACTCATTCCCACCAGCCAGACCGTGCATGCCTGTCACACATAGGGAATCTCTCTGAGCAGCTTGCACAGACTTACACATAAACACTCACATCCACCCAATAATTTGTGACTCTACAAACAACACTGCCCCGACAAGCGCTCCCTCCCTCCCCCATTTGTCGTTTCACACAGTGTGACCCACTTTAAAATGCTGCTGCCCCAGCAGCGCACAGCAGCAGTTCCAGTTCTCCTCGTCGCGGTGTTTTCTTTTATTTGAATGTGTGTTTTACTTACAGGGTACCTCGCTCCAATGAACATGCTGCATCAAGCTGTACATCTCTCAGGCCACTTAGCCTGACAGGAGCTCCTTTTGTCTTTGCTGCCGCTATTTTTTCTGCCCACAGCAACAAACAATCAGCTCTGGTGAAGTTAGCATTCTTTCTCCCTCCTCAAAACAAAAGAATAAAAAGAAAAGAAAAACACAGCAGCCTGCCAAATAAAGCAGCAGCCTTCAGACTGTGTGTTAGGCGGGAGTCCGTTTGGCTACAAAATATCCTTCAGCGGCAGTTATCAGTTGAGCTTTTGGTCTGAGGCAGACAGAGCCGTGTTAATCCAGGACCCTCCCCTGGCAGGAAAGGCACACTTCCTCTCATACAGGCAGAAGCGAAAACACAGCAGACAAGCACTAACAGCCACTGTGATTGGTTGGAGCAGCAGAGGCAGATGTTTGGCTCATCAAGCAACCAAACCCTGGGTTGGTTAGTGCCGGGGTGGGGAGGGGGGTGTCACATGATTCTACGACAGCAGCCAGCATAAGTGCATGTACGTGTGTGCGCACCGAGTGACCAGACACACGTAGCACAGAAGGATTTGCCACGAAGGGAGGGAGGAGGGGAACAGAAAAAGGAAGGTAGGAGGGAGGGCAAATGACAAGGTTGGTTATGAGGACGAAAGGGAGGAGATGGGCAGACAAAACTGCATAGAGATGATGAAAGGAGAGAAGATGCAGGAAGGTTTGCTTTAGGGGAGGAGAGCAGGAAGAGAAACAACAAGGGAAGCGGAGAAGAGCATTGGCTGAGACACACTCTAAACTAAACACACATGAAAAAACAGAGACAAACACTAGTGGAGGAAAAAAGGCTGCCAGCAGGTCAGCAGTTAAACAGACTCTCCATTAAACTACAAAGCCTGGCTCCAAGACTTGCCACATATTAAACACCAGTCTTTAAGATGGCAGAAATGCCTTTTTTTATTCAAACTATTTAAACTTGACAGACTTATAGCAACCTCGCAACTGCTCTGCTGAGCCAAGAAAATCACTTACAAGTGCAGATAAAAACCCCGGATATGCAAAGTCATCACATGAGTGTAGTGGCGTGTCACAGGATGTATTTATAGAGCATGCAAATGTATATAATCTGAGACTAGCAAAAGAAAGTCAGAACAACAGATTTGTTGTCCAGCCACTGCATTTAACTTTCCTATACTTTCCAAATCTGCTCACAAATACTCTTTTGCCTTCATCTGTAACACTCTAGTATCACTTGCTTTGCACAGAAACTGCAAACACTGCTGCTGACTTTGGAGTTATCAAAACCAAATGAGCAAACATTACGGAGACCTTCAGAAACAGGACTCTCTTGGGGCATGGATTAGACACGCTTCCATACATACACAAACAAAGTGGTTGGCCACGTACCCGGAGCTGGAGGGTGTGACGGAGGATAGTTCCCTCTAAGGCGTGGATCCACTTCTCCCGTTCGTCTGCATCTCGAGCTGAGGGAAGAAGCACACCGACACACACCCAGTGAGCCATGTTTTCCACACAGATATAATAAGAAGCTATTACCCACTAGTGACGCCAAGACACAACACTGATATGACATGTGTTCTGGAGGAGCAATGATGAAGCAGTAACACATCCATGAATTATGAAGTGTTTTTTTTTTTATGCGACAATGAGCCGTTTTATATTTTCATGAGCTCATTAATACAAAATACATGTTTTTAATCCACGCAGAAGCTAAAGTGTGAAAATGACACATTGTTTTCCATGTGTGTTGTCAGAGATGAAAACCTACAGAAGCCACTGAAGTAGACCAAAATAAAACATAGTTAAGGACAAAATTCAAACAGGACCACAGTTCCCTGTGATTTCGGTCTTTCACTCCCAGCAACTTTATATCTACCACACGTGAACATGAATCCAGTCCTTGTATGCAATTCATGCTGCCCAAAATATCCAATTATTCCTTTAATGATCAACAATATTTACAATCATATTATCATTCCATCATGTTTTTGTTGTGCTACTGTACTGAGCAAATTAAAGAAAAAGAAATGAAACAAGTTAGTTTTCAGATGTCTGATGCAAACATACATTTGAAAACAACATTTCAAGTGAAGTAACTGAAGTGTTCATAATATCTTAATCGTGGCAGTTGGGCAATCTGATCATATTCATAAAGACTCATTAAAACATTCTTGGTAGGTCGGGGGTCCCATGGCATATCAAGCTTTCGATAAGCAGGCCTGTGTATGATAAGTATATGGGAATCAATACAAAAAGAATAAGCTCCCATTTCTTTGATGCTTGTAAAATTAAGCCATTAATGCACCCTCAGGGAGGCGAGGTCGTGCTGATTTTCATGTGTCGCTGCACCCTCAGAGCAAAGGGAGAACAAACAGACTGCCAGCGACATTAAACAGTCACTGTGCACAGACTCTGTAACATGCATGGGACATTTACAAAAAACAAATAGCTCTTACGTGCATGCTTTTTTAAAAGCTGATTTCTTTCTCTTTTTTTGGTGTATGTGGCATACAGAAATGCTAGATTTTGTCTACATGACATCTTAGACATAACTAGACTTCATGCCAAAAGCTTTTTAATATGAATGAATTTTTGTTGTTGTTGCATAAGTTGTTTCTCGTCTTCTGTGAACAGATATTGGTTTCAATATAATAAAACTGTGAGGCAAACCATATCCTGTGTAAGACTGATTTTTATTGAGCTGGAGACATGACAGTACAGCAGATGAATGGCTGTGCAAGCACAGAGGCTGAGCCGTGCTACAGCAGAAAAGCTTTCAAAGACATTAAAAGGCAGCCAAGGCTCAGGCCAATCCACTCAGACAGTGCCTCGTTGCCCTCTCACTTCCCTTCAGCCAAACAGACTCTCTAGAGGAGCAGATTATGGCAACTAATGTTGTTTAGCTCTATTCATGACAGAGACACGACAGTGGCAGAGCCATTCAAGAAAAACAAAGACTGGACCTGTATAAGCTCTGTTAGATCTTTGTCCTGGCTTCACATTCATTCCATGATTTACTTTCCGAGGCAGATGTTAGCACTTAGACAACTCAACAAATCCACAAGTTTAGCTTGTTAAACATAAGCAAGGGCATGGGGCACATGACAACCAATCTTGTTAATCTGGAGTTACATATTCCAGCAGGTTATATGACATTTAAACATTTACTTGTCGACACATAGATAAGAAAAGGACAAGCTAAAGATTTACAACTGTGACCACAGCATCCAGCAACCTGGAGGTCTGTTATTTAAAACTAGGGGAGCTAAAAGATTTCATAAGATTTATTATCATACAGTGAAATGACGCAAGAGAATTTTTAAGATCTCTAAAATATAAAATGTTCATTTTCTTAAATCAGAAATAAGAAATGATAGAAAAAGCCATTGCCAGTCTTGGAGTGAAAAAAGGGCAAACAGGATCTGTTATGAGCTGGTTTGCAGCATCATCAAATTTCTTTAAAAAGGAACAAGGGACAAAAGTACAAGAGCCACAAAGTTTATTGTTGCTCCCTCGGTAACTCTGCACAAACAACTCACTCTGGAGTTTTATTACAACGTTTCAAACCTGTAAGAATGCAACACAGTCTCTTCCAAGCTGCAATGCAACGTCCTAACAGAGAACTGTATGCAGACTAAACCCAATTACTGTGGACTCTGATGCCTCTCTGATAGAAGAGGTACTGTACCAAACACCGAGACACATTGATGTATCCACTCACAAACACACACCTAATAATTACAGAGATACCCTGCCAGATTCTGGTTAAAGACCCTCAATACAAGCAGAGCATGGACAATCACGCAACTGGAATATGTATGTGTATTAAAGTTGCTAAATTTAGTTTCCACACAGACCAAATAGTGTTACAGTCCTCAGTCAGGCTGCACTTCAGTGTACACACACTGACAAAGCTGTAACTTCATATTGAACTTTATGGGGAAGTTGGGGAAATGATATTGCACAAATACATCTGTGTTAAAGAGTGTGTGATTATGGCATATGTCAATGCCACATGATGCAACTCATCTCACCACCACCAAATATGAAAACAACACCTTCTAGATAAGAAAATATAAAAATAAAATGGGAGCAATTTCAGTGATTCCTTTGCTTTTCTTCACACTTGATGTTTGAGCTTCACTTTTACTTTGGCCGAGGCTTCCGTAACAATTCCATTACACGCAATTTCAATGTCACCAATTTTATGTTGTACTTGTGAGTTTTTGACCATTTCTGACACTATTTCAGAAACAAATATTAAGACCTAACAAGATGGTTATTGAGTATACCTAATCTTAAAACCCTTGACTAGTATAGAAAATCCCTTTTCCTTTTTATTCATTCTGTACTCATCTAAATTCAATTAAACTGCTTTTGCAAAGATAATTAGCTATAAAGCACATATAGCTTTTGCATTACATCAACAATAAATGTATGCTGCCACTTGACAAACTGCTATGGGAGGACCAGCTGCAGTTTAGGAATATTTTAGGAAAATCAAGCTACTGTTTGTTATAATCACATTGACCTCAGTGTCAGATATACCACACATATACGGTGCAGACAAACACACTTGTAAAAATTAACCTGAAAGCAGCACCAGTGATGCAACCTTAATGCAAATATTTTCCTCTCATGTCAGAGGTCA
The DNA here is from genome assembly GCA_037177055.1 of Atherinosoma microstoma. Classification (NCBI taxonomy): domain Eukaryota; kingdom Metazoa; phylum Chordata; class Actinopteri; order Atheriniformes; family Atherinidae; genus Atherinosoma; species Atherinosoma microstoma. The sequence goes on along the minus strand of JBBBVU010000015.1, from coordinate 17,433,732 downwards.
AGGTTCCCTTAACAATGCTTGGGCCTTTTCCACATAATATGGCTGCTCCCTTCATCCAACAAGACTAATCTCTTCCCTGCTCTTTCTCTTCCTCAGACAAGCTGATAACACATGCTCTAGAGGGAAGACCAGAATTCGATACCGCACTGCCACCCGTCAAGTCTCTAGCACTGAGGGAACCCAAATGTGCTGCAAAGACAAGACACGATCTCATTCGGAATATAATCCGAGGTTATCATCTTGGTATGAAAAACTAGAAAGCATCTGTCTATTAATCTATTCATTTTATGCATGATTACATTCAAACTCTGGAGTAAAATAGAAATACAATGTTGCACCGAAGTGACTGAGACATTGGTGATCTTTGAACTGTAAATACAAGATCAGATGCTCTCCAGAAAGTATAGGGGGGTGAGAGAGAGGAGGAGAAGAAACATTGCAGGTAATATAAAGAAAGGGAGAGCCCCAAAGAGTGGAGACAGAAGAAAAAGGAGGGGTTATCTCATCCTGGACTGATGCCCTGGCCCAGCTGGGTGGCCTGACAGGAAGAGAGGAGAAAACGAGAGATTGATAGCTTCTGCAGATAAGAGGAAACAAGCAAAGAGCAGAGACAGAGAGAGAGAGAAAGTGGAAAAGAGCTCGCAGGAATCTATGATGCATCACTGGGGGAGCTGGGTTGATGAATAATGGATGCTTCTCTAAATAGAGGGTGAACAGAATCTTCTCACGGTAAGCGGCAAGCTCTGAAATATATTTCAAGCTATAAAATGGGCTGTCCCGTAACAGGACAGGTACAATGTTACAATCCATAGTCATTTTTACACTATAACAGAGATTATGTGCTGTAATGTGATACAGACTTAGAAACAGCAGATGTAGCAATAAAAAAAACCAACTAAATTCTGCTATTGGTCTACAGCCCATTTCTAAACCCCTCTTATTCTTATATATATATATATATATATATATATATATATATATATACACACATACAAAAACACACAAAAAAAAAGTGAGATGC
>JBBBVU010000015.1:17393683-17424766 GCA_037177055.1 Atherinosoma microstoma | reverse complement strand
CAAGAATTTCATGCATTTGTCTACAATAGTCACACAGTTGAATCTGGTGGAATCCTGTAAAAATGTCAGATTTAACTTTTTTTCTTCCAAATGAAATACTGTCATGAAAAATCTTTTGTTTTAAACTAGAATAATTGGTAGATTAAAAACTGTGGTTTTCAGTGGAAGTCAATGGGACACCTTTGGCCACGAAGTTTCTATCTGATACTACATAGAAAATAGGAATGAAATCAAATACATTTTGTTTCTAATCTTTGACATATCCAAGTGTCTAATCACCACCAAAGATCCATCAATCTAATATTTATTATATGGAAAATAATCATGTTTTTGAGTTTTTTTGTTTTGAATGAGGTGGTACTTCAGATATTTAAACTGGCATGTAAAGGGTTAGAATACTGAAAATTATTTAATGTTTGGTATTTTGAGCAGGACAGAAGTTGCTTAAGTGATTTATGAAAAAAAAAAGTCAGAAAAAAAATATGAATGTATTACGATTTTATAGCAGTCTTAGTGCAGGGACACTGTAGGCCATGAGGACCACCAGAATCTCTATCTGATACTACATTAAAAGCTCAAATGAAATCAAGTAAATTTTGTTGCTAATCTTTGACATATCCAAGTGTCTAATCACCACCAAAGACTCCTCCATCTAACATTTATTATATGGAAAATAATTAAGTTTTTGTGTTTTTTGCTATGAAGGAGGCAGTACCTCAAATATTCAAACTGGCATTTAAAGGATTAGAATCCTGAAAATAATAGAAAGTTTGTTCCTTTACTGCAGGACGGAAGTTGTTTAAGGGATTTATGGGGGAAAAAAATCTGAAAAAAATATTAATGTATGACGATTTTATAGCAGTTTCAGTGCAGGGACACTTTTGGCCATGCAGACCACAAGAGGGTGCAAAGTTTGAGGAGGGCACAAGGTTTAATGTACAGTAAAAACTTCTATTATTTATCAAAACACAATGAAGTACTGGAAACAGGATTTAGGCAACAGAATCAAAACTTAATAAAGAATAAAAAATATGAACATGGGAAGAATGAGTTTTTGGAACTTGTTAGAAACAAAGGTTGGGAGCTTTGTAGAACACTTGGGTAATGCTACTAAAAAAATTACCATCATGTTTTATGATATATTTAGAAGGCTTTTTTGAAAGTTCACTTCAAAATTACCTGGAGAGGTAATACTATGGGAAAAAAAACTTTCCCATAGTTTGTTGCCCCTGTCCCAAATTTTATGAAATGTGTTGCTGCTATTGAATTCAAAATGAGCTAATATTTTTCATTAAATGGTAAAATGTCTCAGTTTCAACATCTGATGTGTTTTATGGGGAATAAAATATGGGTCCATGAGATTTGCAACCCATTGGTTTTGGAATTGGGGTTGTATAACCATACATGCAAGCTACCTTTGTATGGTTTGTACTGTGTCTGCAGGGACATGTGAGATACTTTTTCCTGTCTGGGTTTTTGTTGCAAATTATCTGAGCAGAGTCACCATTTTATTTTGAAATATAATCCTGATTCATTTTCTACCTTTAATCCAATTCAGGGTTGCGGGGGGCTGGAGCCTATCACAGCAATTAGCAGATGAGAGGCAGGGTACACTGGACAGGTTGCCAGTCTATCGCAGGGCCAACAGAGAGACAAACAACCATTCAAGCTAGGGAGAATTTAGAGTGACCAATTAACAATCAAGCTATCAGGCATGTTTTTGGGCTGTGGGAGGAAGCCGGAGTACCCGGGGAGAACCCACACATACAGGTGGCCCCTCCCCAGTTGAGGCTCGAACCAGTGATCTTCTTGTTGTGAGGCTGCAGTACTAACCACCGCACCGCCATTCAGCCTATATAATCCCGCTTACATGTAATATATGTACATTATCTTGCTGAAGCATAGTATGAACATTGCATAAAATTAAATACTCAAGTACCTAAAAAGATGCTACAATAAACTTTCAAACTGTGCTATTCTAGGATCAGTTTGTTCCCATAATTTCTTACCCATAACCACCAAAACTGAATAAATCCATTTGTCAATATATTGCTACAAATTTGATAAACAATTCCAGGAGTTATGTTTTATGGTCAAAGGTAGAAAAGAAAAGTAATATTTGATTTTAAATTAATCTTTAGTTTTAGAAATTATAGGCCTTTCACACAAATAATCAGATGTAACCCAAATCTATTTGAAGTTATTCTAAAGAAAAGGCTACTTTTGTATTATATATAACCTGTTTTTATCAACAGACATTATAATTAGCATCTCATTATCTAAGAAAATAAGCATAATTTGTAAAATTATGCTTGAATTTTTTTTATCTGACTGCACATATGAAATAAAAAGAATTAAGTGATTAATGAAATCAACAATAACAGAACAAAATTCATCAATATCTTTATTATTTACATTAGGCTTAACACTGATAAGCAGAACTTCACAGTAATATAATGTGAGCTTTAAATAAAAAAAAAAAGAAAAAAAAAAAAGGAGGAACCAGAACACAAAATATATTTTTTGTACATAAAAAAAGTTCATGTTAACATCTGACATTTTTATCCCTGTTTAGATTCACATATTCCACTGTGGTGTGTCTGTGTTGTTTTACATTGCACTCATTCAACTGAAGACGTGGCCTTTGGTATAATGATGTATACAAACGTTCTCCAGAATAAATTTCCAAAACAGGGAGACATGAAAAAAAAAAAAAAGACACAAGATAAATGCAAGAAAAAAAAGACAGATGGTGACACTGAATTGAAATTTTATGGTCAGTTAAAATACTGAGTAGTATTGAAATAGATTTTAAATTTGATGGAGAAAAAAACCCCCAAAAAACAAAATAACTTTATGATTGAATTTGATGTTAAATTTTCCTTTCAGCTTTTGTTAAGGCTTTTGGGAAATCTAACCTACTGAGATGGAGTTAAAAAACAAAACAGAAACCCACCAGGTTAGCAGGCCAAACTGGCATTAGTCAATCATTAAACCTGTCAACCCTCGTAGATGTGTTCAACTAAAAACCGACGTGATCCAAGTTTTTAAGTATGGTTGTGAAGAACAAAGTGCACCTGCTGGTTTCAAGTTTGCATCTGATCCTTAACATCCAAATTAAATTTTGCCGTCTTGTCACAAACTTATAAAAGAGGAGATACCACATAAATGCTTTCATACTGTGATGTGCTGCAGTCAGTGTCTTTCACATAAGTTCTGTATTCCACATAAAAGGCACCAAAAATTATGAAAAAAGATAGTATGTTTTGAATCCATGTAATTTAAAACTCACAGTGAACAGAAATTAACTTTATTTTGCCTTAAAAAAAGAAGAAAATGTCATGAAATGCATCACAAAAACTGACCTTTTCCCCTAATCATGTTTCATTGAGTATTTTAAAAGTGTTATTGACCTGCAGTGTTGACAGAAATTCTAGTGTTTTTATGCAACATATGTGTCAGTGAACCAATGTGTCTTAGGCCTTATCCAGTGTACATTAAGAGGAGAGCCAAAGGAAGAAAAGTAAATTTAAAAAAATGAAAAACTTAGTTGTGTGTTGTACACAGCTTGATGTGTGCTAAAAAACAATAGAGCAACTATCTCTGGATTGTTTGCAAGTATGATCAAATCTAAAGTACGAACAAGTAACTGGAAAAGAATCAAAATAAATAAAGAAAAATGTGGCACCTTTAGAAATTAAAGACACACAAAGTTGAACATCTAACCAGATTAATACATTCAAAGCGCATCATCAGATCTGGGTGGATGGGCCTCAGTCTTGATATACATCTCTTCAGTCAAAAACATTTCTCTATCAGCTGTGACCACACATACATTTCATGTGTAGATATGAAATAAATCAAACATTTACATAACCTTTTTCTCAAAATATGTCTGTGCTTTGAAAAAAAAAGAATAATTTAAAATTCAAGTTCATACATTCTAAAAATCATTTTTCTTTAAACCAAATAAATCCACTTTTTTGCTCATGTGCTGAAGACATACTGCAGTTGGTTTGAAAGTTCAGTCCTGGTGATTAGTGTAAAGTAGGTCTCTGCTTTTCACTGTGTTCTTGCATTGAAGATTTTACGGTACTGAGGCCACGACAAGGCTACTGGGAATCCAGCACTGTCCATACTGTGAAGGACACTTGTAGAAATACTGTCCCAGTTCACCTGCTCGTGTTACCCTGTGCTTCCCCACTCATCACCCCACTCTTTTAGGCTCCATTATACAAGGAAGAAACATAGTGTTCAATAACTATAGCTGGACATTATTATGGAGATGCTCCCCATTTATGTGGCACTGTGTTATTGTGTGAGCATAAGCCACATCACTTAAGTGAGAAAAAAAAAAAAACGCTGTACCATATAGGACACCGCACATTCAGTCATTTTTCAGAATTGTGGGAATAAAGTGATTCCTATACTGTACGGGTTTCTTTTTTTCTTTCAGTATAAACTGAGTATGTTATGTTCTGAGAGTTAAGTGTAGATTAAAGTTTGCCAGTCCTGGTCCTCAGGACCCATTGCTCTGCATGTTTTAGAGGTTTCCCTGTTTTAACAAACCTAGTTGAAATTAATGTCTTACCAACCAGTCTGCAACAACTTGGAGCCCAGTTGAATAGTAAAACAAAATGACTTCTCATCTTTTCCTTGACCTTGCTGAAAAGACCTTGCTGAGGTCAAGAAAAGACAACTGCATTGCAACCTCACTTCTTACATTAAGCTGTGATGTGGGTCTGCAACACTGAAATGACAGATGTCCAATAAATATTCTACAAAAAAGGCTTCAGATACCTCATCTACTGCAATCTTATGTCACAAGGAGACAATATGTCATTAGTATATTAATATACAAAATATGACTCTGTTATTAAGGGTTGTTATAGAAAGGAAAGGAAAAGGCACAAAAGTGAAAGACACTGTCACAGGCTGCTCACACTCAACCCACTGTCCTCATTCATCCACATCAGTCACAGTTTCTACACTGGAGAATCATATTTGAGCCTTTCTTTGAAAGTTGGAACTGCAAGTAATTGTGGCAAAGAATGATCTCCTTTTATAAATAATGCTCCGGTCTTTTCTGGAGATACTAAAAGAGGCACTGAAGCTCATTTTCTTAAAATTTAGAGAATTTGTGCAGCTCTTATGATGGCTGGTGCTTAGATACTTCCAGATCATTTAATTTAAACAAAAAAGCACTTTTCGACCAACCCTTGATGACAGCCTCTTGAGGGGGTCAAATCATTTGCAATGGCTTGGTTGGAGCAGGGAAACATTTAAAGCATGCAGGGCAGCGGGTCCTGAGGACAAAGATTGAGGAACACTGGTGTATATAAACCTCTCATCTGAACAGTTTCACCTGGATGTTCAGGAATGTCACCGTCAAAGCAGCTGATTATTCTACAAAAACAAAAACACAGGCTTTAATCCAATACAAAGAAAACAGTTTTGAGATTTATAATTTGATCCTGTTTGTCCAACTGAGAACATATCTGTACACAAAGAAAATTTCAATTTGAGACCCCAAACCTTAGCTCATACTGAATTCAGATCCTCTTTCCCTTGCATTTACACGGCAATTGTTTCCCTAAAAAAAAAAAAAAAAAAAAAAAAAAAAAATTCTGGTCACTCAATTCTCAAGACACAGAACACAATGCTTAACTGGGAAACAAAACATCCAGTTGATGATTCATATACTTGTGACTTTTCTTTTTTTTTGTATTTGAGTAAGGCAGGCCACAGCCACCATCATTCTTGCTCAGTACGCTACGGACTGACAGAAAAGCAGTGGGAGTTTTACCTACTCTCTTGGCCGGCTATACACAGCTGAGACGCTCGACATTCAGTTTACAAAGAAGCCTTTATCATGGCCAATTGGAAACTTGAAGCAAAACATTGCATGGCGTGACTTAAACCACATTTAGTTTGGTGTAATATCTCTTCTCAATATTTACAGTTGAGAGCAAAGTTAGTGTCCACACTGGCATTTTACGGAGTATTTTTGTAAACATTATATAAAAATGACATTTTGTAGTGAGTCCTATGAGGTACTTGAGAGTTTTCTCATTTGTCCCCCAAAAAGCTGTAAATAAAATTAAAAAATTAAAAAAAGAGGAATATAAGTGAACTGTCTGGTAGTTAGAGGTGACAACTGGTGTTATCACAGTGGCTACCTCTGTACTACATCACTAATCTCTTTAATACAGCTGTGTAAGTTGTCTACCACAGTGTTGGATCCCAAACCGCTCAGTCCTCCGCCTCCCGAAGACGAGGCCCTCAGTTCCTGCAGGCTGAGCTCCAGCTTGCCTACTGCTGCTCGAAAGGCAAATTTGTTCCTCATCTGAGGGATGCAGTCCACATAACCTGAGCAGTAGTCTAGCAGCTGGTGGCCAGCATCCAGCACCTGGGTGCTGGAGGTGCTTTCAGAGCTGGCATTTAGTGCGTTGCTCAGGCCCTCGGCGCACTCCAGCAAGGCCTCACGGCTAACCCGCTCCAGGGGCACCCTCTCCACCTGCTGCCTGGTTCGTCGCAGTGCAACCTTGGAACCAGTAGATGGCGCTGTGTGTGAGGAAGCAGTGGGGGTGGCGCCATTGGCCATTTTGGTGGGAGTAGTGTTGGTGCTGGCTGGGCAAGAAGAAGAAAGGGATGTGGTAGTTGCAGGAGGCACTTGTGGTGGTGGCACTGACGGTCTACCTGTTACTGCTCCTCCTGATGTTCGCCCTGACCTGTGACATTTTAATGTATCTCCATTTACTTCTACAGCTGTTCCGCTGACCTGCTCCTCACCATCACCACTGTAGGAGTGTTGCAGATTGCGCAGCGTTGGAGGAGGAGGAGGAGCACATTTGGGTTTGACAAGTCGTGGTCTGTCTCGGTCTCCTTGGTGCTCAGACAGCAGCTTGAAGCGGTTCCCCTGAGAATCTAGCCCGACTAAGTGCACGTCAGCGGGGCTATGCTTCAGTGTAGGGGAGATCAAGACGGGAACTTTGTGGTTATGAGTTGGTGGACCTACTGAAGCTGGTGATACGCTTGAGCTGCAAGTCTTAGAGGGAGATGACCAACTTTGCTGCCTGTCCAGCCCTCCACTCTCCTCTTTACCCTCTTTGACCCTAGACAGGTTTTCTGATTCTCCCACCTCCCCCCCAACCCCTGGTGCCCTCACCCCTACAGCAGTACCCCGAGGTAGCAGCTTGGCTTTGGGCCTTTCCCTGATCTGTGCAGTCCCCTCATCCATCCTCCTCAGCAGAGTTTCTGAGGGCCGTGCAGCCCCGTTCTCCGGCTGAGAGGTTGTGGAAGCAGTTCTCTCCAGGGGGGGCTTTGCACTGCGGTTCCTAGGTAAAGTCAAAGCCATGCGCTCCAGGTCTGGCAGTCCAGCTGACATTGAGGAGGTAGAATTGGACCTAGGGAAAGGTTTTGGTCCACCAATTATACTACTACCCTCCTCTGAAGAGGCTGTCTTTCCAGTCCGTAGTCCAAGGGTCTTCTTGATGAGTCTTGGGGTGAAAAAGCCAGCCAGTCCACCCCAGCTGCTACCACTTGTCAACTGAGAGCCAAGACCTCCACCAGAGGGTTTCTGTCCAAAAGCAGCCCCACAGCAGCGGGATTGTGTCTGGGTGGGTTCCCCATGGGAGTGAGAAGGAGAGGCAGAAAACCCCCCTAAACTGTCTGACTGGGGCAGGGGAGGAGGAGCGCTGAAATTAGCGGTGGGCTCATATTTCTTGGTGGGCTGTGTCTCCATATCCCTGAAGGAACTACTCCTCTTGGGTGGCGTTGGAAGGTTCTGTTGGAGTTGTGAAGATGGCGAGGAGGATGAGGAAGAGAAAGATTTCTTCTTCATGAATGAGCTAAAGAAGCCAGTCTTGCGGTCTCGTGTAAATGTGCCCATATCTTGTGCATCTTCCAAAAGGCTGCTGGGGGATTTATCCCGTGGCTGCTGTTTTCTGGGAAGGGCTGGGGAGCTGCCTGACCGGCTATCCCCTCCAAGCAAAACAGAGGCCCAGCCTGGAGAGAGAAGAAATGAATGGATTACAATCACAAAACATGACCAGGCTGAACTCAGCTGGAGCACATCTATCTTTGTTTAAAGGTTTTTTAATATCATACAAGGAATGAGAAATAGAAATCATCAGCCTCAATCACTTGAGTCTCAGAATATGCTCATCTATACTTTAATGCCACTCATACTACTGTACATAGCTGCATGTTATTGTAATAAGGTGGAATATTTTCTCAAACTGTAAAAGCTATTCTTTCCTCTTTTGGGACTCGTGTACAAGGAAAAAGCATTTCAAGAGTCAATGGAAATTTTGAGCCCAGGGCAGTGATGTGCATGCACATATTAATTCAATGATTTATGACTTGCTCTTATAAGGGAGGCGATATTAAATATACTTCAGAGACCAGACGATTACAAATGCCGAACAGAAACTGTGCAGCCTCTTATAATGAGATGGAACAGAGGTACACAGCATCAAAGACAAAGAGACATCTTTTACAATACTGCTGGCTTTAAAATCAGTACAAAGTGGTGAACAATGAAACAATTTTTTCAGGAAAAGAGTTTGGAATAATGTAAAGAGAAATTGTAAAACCTAATCAATTATACTCAATAGTTAATTGAAATGAAGAAAAGCACAAAGCCAGAAATAATGTAATCCAAGTGTCAATCATGCTATACATACATATACACTGTACTGCCTTTATATCTGCACTGTGGACATTTACTTAAAATATTCAGCACATAAAAATATATTTAAAATAATCTCATTTGACATACATTGTCAGACTGTGCACTTGCTTAAAAGATTGTCTCACAAGACAACCAGTGATGAAACCTGGTAGTTTTTATTCTCTCTCTTTTTTAAAATCAGTAGTTTTGAGCTTCAGGACTTGGTCACACAGCCACATATTGTTGCGAAAATTTTGAGTTTGTTCTGCAGCCACTGGACCTTAACACCTTGCAGTCATTGACGTGGCTGAACATTGTATACTAAAGTATTCTAGAGTCAAGTGTGAGGGCATCTGCCTGACAGCCAAAGCTTGGCTGTGATTGGGACATCTCCCTCCCAGCTGCTATCAGGCAAGAAGCAGGGTGAAATTTAGAATTACCAATCAACCTAACATGCATGTTTTTTGGACTGTGGGAAGAAGCCACAGGAAGAACATGTAAACTCAACACAAAAAAAGGCCTCAGCTGACAGTCTTCTTGTGGTGAGGCAAAAATGCTAACTGGCAAACCCTCATGCAGCCTCTTTGTCATATCCCGATATGCAAAACCTTACAATCAAAAAAAAAAAGGGGGGGGGGCTTTTCAGGGCTTTATGAATTCATAAACACATTTTTTTTCCTTTATTGGTAAAAACACAAGCATAAAGGCTAAACAAAATTCCCTAGTAAGAGGTAAAAGACAAGTCCAGACAAAAACATCACATAAAATATGAAAAATATATGTTGTTTAAATAAATAAACAAAATCATATTACAAAAATACACTGCAAATGTTTGCAAACATGAGTTACCAGCATGAGTCTTGATATTGAAACAATATTAATGCAGCAAATAGGATAAGAAAAAAGAAAAAAAATCATTCAGAAGACATGTACTTGATGTACATGTGTATCATAGTCAAAGAGCAAGGGTCCACTTGGATATAAAAATAGTGCACTTGTGAATGCTTGCAGAAGGCCATAATAACACAACTCATGTTACTGACTTGAAAATTTCCTGGATAGTGTAAACATCATTTCAGATGGATGAAGCTGATTTATTTTGTAGCAGAGCAGTTATATTAGTACACAAAAAGCTTCCAAAAGACCCAAGAGGCTGGCAGGAAAGAAACTTTTGCAATAAACATAACAGTATTTTCTTTCTCTCCATTATCCCCAGGTCCCCACAATGATGGCAAGGATGGAACACACCTCAACATTATTACATCTCTTTTATTGTTTATTAATTTCAATTTGGTCAAATACATGTTTATTTGAAGTCTACATTTGTAATTAGTCCTTCCACTTTTTTGTGCCCTACTTTGTGGTGTCAGATATTTCACTGCTGCCGTTTCAGAAAAATTTAAATTCAGATATGATTAAAAGTTAAGATATCAAATAATTTCTAAATGCGCTGAAACATTATTGCAAATTGTTGGCCATTTGTCAACACTTTTTCAGGCCATCCTTGGAAGGCCTGTCAAGGGGGAGGCTTATCTAAAGAATGACAGATGCTAACAGAAGTGATCACTGGGTGAGGAAAATGATGGCCCTTCTTCTCAAACGGCGAGCTTGGCGGCGCTGCAGCCGTCTCTGTGTATCGTTGTCCTCTGGCATACCTGCAGAATCATAAAATGTTGTACCCAACCGGTTGGTAGTAAGGTGGGCATGCCTGGCTGTACCTGAGTGACTGTGTGTGCCAGGGTCAGAACGGCCATCCAGTCCACCCTCGATGTTTTCCTTGTTTTCGGTGTGCTTATGGAGTGTGCGAGATTTGGAAGGTAACAAGGGCATATCGTGACTGAAAGAGTGCAGTGGTCCACAGTGACTGGAAGAGGCCGTCTTACAAAGCTCCTCTGCTACTTCTGCAAAGAAGAAAATTATATGTAGACAGTCAGCTTTTACTCAGATCCAAGATGATGCATCAACTGTGCCTTTAATGACCAATTAAAATATGCATAAATTTGCAAGGACATTAATCATTACATGGTCTGTTCAAGCCAGTTGACGTTTCTCTTTTTCCTTCTGTTTCACATCAGTTTTTCCCCTCATGCATTTTTATATTTTCCCCCTTAAGGCTCTTCTGATTTAGAACTTTTCAATTTTCTTTTCTCAGAAAACAAAAAAACAAACAAAAAAGGCAACCATTACACATAAAAGATTTCTATTATATATTTATCTAAATCAGTTATCCTGTTTTAAAATTTCCTGAAAGCAGATTCTGAGCTTGAGAAAAGACCAACAGCTTAAGCTACTTGCAGTTGTACCTTCAGAAATGCTGGAGTCATGGAACATCGTCTCAAAGGCTTGGTGGATCTCTGCAAACGATGGCCGATCCAATGGGCTCCATTGCCAGCCTAATACAAAAACACAAACAAAACTACTTTATTACAAGAAAACACAGCGACAATCGTGCAAATGTGTGTCACACATGTTATAAATGTGAAAAATAACTCTTAGTTTAAGGAAAGCAGTGATGCCTGAGTACCGTAGTGTGCATGGGATACCCAACATAATAAATACTTGGCTGTTAAGTACAAGCTTTGTATTTGGCCAAACACAACCAAGCCCGTTTTTATTCATTATACATGTTCCACTTTCCCAGATTTTGTTTCCTCTTCAACTTATCATTCTTATTGGTGTCTTTGTGTTCAGTGACTTCTCTTCCTCAATATTAGATGTTTGTACCATTCCTGTTTTGCAGCAGTCACATGATAGAAATGTCATCAGTGTGCATACTTTCTCGCAGTGAATTCCCTGCACAACTGCATGCTCTATTCATACATGGGCTCAATTGGACATTATGCAGGCTTTGTACAAAGGAGCTGGCTGGGTTACATCTACACAATTCCCAATCCAACTGATTCAGATTTGCTACTCTACAGCACAAACATTTCTTAAGCAGGTCTTGTAAGAGAAATAAAATCATGCTTCTTAAGACTAGTTTTTTTTTAAAAATCTGTAGTGTCAGTGTCTGTACGTGTCTTTGCTACAACTAGGTGAATAAATGGTAGGTAAGATAGATGGTACTCACATGCCCTCATGAGTTCATAAACTTTGGGAGGGCATCCCTCTGGTTGCTCCATGCGGTAACCTTTCTCCAGGAGATCATAAACCAGTGACAAATCAATTCCTGGATATGGAGACATGCCATAGGTGGCGATTTCCCATAACAGCACCCCAAAAGCTGTAGGAAAAAAAATGGACGATCCAACATGAGCACATTGGAATACAATTCAAAGTCTAAGACTAAATAAGAAAGCATACAAGTGTATTTCTCACCCCAGACATCAGACTTGATGGAGAATGTGTTGTAGGCAAGGCTCTCTGGTGCTGTCCATTTGATGGGGAACTTGGCTCCAGCATGAGCTGTGTAAGTGTCTCCCGTCATCAACCGGCTCAGACCAAAGTCTGCAACCTTCACAACATGATTTTCCCCAACCAGGCAGTTCCTTGCTGCAAGATCCCTGAAAGATAAAGCAAGGTGGAGAAAGGGAGATAACATTTGATAAATGAGGGAAAAGAAGTGAGAAATTAAGACAACTGCTGAGAAGTATTCACCCACTTACACACAGACACACAAACAAACAAGCAGAACTACGCACTTACCTGTGTATGAAGTTCTTTTTCTCCAGGTATTCCATAGCGGAGGAGATCTGTGTGGCCATGTAAAGGAGCACCACAGCATTCACCTCTGCCTTTTCACAATCTCTCAAGTAGTCCAGTAAGTTACCGTGTGGCATGTACTCTGTCACAATGTAGAATGGAGGCTCCAATGTACACACACCTGTGGGAAAGGCAGCAAGTAGAAGACGTGAAACCACCTTAAGTGTCTTGAAATTAACAGCCTATGAACAATTAGGCTTTAGAAAGACGTAAACATTTTTGAAAAACCCCCGCTGTGAATATAATAGAAAACAGGCTGATTATTACTAACCAAGAAGCTGAACAAGGTTTGGGTGTTTAACCTCTTTCATTACTGCTGCCTCTTTTAGAAACTCTTCAACTTCCATAGTGTCCTCCTGTCAACACAGAAGTGGAAAATGCAGCATACAGAATTAATAAATGTGTATTATCTGCATCTACCTGCAGGGGGCGATCTATAACCATTCATGCTCATGCACCATCATTCAAAGGTATATATGCTTAGAGAATATTTACCAAACATGAACATTCCTTTCAGTCAAAAATCAATCATTCATCCAATCAAATTAGCTATGTAGGAAAAGCCGTTTTAACCTTGAGTGTTTTGACAGCCACCGTAAGGTTGTACTTTTTCCACACGCCAACATACACCTCCCCATACTGGCCGCCTCCTAGCTTGTGTTTCATGGTGATGTCTGTGCGCTCCATCTCCCACTTATCGTGGATGGGTGACACACCGTACACTGTGGGCTTGTTACATTTGGGTGCTGGGTAGTGCAGTGTAGTGACTAAGCCATCGGGCACAGTGGAGTGGTGGTGGACCAGCTCAGCCAGAGTGGCAAAACGGCTTTCAGATGTCACATACACCTGAAAAGGAGGAATGGATGCGGTTGAAGTCAAAATTATACACCGAGATGATGAGTGTTGGTCTGAAGTTACAGCTGGAAAGTAAACAATTACAAATAAAAAACAAACTATTAAACAACACCACTTAACTTGGCTAATTCAATAACTCAAATATGACTCAGTTGCCAGTCATTGAAGCTACCTTTCCATCAGTGGCTGTGTTGATCCGGTAGTGGTACACTCTGCCCTCATAGCGCAAAGATATGGACAGCTGCCCGGGGCTGCTTTCGCTTTCCCGGACCAGAAAGCTGCCATTGATAAGGGAGGACAGCAGGTACTCGGCAGCACTGCGGGAAACAGGCCCATGGTACCAGCTATGCTTCTCCAGGCTGTTCACTGGTGTGATGTAGTTGGAAGGCACCCAACCCTGGCCGTTCTTGGACCGTACTTCACTCCACTCTCCATTCTGGTTGTAGCCCAACACACGCAGCTTCTCACCTGGACACAGGAGATGGAACAATTCATTGAATAGTAGCAGAAGGCTTGGAATCCCGAAAGAAATAATCAGGGGTTTGTTTTCAGCGATGTGTATTGTCAAAGTGCCATTTATTAAAGAGACTAGAGAGCACTTAGAGGACTTAAATAAATCTTACAAGGTGTATAAATCTATGTAGAAGATAAAAAGCTAATCATGAGTTCATTTTTTCTCTGATAATTAACAATAATTATTGATTACATGTTCTTATTTTCAGAAACAGTTTATAAAATAACTTCTTCGGTGGTCACCAGTCTGCCATAATATAAATATACAGCCACATAGAAGTAAGAAGTGTAATGAAGATGACTCGCCTCTCCGTGAAACTACATCCAAAGGCAATGGAACAATGGTAGAGTTGGGTAAACAGAATATCTGACAGAGAGGGCTAGGCAAAACCAGGCATGTAGTGACTTGGTCTGTTCTCCTTGTCTCTCTCTGACGTCAATGTGGGAGACATGAAGGAGCAGAGAGGCTGATGTGCTGGAAGGAGCTTCAATGTGGCAAAACACTGAAGGGAGCTGTGATCAGTGCTGTCAGTTAGATGATGGATAGTAGGAAAAGAAAATGAATAAAAGAGAAGGCGACAATGACATCTGATTCAGGAGGCCAAGTTAAAGATTTTTTTTTCTTTTAGAAGCTCATTAGATGCCAAACAACTCCACAGGAGTTTATAATACTGACGGACAAGATTTCCCAACAGTGACAAGGTTACCAGCAGAAATATGCTGCTCAGACTGCTTTCATTTCAGTGTTGTAGCAAAAATCAAGTCTGCCGCAACTTGTCTGTAAAATAAACAAGTGATATTTTTCTTATTTAGTATCCCTGCTACACTGACTTAAGGGCCTAATACACATTAAGAAATATATGATGTTAGAAAGAGTTTAAGTTGATTCTCAATGAGGCTTTTGGTTACATTACATTACACTTTAAACTATGACAAGTAGCTACTATTTGGTTTGAGTAAAATACTAAACATAATCAGCACATTGTAATAAAGTAAACATTTGATGAGGGGGGAAAAGGTACAACAAGTCTGGTTAGTATGACCACCATGATACACTAAAAGCGCAACCACAAACCACAGCTGCAAGTCAAGCAATTAAAACTCAACACACTGAACTTGTAATGCAGCAAACTACTTTGAAGAGATGATTATCCACACCCGTCCCACCCAACCACCATTCTGGTCTGGCTTAGCCTGGTTAGGCCTGGCATGAAAAACAGACAATGATCAATCTCAGACATGGGCTTGCCAAGACCCCCTCTGTGCCTATCCACCTGCTATTATTACAGTTGAACAGATTTCAGATTATACAACATCAGAGGCACACTGGGCTGTAACAGAGGAAAGAGAGGGACGGATAGGAAAAGTTCAGTGAAGCCTGGAAGTGCACATGTGCCTGCATGTGGGACCAAATCTCAAATTCACTCCATGACTCAGGGTCTAAACATCATTTCCATCTCAAGCAGCTGCTGTAGAAGTCTTAAAATGATGAATTAACACACTGCCACGTTTAACGTTTTAGGTCGGTTGGCGACACAATCCTGGCTGTATCTGAATAACACTGCTACAAGTCATTGTACAACTGGATGACTGATTAATTGCTGCTCAAGGAGAAAGAGAATGATTTCAAGCTGATAAAAAAATAATGTGGTGAGGTAAAGACCTATTAAAATCCAGCAAAAGCTTAGGAATTACCTTCAACTGGTTGTAGATACCATTTCCTAATTAAAGTGTGCATTATTTTGTCAAGAAAGTATTGATATACTGGAAGATCATATTTCGTATGACGATATTGTATTGATATTCAAAACCACAATATTGATTTTTTTAATGAAGAATTTACTATATGTGCAAACTTTAACAGTGGTGTTCCAACTAAACTTTCTTTTGTTAAAATTTACTTGAAGAATTCTTCAAGTGCTTTACTTTTTCATTTATATAGATGAACATGTAAAAGGAAACAGTAAAAGTGTTGTTTTGACATTGCACCTAGCACAATTTCTTTTGATAAATACTTTGAAATCAAAAACGGATATATTCTTTTTTGTATATCTGCTAAATGACTGTAGAATAGAACCACTTTTTATTTGTTATACAGACTATTTGTTATTTATCTATTTAATCTATTATTTATTTTATTTTACAGACTTTTATATTGCACTTAAGTGGTGGTATGTTTGATGCTACAGGGATAACTATTTGGGATCTTTACTAATAAGGCAGATTTTAATTTCTTTATTCATCTTGTACACAAAGAGCAAGAGTTTTTATTTATTCTGTAATGAAATGTAGATCCCCCTGTTCTTATTCAATAAGATGATGTTGGGAATGTTACAGCTTTGAGTATTTACTATACTGTGACAGTTTTCTTTCAATTAAATTCTGGTAAAGAACAATTGCAATATAATGTCTTGCTTATTGTATTGTAATATATTGTATCATAATCCCTGTATTGTGATACATATCATATTCTTTCCAATACACACCCCTAATATATATTGCTTGTGCAATGAAGTAAGCATGATTGACACATCCCTATGGAAAAACTATGTAAATAATCGTTTCTAGGTGTTGCTGATGTGCCGAACCCTAGCTACACCTTGATGATTTTACTGATGACTATTCCCTTTGCTCTGTTGAAACAAATCCTAAGGGGTGTGGTTGAGACATGAAAAAAAAATCAAGTACAGTGGCATTATGTTGCTAAGTAACAACCTTAGATTAAGAGGTATTCAGTAGAACAAAAAAGCTGCATTTCAGCACAAAATCTAAATTGTGAAATCAAGAACAGCTAAAAGATTATCAACATCCTCTTCAAACTGGACTTCTGGCCAAAGTAATTTTTTCTTTTTTCTTCTTACCTTTGGTGATGCTGAGTGTGTTGTCTCCACTAGCAACAAAGTCATAAAGTGCAACAAACAGGTTTGGGTCACTCTCAGCCGCCCCCAGCAGGTTCTCCTTGGAGCTCCAGCGCACTGCCTCTGTCAGAGCTTCTAGGGAAGAGGAAAAAATAGGAGTAAGCAAAATGAAGATAAATTAACAATAAACAAAATTCGTGACTGAACAATAAGATTTTCACAGGCCAAAAATAACTTAAAGAATTATAGCTGGTCATTTAGATGTAGACAACAGTAAGAAAATTACAAGAATTAATGTTTTTACTATTCAGGAGAATATCATCCAAAGACAAACAACACCTGGGCTAGGGCTGAACCTGGTGGCAAATCTGACAACTTTGAAATGCAAAAGTTTCTCTATAATCTCAACACTGCACATTTTCTACCTGGCTGTTCAGGCTGAGTCCCCTGCCTGAACCCTGTGCGGAGATTAAGGACGCTAAGAGCTGTCCAGTCTTCTTCAAAACTGCTGCTTGGCTGCAGACACCTTAAAAGCATAACTTTACTCAATCCACTCTCTTAAAAAAACAAGTTATCATTGGCTATACAAAGAGACCTGCTGTGTCTAACCTGAGCCAGGTAAGATCTGAGATGGGAGTGTGCTTTAACAGAGTATATAAGGAAAGAAAGAGGGAGGAGCAACAAATCCTCTGGGATAGAAAAGATTTGCGCAAGACACAATACTTCCTTAGAAACGATGATTAGTTAGTATATTCGTAGCTAAGACCACAACAGTAGCTGCCAAAGTCGCTGCATATCTGGACAGCTGCACCATTTATGTGACTGTACTGAAGGGTTACAAAAAAGAGGAAAAGCATTGCAGTAAAGGGAACTTCTATCAAACAGAAATTCTAATAAAAGGATGACGTGGCTCATATAAGGGCAAGCAATTCCTTGATTTATTTACAATGTACTATTAAAGTTTATACTGCATGAAATAAAATGTGCACACCATTTAAAGCAACAAGCCTACATCTAAAAAAAAAAAAAGCTTAAGTGTGTTCTAGGTTTTTCTGAAAGTTTTAGTTTCTAAATAGAGAAAGCAATGAAAATATAAAATCAGGTGAGATATGTATATGTACGTAAGAGTGAAATGACGTCATTTTTTTCTTGTGGACGTGGTTGAGGACAGTTCTCGAAACATCGGTCTGGGAGCACTTTCTTCTCGTGGGGCTCCGAGAAGTTGTGTGTGATTGGTTGGCCAGCTGAGGTGGGCGTGGTTAACATGGAAAAGCATTAATTGGAAAGTAGTCACTTCCGCATTTCTACTGATGCTAGGTTGAACAGATATCTTTAAGTAACAGCTGATTGAGGTGGTGAGAAAGTACAAAAATGTATCCAACACGTGGTATATACAGAAACGCATACCGCCGCATGCACAACCCCGCCCTCCCACGGCAAAGTTTGTATGCTCAATGCATATAAAAACACAGATGAACCCCCCGCAGTAATCCCTGCCCTGTTGTGGACAAAGCTTCAGACCAAAACAAATTTTTTGCCTGTTCTCAACAAAAACAAAGTTCTATCACTATGAGATCGCTTGTTGATTAAAACAATTAGACGCTGTAAGAAGAGTGGAGTGAGTGAGTGAGAGAGAGACAATCAAAGCCAATCATTTCAGTTTAGCTTTAATGCAGGGTAGGACTGAATAGTTAACCTTTCCTGTCTCCTACGAGACAGTCAGCAGACCATACTATAGCAATGAAGAGCATGATTATTTATTCACTTATTTAGCAGGACAGTGTTCATTAATAGTGTAACTAATGCTGCTAGTGCTAGCCCAGTCAGTTATATTTGAGTATTTTATTTACTTGATAATGTCCAGGGAGCGATTTATTTATTTAAATGTTCAGTTAATTCATAATGCTGCTGAGCCAGGGGGCACCCCGCAATTTTTGAGTGACTAATAAAAATGCGGAACAGCATTTAAACAAAATTAAGTGTTAGAAATTTTGTAATTCAAAAGTTCAAGATTTTGGTCAAGAGTTAAATTTTTAATTCAAATGAACATCGGTTCCAAATATTAGTTATTCCAATATTTCCAAGATAACTAATAATCTGTATCCCTCCTGAAAAAACCCCCCAAAAACATATCGGTTGACCTCTATTGTTAAAACCAGTGTTGTGTTTGGCAGCCATTTGATTTTTAGTCTTAGTCTTTTTGACAAAAATACATATTAGTTTTAGTCACATTTAGTCATTTCAATATGTGATTGTTTTAGTCCAGTTTCAGTCAACGAAAACTCAAAAAGGTTTTAGTCTAGTTTTCGTCAGTTTTAGTAGGATATAAACAGGAAAAAACAAAGTATCGGTCTTTAAACAATTGAAATTTGCACATTCAATAATTAAAATAAAATCATGGAGCTTTGCTGGTCCCTGATTTATGTAATAACTGTGAATTCTTATTTTGAAAAAATTATCCTCACATTTAGTAGCCCATGTAAATAACAGAAAAATATCATTTTTGTCTATTTTTGCAGCCGCGGGTTCTGACCGCTTGCTCTGGTCTATTTTTAGTTTCCTGATGTTCTCAGAACATGAAATGGGTTGCGCTGATGCCGCAGCAGTAGGAGACAATAGGCGCTGCGACTTCTCAATAGTTTTAAACTGCATAGTAAAAAATGCAGATGGTCATCATGACAGTATAAATATTCTGGCCTTCATATAAGGTAACTTATGCCATGTTGTCTGGGTGTTCTCTCCATCACTTCAGACTTATTACCTTGGTCCGTTTTTAAAAAAACAAATATTCAGGCTGCGCAAATAAAAGTTCTGATTTAGTTCGTTTCGGTGGCAAACAAGGCTACAGTTGCTATTTTAGCTTACTTTCTTTTGTAAAGCAGTATTTGATTATAATTAATATTATTGTAGCTGTAAATGGGCCGCAGAGCTGGACTTCATTGCTGCTGGTAAAGGACTGCACATTCACTACCGTCTCACTTTACAACGCATTCTGTTATTCTTTCTGATGGATTTTATTGAAAGTATGTCCGTAGATCATCTCGCCGTTTCCCACCAACAAACAAGCCCTTTTGTTGATGTTGCTGCCGTGGACTAAGGATCGACCGATATCGTTTTTTTAGGGCCGATATCGATACAGATTATTAGTAATTAAGGAAACCGATAACCGATATTTAGAACTGATATTCATTTGCAGCAAAAATTTAAATTTTGGTGTCAAAATTGAGAATAACACACGGGATCAGACTATACTGGTCGTTTGTTTCGTAAACTGTGAAAATCTGTGATATAAAGACCTTAAACTGTTGGATAATAACACAAAATCTGATTAGTTTCTAGCCTGATAATATATGAACAACAGTTAATGATCTCAGGTACATGTAGTCTGATTAAGTAGCAGGAACAGGAACTTTGGCTCACTTCATTTATTGGCTGCTTTTGTAGTTATTTTTCATATACATATTAAAATCAAATAGCATTATTAGTTAAATAAAAATTTAACTTGCACTGGTTGAAAGACTATTAAAATATGTAATTACATTAATTTATTAGTCATATATATATTTTTTGTAAAAAATTACTACTTTTACTCCAATACAAAGTAAATTTAATTGATATTCTTCTATACTTTTTAATTGTAGGTCATGTACATGGTAACACAGATAGAGCTACAAGTATATTATCTGTTATGTATTAATATGTGATAGCAGGAACATTCAACAGGCCATTTAAAACTAGACACAATGCATCACTTATAATTACTAACATAGGTGAAGATAGTGACTATTAACTTGTTGACAAGGTTACACATGCAGCCCATTAGTGGAGGGATGGTTTCTATTCCTACGTGAACACATCTGAGCAGCGTTGTCATGACAGTGTCACGTCAAACATATTCAACATATTCACGTCTCATGCGCCACCAAACTCCATAAAGTGTTTGGGAAAAAACACCCTACAGAAACAGCGGTGATATTTATTTTTAGCGATGTAATCATTTAGGCTATTTGCACAACCGTGTTGCTACATGTGCATATAGACGTGCAGGCAGGTAGGTCCAGGTGTGGCCTCTGGACATGAAGGTTTTGCTGTCTTTAAAACTTCAGCATTGAGGGTTTTTATTGCAACTTCTACTATTTCTGTTGCATTACCTTCACTCATCAACCACGGTGCAGCGGTCCTCTCTCCCCAGCTGAGAAGCTGCAGCTAGAAGCGTCAGTGTTGATTGGCTACACAGCCTCTGACAGCCAATCAGTGGGGGCTGTAGGTGGGACATTGTCATACAGCCTAGAGCGATGCCTTCAGGCAGAGAGAGATGCTGTATGAGCCAAAGGAGCGTTTTAATATAAACTTATTTTATCGGCTACCGGTGGGAAAAACGGCCGATACCGATTATTATAAAATTGCCAATATCGGCCGATATTATCGGCCATGCCGATTATTGGTCGATCCCTACCAATGAATTGGTCGATCCCTACCAATGAATTAATAAACTGCAGGTGTGTTGTGCAGTGCGCTGCATATGGTGGGCGTGGCCAACAAGGAGCGGGTGCAGCTTTTGACAGACAGATCACAGCACAGTCAGCAGAAATCTCAGATTCTAAATGTCTGAAAGACCACCCACTAACATTTTCGTCTAGTCTAGTCTCGTCACGTCAACGAAAACTCGTGCACGTCTCGTCATGTTTTCACAATCAAAGAGAAATTTTTAACGTCGTCGTCACCGTCTCGTTATCGTCATGAAAAAAAGGGTAGTCAATGAAGTAATTTAATCTTCGCCCTCTTTTACGAAAACAACACTGGTTAAAACCAAAAAATACCTTGGTATTTGGCTGGATAGTTCTTTTTCCTTTGATGTGCACATCAACACCTTGCTTTCCAAAGCAAAATTTATATCAATCTTAACAAGTCATTTTTCACACACTCAGCAAAATACTTGCTGGTTAAAATATCAATTCTCCCATTATTTGGTTATGGTGACATTATCTATTGAACTCCTGCTAAGAGTCTCCTCATTAAACTATGTTATCTACCATGCTGTCATCCGCTTTGTTACTAGCACTCCCTTTAGCACACATTGCTGTGATTTGTATTCTCATGTCAACTGGTCATCATTTCACTCCCAGAGGCTGATCCATGGGATCAGTTTATTTTTAAAACCACCATTAGCAAAACCCTTGCTTAACTCTGCTCCTTACTCATTATACATAACAGTGATAGCAAGTTATGCTCCACAACCATATTAACTTACTTATCCCAAAAGTCTTCACAGCCTTTGGCCATTTCAGATTTCAATTTGCAGCTTTGAATGACTGGAGCCATTTACAAAAGAATCTAAAACTTGGCTCATTCATTCCATTCTCCTCTTTTACAAACTTACTGCAAAAAAATGTCAGATCCCCATTCATGTTATTAATGGCTCCTTGTTGTTTGGAACTGTTTCTTTGCATTTTCCAAAACGTTCGAAACTATGTACAGTATATTGAATTCAATATTTTGTAAGTTGACTCTAAAGTATGTTTTATTGTTGCCTCTGGCCCAAGCCGTCATTGTAAATGAGAATTGGTTCTCAAATGACTTCTGGTTAAATAACGGTTTTAATAAAGCTTGATCAATACCAATCTTATACAACGATAAATACCACTTATTAGAAAAACATAACTCACATGCGCCTTATCAAAAGCAGTGGACATGGAAAATAACATCAGCAAATCAGTAGCTAATCAACATTTCTTGAATTTAGACTAATAGTACAAATGTACTTTTTCACTGTTCATGTAGGTAAAACTTTTCTCTACAGACAATTTAAGTTTGTCAGTCAAATGCTTTAACAAAGCTGACACAAATTAATTTAAAGATATTTTCCATTGTCTAACTGCACCAAAACATTCACCCATGTGACAGCAGGGATTTTTAAAGCTGTCATCTATGCAATAAAATCAAAACTTAAAATCTCTCTCTTTTATTTTTGGTCAAATAATATAGCTTTGTCTAGTCTATTTTGCAAATATATCACGATATGTACATACAAGATATGCCCATACAAGATATGCCCACCTTTGTTCTGAAGAAGCATGCACTGCAACGCAGCACTGGCTGTGACATGGCTTAGCCACAATTCCCAATACATCTTCTCCTCTTGTCTGGTTACTTACTGACTCCAGTATGCACAGAAACACTGCTCTTCTTAATCCACTGATTTGAGAGTTGTCAAGCTTGACTTTGTCTGTGTTGACCCAGACAATTCAGACCAAAAACTCCTTTATTCAAATTAAAAAAGAAAAAAAAGAAAAGGGGGGGAGTGTAAACCAAAAAGAAGCCCTCCAAAAACAAAGCTGTTTTCTAGATCATCATGAGACATCTCATGAGGAAACATTATTTACCAAGGTTTCCCTCAAATCAAATCTCCAAAATGTCTGACATTACAGCTGTGATTCCTTTAAAAAACAAAAACATACGAGTTTTGATGTAGTCTAAAGATGACAAAACTTCCAAGGTCCACAAAGACAGCACAGACATCCTTGACTGATGATCGAAGATGTTGAACAAACTTAAAGAGCTGGTAAAAATGAGGGTTGGAGGATTAAAAAAACAAAAGAAAAAAACCCCACGTGTGTCTCGTAAGACCGGGAGTGTAAAATTAGGGATATAGTATGAGGAAAACTTGCGCTGTATGTGGTGCATATGTATGAAGAGGGAATGCATCAAGGCTGAACCAGTGCTGAGGCCAAGAGCAGATGGTTGGTCTTTTTCCTCTTGGGAGAAGAGATTGAATTGACCACACACTTTCTCCTGTGTGTGCACACACACACACGTGTATGTAGGGTGGGGGGCTAAATGTATGTGAATGTGCTTGACCCACTGCAACTGTTGCAGTCAGGCCGAGCCAACTGTCAAAGCTGCTCCTCTTACATAGCTGCATATCACATCACTCTTCTAAGGAATGTTTTAATGATATAGTAATATTTTGCCATACATGTTTGTTAAAGGTCTCAATTTCAGGAACTGAATCAACACAGACTAAAATAAGAAACTCCATCACTAATTAGTCATGTATTCCAAGGCTCAAATCAAATACCTAAATTATTTTTTGGGGCTTGAGCCAGTCTAATTTTCTTTCTCACTTAAAAATCCTACTTGGACCAGACCCAAAGCAAGATGCCGTTCTTCATGGCAAACTCAAATCTCATGTGCTGAAATATTTGACTGAGGGAGCAGTTGGCCTGCACAGGGTATGTCGTGTGCCTGCCCGGGTGCCTCAATGTGTATGCGTGTGTGCTGTGAACTGTAGCACATGTGCGTTCTGAAGAAACTATGGCTTTGTGTTGAGTAAAGCAGAAAGGGTGTTTGCAAGTCTGAGAGGCATTCCAAGCTTGCAACCTCAGGACAGCTGCAACAGAGGTGACCCTACTTTCAAAACACACACAACTTATAACACACACATATTCACATTGCATACACACAAATCAGCAGTGCCACCATTTCCCGGGCTGTCCCTAACACTGTTTAAGTATTTGTGGCTCCAAGTGGCTATAAAACTGTCGCTTCACCAACCAACAAGCTTGTGCTAAAGAATTAAGCAGAACAATAACATTACTTAAAAGACCCTAATCAAAAACAATACTGATTGTATCTGAAGTCCACAAGCAGCGAGGTAAGGTTGTATTTTTAGCTGCTGGAGAATAAAACATAGCAGCATGACATCCAGAAATAACTCTCCACATAGTGATTGTGGTGCAGAGATAAACGGCCGCTGGCTGCAGGAAGCTCCAACAAAACCCTCAGACAATGTTGCGGATGAGACCCACGTACACAAGATATTGCATAAGCCTATAGGACAGGCCAGAGATGGAAAAAAATGAGGAAAATATATTCAAAGAAGATTAAAAGAAGATTCAAATACACCTTGCAGGGGTAAAAACAAAACAAAACAGAAACAAAATCAAACGTTATCTTAAAATGAGCTCTGGTTTTTTTTTCAAATTTGAGCATAAATTTGAACCCTTAAAGTGTTTGATCTCAACAGATTTAGGGAACTGTTTATGTTGGCAAAGGGTAAAATAAGACAAGTGGGTTTGACAGAAAGCTTTAAAGTTGAGGACATACTCTGAATTCAAAGCTTTGGATCCACATTGCAAGAATGCAAATTAGGGCTGGTCAATTAATCAAAAATTAATCAAAACCGGCATCCAGAACCAATAATCGATGTGATCTTGCTCATATCAATTACTTAAATTATTTCTCTTAATAATATCTTAAAATATTCATTGTATGACCATATATAGTTAAACTGCGTATGCATCCTTTCATTAAAGCCGTTTTCAGACTTGCGTCGCGGCTTCGTTCACATATGGGAAAATGTTCCCGATAAATTCATTGTCGAAACAGGGTAGGACGTCTTTGTGTTGCGACTTGTTCGGAACATTTCCGCTCTTATGACATGGGGGCTAGCCGAAAAATGTCCGCTACAGCTCCGAAGTAAAAGAGCGAAACATTCGTCATGCAAAATTGACTTTTTTTTTTTTTTTTAGCATTTTATCATGTTATCTCATTCTCTCGCCAAAAACATGCCCCGCGGGTTGCTTTCACTCATTCATGCATATTTGAGAAATCCCTGAATTTCCTGTGGAAGCCACCGAGGGGAGCAAAAACGGTTACTACTGAATAGCATCTCATATTCTGCAAAGCTCCACCCTCTCCATTGAAGAGCTCAGCTCCAGCAGAGCACTCCTTAGGGTGGGATGTACTAGCTGTGTACGCAAGCATACATGCCAACGTTCTGCTACGTCTGTATACTTGCTGTAAAAGACGAAGGCACAACGCGGCCAAAACGGTCGATACTGGAGGGCACCGCTAGGGGGAGTATACAGCACTTGTACTCTGAAAGTGTAAAGCTGCCGGTCCATTGTATTTCCGGGCTTTTTCCCACTAACAAGGTGTTGAAAATGGACTTTGAAAATGAGGAAGAAGGTTTGATCATTTACTTTTACTGTTGAAACAAAAGATAAAAGGTCTCATTGCTGTTAGAGGTGGTATATCCGGCCGATGTGCACGTACACGCACGGCCCATTGACCAAAATTGAGTCATTATCGCAGCACGCGACACGTTACCTCGCGTCAACGCGAATGGCCGACGTGCTGAACGGACGGTAGGTACGTGTGGCAGCCATGATGCGTGCACGGATGCGTCACCAGCAGCAAGTATATCCCAGCCCTTACTCCCCCCCCATCCCCCCTCCCACTCTCAGCTGCAGCAACGTGCTGAAGCGGGCGTGTCAGAAAGGGTTGGAGAATCTTAAAGACACAGAGGCGAATTTTCATGGCTTCATATACAGACACGTTGCAAGTTTAATTTCTTATGAGTTGTTTTTTTCTATATACAGCATTTTCAAAACAACTGAAGGTAACACAGTTATTTGATAGTGATATAAAAGGGTTGTTTGTGCCTGAAAATGACATGATACCCCCCTTAAACATTTTAATGGAGTCAAAGTGGGAGGTATTGAAAGCAAGCAGTCAGAAGAAGAGCTATGGCCAATATGAGCAAAAGGGAACGGGGTCTGGACTCTGGGAGCATACAACATATAATATGATGGAGAGCATGATGAAGAAACTTGTCTGTCAACTGAACCGTATTTGATTAAATCATGATGAAAGGCTGTTTTTAATGTTTCCTGAATATAAGATTGAGACAGACTTGAGAGATAAAAGCTGTCAAGAGAAGATGTTAGCTCTCGTCAATAGGTGAGCAAAACAGACCAAATCGGCAAGACTTTTATGGTGTAGTAGAGAGAAACTTGTCTGCATGACAGCTGAAACTGCCTCAGAGATTAATCATATGAGTCAGTAGTTAAATCTTGTGAAAAATCATGTAGTGTGACTCTAGTGTGACTTATTGCAGATAAGCTGCGTAGTGTGCTCACAATTTGACTTCATTACTCAAAAACACAAGAATCATGTGAACAATACAATAAGACACTGAACGTCTTAGGAGTCTCAACTTGGTTGAAGTTAACATGCCACATAAAATCTTCACTCGAAGATAAAAACAACAGAACTTCTGGAGGAGCAAAAAATAAGGCCTTTTTTCAGAACAAACATGTATAGTTTTCTTTTTTGTGTGTCACACATTTTTATAGTGAATGTCATTGTGTTTCAACTGTTTAAAACCAAACCAAACATTGTTCTACTATATTGTCAAAGGTATTATTGATGTTTTGGTGATGAGGCAATTAACTGAAAATAAATTGGTTGCACAAAAAACCAATAATAAAATCAAAAATAATTGGTGAGACTACTTTCATCTAAAAAAAAAATTAAAAAATTCAAAAGCAGTCAAGAAAATCCATGGGTGAAAAGAAAAGTCAGTTAATGTTAACAAGGACTATACAAATGACAATAGTCTAATTATAGCTATATCAGACTCAGGAGGACACGCTTTTCTTTCTGAGGAATTCATATTCACAATAGCATTGAAGCTACAGTACATGTTCCCCTAATGATGAAATACTGTACAAGCAAGTACTTGTCCTTTCCCTTGAATTCACTCCTCATTCAATGGTGTTGCAAACCAGTCTGAGTAAACAGTTACACATCCACTTACAGGCCACAGCTTGAAACGCCTTCAAATATTCTGTGTGGTTGTCTTGTCTGCTGTCTGCACGGTAATACTCCATATTGGGAGTGGATGACCATCAGATGGCATCATCAGGTAACCAGATGGCAGTGGGTCATCCAGGAATGGACAAAAATTTTGCCCTAACCCATGGCTCAGCTTGCCCAGGCCCTCTCAGTGATTGTTATGGGATAATAAATGGACTTTAAGTGCTTCCTGCTAAGTGTGCTGGCAACAAAGCTAAGTGCTTCTATATGTGATAGCAGAGCAAATGAATGGCATGGTGATCTGGGCAACCCCCCCCCCCACCTCATTCACACTGCAATAGTCTGCAGCAGGTTTGCAGATAGTTGCAAAGCTGGCTAAGTTTGATATTCAGCACGTGACTGTGCAAGTTTGTGCAAGCACAAAAAAATTGTAAAAGGCCTCTCAGCGTCACAAATAAGTGGCATCCGACATGCGAACAGCTAATTTTAGTAATAGGATACACAGGGTGCATACAATATACAGACAGGGTGACATTTTCAACAATGTAGTGTACTGTGGGCAGGTTTAAAGACCATTTTTCAGGGCCAGCTGCTCCACAGTTAAAATGTAGAGGATTGAAGATCAGATCTTTAAGCCCTGGTTGTACAACCACCCACTAGCTGAGACAACTCTAACCTACAGGTCCATAATAGTACATATGTGGTGGTTACTGAAGGTAACCACCACATATGTTGTAATTCTTTTTCATTTCTGTAAGCACAAATTTATGGAAATATACCATGACAGACACAAGACTGGATCTGCCTGATCCTGTCAATACATCAGGCAACTGATGTGGAGGATTATGTAAAATGCTTGATGGTGATTCGTTTATGCAACCACTCCCCCACTGGTATAAAAAGTGCGCTAAACCACAAAACAGCCACCAACACTGAAACAGACACTCTTTGTTTTACCAAAGAACCTGTGAACTAATCTGGATGACAGATCATAATCTCTGTGGTGTGGTTAAACTGTGCTTGGTTGGAGGTTTTAGCAGCTTAACTCTGACTCAGTTCAAAACAATTGGAAGTTGTTTAGCACATACTTACTAAATCATATTCAAATTACTCTATATTTTACCATATAACAGATGAGTAATAATTTATTATTTGGATATTTGCAACTGAATTAAAACTTAACTAATCTTTTACAAAATAAATAAATCTCTAAAAGTTATGTAAAATCAACAAATTTGGACGCTTTTAAGCGTTAAACAAGACATTTGAGGACACTAGTACCACAGGGCATCAGGATTAAAGGGTTTCTGACTGACTGATCAACTGGAGGATGATTATATTGAAGAAGACTTGCTGAATAATCATCAGCAGGAGCAGCACAGCTATACTAACAAGGACAGGAAGAACTAAGTGTATATGAATGTGTATATTATTGTACAAATAAGTGTGAATGCCTGTACAAAGTGTGTGCAAGAGTGCATTTCCAGCCAAGTCTCCAGTCTGCAGCCTACAAGATAAGCAGCAGTGATAATGCCAGAAGCAGAATACTCATCCTGGAACCAAACCAGTGCTTAACATGTTTGGCACAGAGACCAACCCCCTTTCTTCTCTCAAATCAAATTTATTCCCTGGAAAACCATTGCAAAAACTCAGATTTTACTGGAGGACACTACAACAATTTGGCTAGATTTTCCTAAAAAGTTTAAAACGCTTGATGTTTTCCTGCTGACAGATGCAAGAGATTGCTTCACCATCTGCACAGCCAATCACTAACTGTTCAGAATAATCATCACCCTTAAAGGATAAAAGTAACAGAGTTGAGGCCAAATAGTAAACACTCGATCTGCAGCTTTGGAAACTACAGATTAAAGCAGACTGGAAGCAGATGCAAGGGCTTATGTCTGCAACCAGGAGTTGAGAGACATGAAAAATAAAAAAAGGCAGCTCAAGGGGCTAAAGGTTTAATTTCCACCAATCATCTGTTTTGTTTCATGAAGTATAATTACCTGCAAATCAGTTAAATCTCTGATCTGTCTTTCATAAATATTAACAGTTTACAGCATATTTGCCAAAAAGCCTTAAGGATTAACAGATATTTTATTATTTTAAGACAGATTTGGAATTGAGGCCACCATAACAGCCAGGGCTCAGCAGAGGCTGAAATTCTGGTCAGGAAGGGCTGATCAATTGAATGGTCTGAAAAGGTTCAGTATTGGGGGCAAAGAGGTTAATTGTAAAAAAGAAAAAAGAAAGAAAGGAAGGCAGAGAGACACATAAATGATTTAATACAACCATTACTCAGTGTACAAACCATGTCTAATTGTATTAAAACAGTCTGCACAATGAAACTCTTTGCTTCTCATTGTGTATCTATCTGACCACGCTAATAGTCATGGTGCCAGCTCTAAGATGATCAGTTAGTCTCATGTATTTTGTCCTAATTTTTTAGCAAGACTTATCCAGAGGAGGTGTGTCCATAGCTCCTCCCAGTGGCTAATGGTAGTCATTAGCACTAAAAGGTTTCTCTTTATCCATACATCATCATTACTAAAACATATTATCTTTTAAAACCCATTCAAATCTTACCCATCGCCACACAAGTCTTTGGATTTTGTCTTTCCCTGACATTTCACTTGTGGTTTCAACACCTCTCTTGGTTGTTAGGGTTTTAGCACAGAGTCCACAGAAAAGTGGATTTGTCTCTAATCTAATTTCACCCATGATACAAATCAGCTTAGGTCCTTGAATCCTGGATTTAAGAATCTCACTTCTCCTCTGGGCAGCTTAAACAGTGTTGGACTTTAGGTAGAGCAGGCTCTACACAGATCTTTAGAACTGCAGCCAAAAAAATATTCAGATCCACTTATCTGCCCCAATTTCTCTGATCTGTATAGACCAAAAATAGATACATGTTATCCCTTTGTTGATTTTATTTAAAGAACATTCTGAAGCATCTTATCTTTACAGTTTCACTAGCACAATCAATCCAAAACATTTCAACTTTTTGAATAGAAGAAATAGGTTTCATTTAGGAAAAGTGATGTCAATGTGACAGATACTGAAAACCACAAGCTACAGTACTATTTGAGTACTGGTTAACAACTTTTTAGAAGTCTTCCCCTGCTGCAGTGTGTGTCTTTATGAATCAGATGAACCCTCTGTAGAAATTGAGATCTCTTAAATTCTGACATGCTAAAGGGCTGGAAGAACCATCAATAGGTTACAGCCACTGATTCAACAATACATCCTCTGAACTAATGTTTCAAGAGCTGTGTGTCTGGCCAGCTCCCTTTGAATTGGGCACAGGGATGGTCTGCTCATCTGCTCATTGTTTAGCTCAGTGCTTTTAAAGCTGGCCTGTATGTCTGGAGAGACAAGTACTGCCTTACTAGCAGACATGGATGCTGTATTACAGATGAGTTGAAGAGAACTGATGCAAACCTTAGAAGGTAACAAATTCAACCTGTACAAGTGGTTGAAGAAAAACTGTGTCTTTTTGCTGAAAATGTGAACAATAATACTAAGGAGGGGAGCATGCACATAAAAGTCCACTGGGCCACTCATTACAAAAGCCAACTGACACCAATGACTTTCAGCTTCATCTGCCAACCAAAAATGACTTATGGGTTTAGGTTTGATGGTCTAGAAGACGTGTGTGCAACAATTGATGCTTCTGATACTTGAAAGACAGGCAGCAACACAAAGGCATAAAGTCAACAGACAGACATGCATTCCTCACAGACTGGCACCTTTAAATTACACTTACAGGAGGTATGATTAAGTACGTCACTATGTTATTAAATGGTTATGAAGCTGAATTAACACAATCACTTCAAATCAATCTAATCCTTGACAGCTTTCAGTAGGAATGTTTCATAT
>JBBBVU010000015.1:17327673-17350858 GCA_037177055.1 Atherinosoma microstoma | reverse complement strand
CTGATCAGCAGAATTAGTAAGTTACAAACTTGGAGATACAAGTCACAAAACATATGTCCCTGTTCTAGTTCCATAGGGGAGGCGCTCTGCTGGTGTTCATCCCACAGAATGAGGGAACTTATCACACATATTTGAGATAATTTAGTTTTCACAAGCAGACAGGGAAAAAAGATACAAGAAAAAGAATAGTGTTGATACTGTTTATCACCACTGCCCTGTTTCAATGCTTGATGTAAGAATAAAAAATATACCTACAGTAATGTTTTGAATAATTTGTGAAATTATAGAATTTTATTGAAATTCCAGAAGTTATTGAACAAGAGTAATGTCATGTTTTTCCATCTATCCACTTCCTACCACTTTTCTAAGGTCAGGTTGCAGAGGTAAGAGTTACAGGAGGAAAACCCAGACATACCTCTCTCCTTCAACACTCTTCAGTCTCTCCTGGGTGATCCCCAGGCATTCCCAGGTTAGAAAGGATATTTAATCTCTCCAGCTTGTTCTAGGTCTTCCCAGCGGCCCCTCCTGGTTGGACATGCCAGAAACATCTCCTGTGATCAGGAGGAATCAGCACTCCTCTTGATGTCAAGGAGCAAGCTGCTCTCTTCCAAACTCCCCCAGATACATGATTTAATGACCCTATCTCTCTATCTGACTTTTTTTCTGCTAGTGAAGCAACCTGACATCACTTCAACTTTTTTCCTTATTGGTTACATTTTGTTGCACACCACATCCGCTGGTAAATTAATGTTTCACATTCACAAAAATCTGCATAACAGATGACTCTCTCACACCTCAATTCCATTTTAATGCATTAACTACACATGAAAAAATGTGAGCTGTCACAGAGAAACTGAAGACGGTCCTCACAGACCACTGATTCACAAGTGAATGTTAACTGTATCACAAAGCTGACAGATTTAGACTGAGGTAGTACTCTGTGTGAAAATATTCAAGGTCAAGTTTAACACCAAACCCTTTAGCTAAATCCTTTCAAACTACAAGGAAAGGCAAGGAAGGAAGGCAAGGAAAACCCAGTTCACTGTAGTTACACATGTTCAGTCAGCTGTGATCTCAGCAGACAGCTCCAGAAAAGAGATTTATCAAACCTTGAGTTGATATATCAAACGCAATCCAGTGCAGTCCATGGTATTTATAGTAATAGGCTTAAAAGGATAAATGCAGAAGATTAGAATTTTCTTTGGTAGATGAGTGAGCTTTAATGCTACTATATATTACATTTTATTTATGTATTTATACATTTATATTTATTCATAAATGATTCAGTATCTTGAAATGAATGACTCATCTGTTCTTTTTGTTCATTTGTCACATTGTCTTTGCTCAAAACAGTAAACTTTCTTTTGTACCAAAATTAAAATTAAGGTCTTTTTTTTTTTTTTTTAAAGAGACCAAATTCATGACTTTCACTTGTTCCCATCTTACAGATTCGTCTAATGTTGATTATTCTTTATATTATGTCTTTAATGTCACAATGCTTTTTTTGGCAACCAATCTTATACCCTACTGTTTGGAGTCCCCCACCCTCTTTTAAATAGAGCCACGTTGAAGAAAATGCATGTATGGGATTTGCAACAGAGTTAAGTAAATGGGTTGCACCTATGAAAAACCAATATAACAGCCTATTCTGTTATTGATTCTTGTTTGGTGTTATTTATTGGATTGGGTGATTAAAGTCTGAAGAAAAAAGACAAATTGGCAATCTAACAGTGAATTCATTTAACAAACAGGGGCCTCAGCATGAGGAAGAACCATACACAGCCACAACAGCCTGACACCTCCTCCTCATGCTGGCCACCAGCTTGGTAACACGCTGCGGTGGGATGGCATCCCATTCTTGAACCAGCATTTGTTGTGAATCAACCAATGTGGTTGCATTCTTCACTCTGGCAAAAAAGCATGCCCAAGCTGATTCCACACATATTCAGTGGGGTGTTGTAGGGACTCACCCAACAGTCCCTACTGTCTACTATAGCAGGGTCACAGCTCACAGTTGCTACTAACCAGGCACCTGATTGTGAGCACTTGGGGTACCAAAAGCCTGAATCAAGAGTCAATAGCAGAATAAGCTCTTTGGCATTGTCAGAGAAGACTTGGCAAGTTTCTGCCGCTCATCCCACAAATGCACTGACCTTAACAAATGTGGGCCATTTAAAAGACAAATAAACAAGCTTTCCAATGGTATAAGATTTATTGCCATGAAGCATTGTTACAACAAAGAAATTATCCAACAATTACAAATTTCCATTCTTTTTGTGCCAAGTTTATTTTGACTCTTGATTGTATGTATATAGAAAGATCAGTTACAAATTTCTGGCTTGACATTAAACTACCTTTTAATGTTAATGTTGGCTTTAAAAAAAGCTGTTTTAAAAAAGTGCTTTCTCTTTGTTGCTGGAAGGAATTTCAATATGTCCCTGCTTCAACACACCTGGCTCAAATTAAATAGATCCAGCAGCCTAATAAGTTCTGCACAATGATTAATTAATTTGAGTCAGGTGTGTTGGAGCAGGGATAGGTGGAAAACCTGCAGAATTGTGGGCCTCGAGTCCCGGAGCTGGACACCCCTGGACTATGGTGATGTTATTCATGTGCATGCATAATCCTTAAAAAAAAAAAAAAAAAAAAACTTCAATTCTATCAAGTATATTCTATACCATGCAGCATCATGCTTTATAACAGGTCCAGGCTCATGCACTTATCATTGCAAACTATATGACTCTTTAAGATGGTCTCCTCAATATCAGAGAAGAAAAATATACTCTTTGCTGTTTATTGCAAAGCATTGCTAGGTAAGTTGCCTACTTACATTTTTAACACTTTTTCATAACATACCAGCCAATATGACAGTAACTACACTAGCTATAAGTTTAAAAAAAAATTTTTTCTAGGGTGCATTGGGAGCTTGGCAAAGCTACTGTCTTCTTCTGTGCTCCTTGAAAGAGCTTCAAAATACCATCAGATTACAGACCCTTCCCTTTTTACACACTTTGAAAGGTCTTTCAAGAACTGCCCTAAAGGAAAACAGTTGTCTCACATCACCTTTTTAGAAATATATTTTCAACTACATTTGTTATTTTATATCGTATCAACATTCACATTTGTCTCTTTTATCTTTTATGTGTAACTGGAAAAACTAGACCTTACAAAGTCTGTATCCAACACTCTAAGATTTGAACACTCATTTCCTAATCTAATTTTATGGATACCTATTAAGAAAAAATATCTGCAGACATCACAAATGCAACGATGTCCATATAAAAACCATAAAATCTTTGAGGTTGACATTTAGCTTATGGATATGGCAACAAATCTAATTCATTTGATATCATTTAGCACAGAAAAGACGAGTGATCTCTTTTTAATGGTCCTCTGAACAGATAGGTAAACAGCTCAAACAAAGCATGAGGATTAAAGTAAAATACAAAAAGTGCAATAAATTAAACATGGATTTATTTTGTACATTTTATACTACATATTTACCAGAATCTAACTAAGAAATCCAGGCTTGATAGGGAACTCTTTGGGTGAGTTTCCCCAGGCACAGATTAGGCTGTTCTGTACAGAGGGACATCAATGTTAAATTCTAAGCTACACTGTACATGATAAGCACAGTCCTACTGTATATATACGTCAGGCTGAAGCCTAAACATAACTTGTTTACTGGGTAAATCTCATAGTCAACACACTTCAGTCTTCTTTACTAAAATACTTTTTTTTAGTGTTCATCAGTTCAGATATGTCCTGTGTTCACATTTTAATCATATCTTAACAACACAACAGCACATGATATAAATATACATCTTATTCAGAGGGAACAACAAATTGTCTAAAGTTTCGGAATGTTTAAAGAGGTGGAGAGCAAACACTGATAAGGAGAAATATTCCTCTGGCAGCTGTTTTAAAATGACTGCTTGCAAAATTAATGGAATCATCAAACATCATAGATGCACAAAAATAAGAATAATCAGGCAGCTTTAAGACACAACTCTCTCATTCATCTCTCACTGTAAACAGAATCATGCATGCAGAAATTACTCTTACTTTCAAGCAAAGAAAATACAGTGATGTCTACACGGACAAAACATATGTGGCAGCTACAAAGAGCCAAACAGCATGTCTGTGATTCTTCTTTTGTTAAAGCATCCGTGTTGCATCACATGTATAAAGAACATTAAATTCTCATCACTTTCAATGTCACATAAAAGAAGGCAACACATCCGGAAAAGGACACATCCCTGGCTTTATGTACAGGAGGGAAATGGCTTTTGTCAGTTCTCTGACACAACCTCGATAATGGATACCCAACACAGAGATGTGGAGGATGAATGTCCATTTGGCTTCAGATGGCTACAACACCAAGGCGGTCTTTCCTACAGATGGATGCTTCTTAGGCCACAGGACCTGTGTGAAATCTACAGTCCTTGTGATGGCATAGTCATACTGTTATGCAGACTGACCTTTAGGTTTTAAAGACACTTCTAGTCCTTGTGATTCTCACAAACCTTCATCATGGTCCCCAATGAACAATCTTTTTAGGATATTTCAGCGGGTATTATAATACACAATTGACAGTCCCACATCCTGAAACCAAAAATCTCTTATCTATTCTCAATCTCAAGCTTGTGTCTCTTACACTGTGCTCCAGTAATTTTTTTCACATTACATCAGAGACCTCTCAACCATCACTTAAAGGTCAGAAACTTGACTTCCTATATTGACTACTCATTGATATGTGACTGTTAAATGCCCCAAATCTTGTTGATATTCTTTTTGTAAACAGGAAGAGTTGGGAATGGCTGGTTGTCACTTACAAACTGGTACAATCTGGCTTAACCAAGCTATTTCATTTTAACTTTCACAACTATTCACACTAAAGACTACCAGAAACCTTCTCAAATAACCTGAATATAAAACAAAAATACATTCATCTTATTACATGTGTACATGCTACCTCTATCTTCACTTAAACAAAATGCACTTAAATTGGTTTCACTGATTCCTGTAGATTTGAACACCTTGACATCTCATCATATTTGGAGGCTTTGCAACACTTGGGCTCGCCTGCTGTGATCTACTTATGTCATATTCAGTCTCTATTTATTTGGCACATTCTCTGTAAAGAACACACAAATGTAAAAACACATTCATGTCCAAATATTTAGTCTCCCTTAGATCTACTACAAATATACACAAGGACACATGTAGACAGACACAAGTGTCCAGCAGTGTTGCTCAGTCCTGGCTTTAATGCTACCGATGAGAATATCAGGGATCAGCCACAGAGGAGCTAAAGCCTTTTGTGGTGCCACAAAAGTTGCTCTCAGGAGCCCAGTTTTCTGTGGATTCTCTTCTTTGTTTCTATTTATTAGCAGTGGTCATCTTCATCAGTGTCACTTAACAGCTCGCTATTATCTGCTGGATTTGCCTGGACCAAGTGCTTCCGGAAATGGCCATTAGGAACTTGCCAGGAGTGTCTCAGCTGAGGGGCGGAGCTTATGGCATTGGCACGACCCAAGCTGGTGGCCATGGCAGACTCAAAGGTAAGTGTCTCCTGCCTTTCGCCTGCTTCACCACTGGCGAAGTCCTCGATGAACGGGAGGTAGGGCTCCGATATGTAGCGGTGAGGAGACGGGTGGCTTGGTCCTGAAACATGAACCCCAGACAAGCCCTGACCAACAGACAAGGGTCTGCTCTCCTTGTCAGCCCTCCACGAGCTCTCTGTGGAGCCACCTGGGCCATCCTCAGGCTGGGCCTGTTCTTCAGAGGAGGCTGCAGCTGTAGGAGAGGTTGGGGCTCGGCAGACCAAAGGAGAGTAGGAGATGTAAGGCCGCGGACGGGAGGGTGTCTGGGGCAACTGGCGCCGATTACGAGGAGTACCGGACTCTGAAGCCGAGTTAGCAGGGCTGCCTGATGGGTTCACCTGCAGATAATTCAAGCATAATTATAAGGAGAAAAGGAAATATTGAGTGCTGCTTGTTTTATTCCCGATGGACGACCCTTTTTTAACTCAAACTTAGAAAAACCAGGCTTGAAGTCTATGACACAAAAATGCACAAATACTGAAAGTGCTTCTTAGCTAAATCAGACTTTGAGCTCAGAAGAGAGATTACATAGGATGAGCCAAGAAAACTTGAATTGTATGTATTTAATTTGGAACAATTTTACTCAAATACATTTCTGCAATTATAAGATTTAGATTATATACACTGTAAAATATTTCATGATATTGTTTGCAGTAATATTCCAATTGCTGTGTTATAATATTCCAACAGAATTACAGTGTTTAATAAAAATTGAAATGACTGCTCCTACAAAATATGGTGTTCCTTACAGACTGCTTCACCTCAAGTTTGTGAAGGAGCCCTATCGCAGGTCTTTCATTCTTACAGCAGCTAGACTGTACAACCAGCACTGCGCCCAAACACGCAAAATAAGTCAATATAAAAATGGTGACATCTTTTAGGAGGATCTTGATAATAGTTAGAAATAAAAAAAAAATATGTTCGTGCACGCCCACCTGTTTATGTAAGGTATTGGTGCATCCTTCGCTCGGTGAGTGGGACCGTTTCCTCTCGCAGGAAGGCTCCCGGCTTCGCTCTTCCGAGTTGCAGCGGGAGACATCAGGGGACAGAAGGTGGCGTCGCTCCTTCGATCTTCCCCTCTCATGACTACTTGTTTCCCTGGGGCTGATTCTAGGACCTGGCAGTCACAGTTTACATCCAGTCAGAGAAGTAGGTTATCTGCATATTCATTCAACCATTATTTTAATTTCAAATTATTGAGGCAATACTGTCATTTACAGAGTATTAGAGTATGATCCCAACAACTACTGAAAAACCAAAGCGTTCTTCTTTGTCCATAACGCAACTTAAATTGTTAACTTAAAGGGCTTTTTAAACAACTTGTAATATGGCAACAGGAATAAGGACTGAAATTTAAATAACAATGAATTTAATTCATTTAAAGATTGACCTCTGCAGATCAGGATAAATGTCTCTACAGGATAATTTGATCAGCTCCTCTATATTCCAGATTGTTTTTTGAATAAATTAGTAACAATATCTTTAGGATTTGTTCAGATTGGAACCATCGCTCTCATGGTGTTACAATTTGTTACATTTCTTTCAAAAATATTGTGATTTTTGTTTGTTTTTTTCCCCACACATTTTTACCACATCATTGATCATTCCTTTGACGGTTTTCTAGTCTATGAGATTGTGATGTATCCCTGTTTGTTATCTACCTGATTTATTTATTTTCTATTTTCTGTTGTCATGTGTGTTCTGTATTGTTGATTTGTTCTGAGGGCTTTATGATTATCTAATCCTTTTGAATAACACTGGTCTTGACATCAATCATATAAAACAATACATCCATAATTCACATTGTGGATATGTTTTTGTTTTATTCAAAGATTTAAATTCTATATCAGATTTTTCATTCCATCAAAAATGTGCTTGAAAAGCGCTATGATTAATTTCACAAAACATAAAATTTAGCATGCATCACCTTTTCATTTAAATGTACGTATCCAGAGTTTGTCAATCTATAAGAAGGTAATTTTTGCAACTATGTTTCCCAGATTACATTCCCCATTTTATTTTGTTTTTTCCGAGATTTGAGACTTTGAGTTTATT
The DNA here is from genome assembly GCA_037177055.1 of Atherinosoma microstoma. NCBI lineage: Eukaryota > Metazoa > Chordata > Actinopteri > Atheriniformes > Atherinidae > Atherinosoma > Atherinosoma microstoma. The sequence goes on along the minus strand of JBBBVU010000015.1, from coordinate 17,343,197 downwards.
AAGCTTAAGTTTCCTGAAGAAAACTATCTAGGCAGACTATTTGAATTATTTTTAGTGTTGGATTGCAGTGACCTCTGTAGCTCCTCTGCCGGGGTCTGTATGTGCCATCTGGGCTGATTCTCTCCAGAGAGTGTTGCTCCTGCCAGAGGCCATTCACACACTGGTCACCGATGGTGGAGAAGGAGCGTTTCATCAGCTTACTGTCTGCTGACATCCCAGGCTTCATACATGCAAAACAACCAGAAAACCGATCCCTTAAGAAACCATGAATAACACCCAATCATGATGGAAACCCGCTCTCTGAGGGCTGTAATGTTGTGTTGCAATGTGTTGGCACATTTATTTAATTTCAGTGCTGTCAGATAGCAAATATAATGGTTCCAAATGTGAGGATTTTAATTGCTTTTTGTTTTTAAAAGCACCTATTTGTTTAGGAGTGGATACTGGTTTGAATAAAGGTTATTATTCTTCATTACCTGTGGATCAACAGCCAGTCTGGGCATGGAGGATGCTCTGATAGATGCAGTGCGCTGAGGTGATTTAATAAGTGTTGGGTCCTGCCTGGCCTGCTGCATCAGTTGGTTGTACTCCACTACCTCTGGCACCTACACAAATACCACAGAGGAAAACTAATTTCTTCTTGTGAGGCTTAAAAAAAACAAAAAAAGCAAAGCCAGGCTGCTGCAGACATTGCAAAAAGCCAGAATGACATTGTCTGTGATGATAAAAAGAAATCATGATAGAAAACATGCAATGTTATTACTAAATGAGTGGACATTATTTTGACTTTGTAGGCAAATAAATGAGCAATAATGCAACCAATCATGTCATCATCCGCTAATACACAGTATCACATTCACATTAATATCAGTTCACTTTCATTTAATTTAATTTTCATTTTCATTGCTATTACAAATATCCTGTTGGGTGCCATATTTACCAGTGTGTGTAAATGGTGGCGGTGATGATGTGAATGGTGGTAGGGGTGGTAGGGTGAGTGATACTCTTCATCATCCTCTTCTTCTTTTTCCTCTCTGGGGCGAGCCAGTGGCTGCAGGAACATCTCCTGGGGAGAAATGGGGCTGAGTGCCACAAAACCTCCTCTGGTGCTGAGGGAACACAGAAAGAATCAGGTAGGAAAATTACTTATGGTAACAAACATAAGCCTATATTGGTGACAGTGTAAAGAGATTAAAAGTTGAATGTTTACAGAGCAGTTCCAGCACTATGCCTGAGGAATTTTGCATTGCATAGGATTTCTTGAGGAAGAGAGGAAGCATCCATACGCTGGAACATGGGAGCGTGCTTCTACGGTGAGAGGAAAGACACAGGTACATTTGTGTGAGTTAATAGAGCAAAATTAAAAGTCCTACATCACAATGTCCATACAGTCTAGTGATGTATCTTTCTTTTTTTAAATGGCAATCTGTTGTTTCCAAGCAACATCTGTTATCATGATAATGTGTCCTTTTTCTTTCATAGCATTTAAAAACCCTTGTGAGCTCAAAAGCTCAAGCACTTCAGCTGGGATATCAGTTAATTTTTTGGGGGGGTTTAGTGAACATGCCCTATGATGAAAATTTCTAAACTGACCTATTGTTTGCCATCCAAATTAAATCATTTTCCAGACCTTTGAATTTGTTTACTCCACTGAGCTGACTGTTGGAAACTGGAAATGTGTACAAAGTTGTGTCTGACATCAGGCAAGACTTCATAAGTCAAGAGGAAGAGGTTATCAGAAACAGAGAACTATTAGGCATCTAAGGAAAATATTACAGCAAAAATAAATAGTTCAATTTACCATTCAGTGCACTCTTAGTGCCTATTAATTATGATCAAAATGAAAAGCCATGTGGAAAACACATCACTGTAATGACCATAACAGGTTTTGTTGAATTGTGGGTTCAGGACAAAGTATCACTGTTTTATCAGGTCTCCTGAAAGCATTCATCATCATGTCATCGTAGCAAAAACAACATTCTGATACTGCTCACGAGTAAGCTGTATAGTTAAAGATATCTGTTCATGTAAAGGTAATGCTGGTTGCTCTTTTTGGGCTTGTTTGTTTGTCTTTTTTCATGGCTTCCAGGCGTCTCCTGGTAACCCCATGTATAATGTCATGAATCCATGAACAACTAAACTCTTGGACAGTGAGACATTGGTAAAATGTTTTGTATGTAGTAATGCTACATTTTCTATCAGTGTTACAGTTGAGAGTATCAAAATAAGTTTTTAAAGTTTTTTTCCCCCTTTACAACCATTTAAAGGTTAACTATGCTAATTAAAGTGTAACATTAACCTCATAAAAAAAATATTTGAAAATACAATTGCTACAGGTCATTATCAGCAGATCCTAAGGGGTCCATGGGAATTAAATTAACCTGTAAAGTAATACACAAACAAACATTCTCAAACATTAAAAGAAAAAAAACTAGATAAGCAATAAAAACAAAACAAAAAAAACCCCAACCTGTTCTTCCAGTTGCTGTCGCAGCTTCTTGGCTTTGCTTTGTTTGTAATAATCCATGATCATCATGGCAGCGTAGATCTTCCCTATGGTCATGTCACTGGCTGTGAGAGAGGAATCAGAATCCATCAGACCTTCAACATTACCATTCAATACTTCACTGTCAAAGGAACACTATTTTATTACTCTAACAACCATAAATATGGGAATTCAATGTCATGTTTACTAGCTGCTAAGATGGTGACTTTACCTTTGTGAATCGGAACCAGCAGGTCCAGCGCTTTCTGAGAGAGATGAGGCCATATGACACCAATCTCCTTCTGCAAATCCAAATCCATTTGATTTCTATCCTCTCCTCCTGAAGAATAAAGGAATCAGACAAGAAACATGTGTGTTAAGGTGTATCAAAGTAAATACAAAGCCAAGTGTTTTGACATCACATCTAACCTCTTGCTATCTTGATCTCAAGGGCAGTGCGAATGAGGGCCATGAGGGTGGATGTAAAGTGGACGGTCATGTCATCGTCCACAGGCATGTTCATGAGGACAAGTCTCTGACGGTAACAAGGAAAGCATCAAAGTCAGTCATTACCTAATACACCATGCAACAGTACTTCAAGATTCTTTCCAAGGAAAGCCCTTGTTTTACTAGATTTTAAGAAGAAACTGAACAAATGTAAGTTTAGAGTAAAATATGCCCAGCTCTAACTTAATTAAAGTTTTGCCCTCTGATCTAGGCATCTTATAAAGAGATGTTAAATAATTAAATTATGAATTCACAGTAACTCATTTGAAAACACCATGAGTAACCAAATATTTCACAAGAGCATTTCCGTATAAATCATTATTTCCTGCAGCTCAGTTTGAAAGTAGCTTTATGATTTGGTTAAATCAAATTAACTCTGAAATTAGACTACAGTGATGGGTACAGGATGGCAAAGAGGGCTAGCATGACATTATTTCCTGTAATAAAGAAAACTTTTTTTCCCCCCATAACTTATCAATTGATGTCCACATCAAGTAACAACAGGGCATGTTTTTGTTATATTTAATACAAAGTTGCAAAACAAGCTAATGTATACAATTTTATGAAAAAAATCTTGCATGTATCCTCCTGTAGCTGGAGTCCATGCAGTATAATCTGCTTATCCATCTTTGATAAAAAAAGAAAGAAAGAAAGATACTATGATTGAGCATGCTTGCAGGCCCGCTCACACAAACACCTTAACAACACATGCACAATGAGCACACTTTAAAAATAAAAAAAACGTAGATGCAACACTGGGCTGTGGCAGCAGGCACATGCAGACAGGAAGATGTAAGACGAAGAGGTAAGTCTGAAGGTAAGAAAACAACTGACAGTGGATTTCCAATGCCAGTATGTAGGGTGTTTTGCTATGTTCTCATTAATGTCCTCTTACTGGCTTAAAATCAACAGCCATAGCAATAGTTTTCCATTAGATGTCAGAAGCAGATAATGATGTTCCATTTATCTGCCAAGATGCAAAGCAAACAGGCAAATCAGTGCAGGACGTGGCACTGCCAATGGACAAATACTACAACAAACATTTCTGAATAATGAACACAAAAGATGCTATGCTTGTCCAGTGTTTGACACAGAATGATGTTTTTACACTGCTCATCCCTTTTGATTAAAACAGATGGAGGTGTCTATCTCTGATGTTAAAGTCTACCTTATATGCCACCTTGGAGGGGCATTTCTTGCCCAGGCCTAGAGGTGGTGACATGTTGGTCAACATCTCATACATGTCAGTGTAATGGATACGACCACTGGGGACGCCCGGTAGCCATGAAGATGGAAATGGAGAAGAGGGGAAAAAAAGAGGGGAGGAAGGGTGGGGAAGAGGAGAGAGGAGGAGGAGAAGATGTGGATTGTGTTGGAGAAGAAATTTAAAAAGGGTGGAGGCATCAGGGGAGTACATTCCCAAGGGGACAGTGGAGGAAAGAAGCACAGGAGGGAATGAAGGGTGAAAAATAGAGGAAGAAGAGTGGGGGAGATACAAAAGAAAGGATTATTTCAATGCGTCACACACAAGGAGGGTGCAAAGTAGGAGAAATAAAAAAGGTTGTAATTTTTCTATGTCAACAACAGGACATAGAAATCTGGGGAAAGAAGACTCTTTAGACAGGATGAGAAAAGGAATGACAGCCTCTTTGGATCTGGTACAAATATCACATACTTATGTTATATAGCAATTTTCATAGTGAGGATTATAAACATTTAACCCCAGATCCAACAGTTTGAAAGACACAGAATTCCTTCAGTTTTCTTAATAATAATAATAATAATAATTTAATCAAAAATTAAGCATATGTTTGAATCATTAATAAAATATTGTTGAATAACGGAAAACCTGTGCCTTAGTACCCAGAGACTAAAGTACTGTCATTCTTCAACCTGAGTAACACATCCCTACAAGGTCAAGCAGGGTGGTGATAGTTGGTAACGGGAAGGAAAGGAAGGAACGGAGAAAGTCAGGAAGAATCCCAAATGAAAAAGGCAGAGGGGAGTTTTGTTGACATGTGGGAACCAAACCTTGCATGCCACCCTGTGAGGGCAGTTCTTTCCAAAGCCCAGAGGAGGTGAGATAGTGCGTACAACTTTGTACATCTCCTTATAATGGATCCTACCACTGGAAAGAACATAAATGCCTTTAGTTGTTTAGTCATTACAAACAGAGTTACAGTAAAGGGGAATGAGGATCTTCCTTCTTGGTTAAAGATGGAGTCCAGCAGCACAGCATGTATAAACCTGTTGTAAACATGTAACATGTACACATCAAAGTTCATACAAGATGTTTGTATTCTTTTTAAAAGCAATACTATAACAATACAAGTTTCTTCAAAGGTATTTGTAACTATTATTAAAGCTGCTGTGTAAAACCTTTGTTTCCACTTTGTGGCAGAAAGAGTAATCACACTTTAATCATGCCCTTTTCACATATGGCTAAGCATCCTGACAAACCTTTGCATACTGTTTCTCACTGCTACAACAGATGCATTTTTCTGCCACTTGGGGACAGTATAAGAAATATGTGTAAAAGTTGGAGTTGGAGTTGGGTTTGTGCTTTAGCTTTGCTCTGCCATAAAAAACAGAATATAAAGTGGACAAAGATTTGCTTTGTGAGGGAGTGAAACTAAGTATTATCTAATAAAGACTGTCTAATGCAGTTGTTGTCTGTGTTTTCCACCTGTGTGTTTTTTCCTATTAATCTTTTTTAGGTGCTTCAGCCTCTTTGTTATGAAATTGATGTTGTTGTTGGTCCTAGTCAGCCCCTCCCAGGGTGTGAAGGACTGCAGGTCTGTCTGCCTGTGTTTGAAAAATAGTTGTCATCAATATGTCAGTAGCTGGTTCAACTAAACAAAAAGTTAATTTACATGGTATTATTACAGGCAATATTCAAATGTGGATATAGTTGATTAGACACAAAACGATCTCCTATTGTCATTTCCTATGCTCTTTTCCTTGTTGGAAAATGTCATGGGGTCATAGGAAGGTGGAAGGAGGCATTTGTAAGGACTTTGAAAAAGACAACTGTCCTGTAATTAGGATCCAACAACATTTACACTGACATGCGATGCAAGTCTAAAGCAGTAAATCATTAGATGTTCAATAAATATTTTTTAATTAAAAAACAAAAAACCTTTGAGATACTTCATCTAATGCAATCAACATACTGTTACACAGAAATATTGCTTCATTATAAGGGTTGTTCATGAATGAAGAATGCACGAAACAAAAAATATTGTTGTCATAGGCTGCTAATTGTAGTTAAGAATAACAGGATAAATATAACAACAACATTCTTTTTGACCACAAGGAACTTTGTAACAGAATTCTGTCCTTTCTTTTGTGAACTATGTTTCCTGTGCGAAAGAAGACAATAAAGGAAGCACTCAGGGGTGTTTGTGTCCAATGTGATGCTCGCTTGGAAATTTTAGGAACTTTTACTTAAGGTTTGTCTCCATTTCATTGTTACCTCTTGAAACAGGTTTTAACTCTAATAGACATCTACAAATAGGGCCGTGTAAAGGTCAGTATGTGCAAAGTCTGTAATATCTGTTCAGGCTGGTTCAAAATGATGAACAACATTCTCAATAACCCCTGGGTTTTTTTCATCCTGTGTGTTTACTGGACACACAAACAGAAGATCCCAAGGCCATGTAGATATTCCACCAGTTGTAGAATAGTATTAAGGTGCCAGTGTGTCAGCGATCAGTCATTTTTTGCTGTATAAAATCTTGTGAACTATGCCCCTCCTGATTTATGTCTCTACTTGGACAATCTTGTTTGGTCAGACTGCAGATGATCACAGATGTGGTTCATTGGGGCTGTGAGGCTGGAAAAACTTTAAGAGCCATTCTGATCTACCTCTCTTATTTATTTGATCAATGACCCCTTTAATATTTTTATTATTAAGTAAAAAATGTGCCTTAATAAATAGGTTTTATGGGGCTGCACGGTGGTGTGGTGGTTAGCACTGAGGCATAAATCTAGTGTTTCCTCTGCCATGACAGCATGTCATTTCTCCTCTGCTTTCTGTATGTCCCGTGTTCCTCCTAGACCAAATTAGTTAATTCGTATGTTTTACTAGTTAACTAGTGAGTGACATAATACGACATATTAACTAGTCAACATAGGTTCTTCTCCTCTAGTTAGCATAGTGACCAGCAATTATGTGTTCTAGAATACCAGTGGGAGCCCAAATGTTTTAATGATCTAGTTAAGATAACAAAAGCTTACTATTTAACTAGTAAATGCCAATTTTGATCTTACTAGTAAGGAAATGTGACTAAAGATGGATTATTAGTTACCTTGTGAAGCCCCAATACTCTCTAGTAACACTAGAGAGTGACATTTTTTCTCAGCTTGTGAACATCAGTGTCAAAATCATCACTGGTGGATTGGTAAAAAAACATAGCTTAACTAGTTAAACTAGTTGCATAACATGCAAATAAATAGGTGGGGAAAAAGGCTCATTGAGGCCTCCTATTGGCTCCTCAATTCTAAATTTTAAAATGCCAACCAGTCTGATCTTCAGGATTTCATAATAGCCCACCCAGTTCATTAACATGTGAGACACTAGCTAGCATGTAGTCCAGTGGAACCGCAAATAGTCAACTAGTGGCTGCAAGTTAAAGCTTACATGTTAATCAGTGGACAGCGTCAACCACTGCCCCCCTCAGTGTCACACAGACAGACACAGACAGTGGCAATCTTCATGAAGTAAATGTCCACTTTTTACCACAATTAAAGTTTTCTGCTGTTCAAACACCCAAGAAATGCACAAGTCCTTCCAAATTTCCTTGACATTGTTAAGAAAATAGTCAGATTCTCATCTGTTCTACTTAGACCTGCACAGAAATGCCACCTCAGCAATGTCTCCTTCGGGTGTTTGCCCAGATTAATCTATAGAAAATGAATGAATGAAATTGGTTTCATTTTTTTTCCTGCATGCATGTTCTCATTCTGCCTTTAAGCTGTTTGCGACAGGTAATGAAATAATCTAGTTTTAACAGGTAATACTTTCTCTGTTCAAAAACTTTCTTCAGTGTTGTCAGTTTTCCTGGTCAGAATTTCTTCATTCAATATGGTGCCCCCTGAGGTGCAAAACAAACCAGCCCCCAAAGGGCATTTTGAGTTTTTTTACAGGATAAATACTGGAGTGAAGGTTTATAACAGTTCACAACAGTATTTTCTTGAAATTAGTGCGAGTTATTGTGATAGTATGTACTGTGTACATACTGATTTGTATGTGGGCAGCAGCTTTTCAGTTGAAAAGTTGATACATGTGTGTTAAGACTCAGTGAAACTGACCTGGCGGCACGATCATATTCTCCCCAGATTCTAACAAACTCATCTAGATGATGTGGTCCCAGGATGGAGGAGTCTCTTGTGAGATATTCAAAGTTATCCATGATCACAGCCACAAACAGATTCAGCATCTAGATTTAAGACAAGACATATAAAATGGTGAAGCTGTGTTTAGCAATAGAAAAGGGGGCATTATTGTGTTACTTAAAGTAGGAGAATTCTTGTTGCAGCCTCCCAGAATCATATAGTATCATCTTGTCTTACCAGGAAAGAGCTAAAAAAGATGAAGGAAACGAAGTAGAAATAGGCAAAGTCGGAGCCACAGCCCTCCTTTAGGTTGGTCATCGGTTCTGTTGAACGAAGCGATGGATCCATTTCACACTGTTGCCCTCCCAAACATGACAACATGATCTCCTGCCATGATTCCCCTGTGGCACTCCTGGTTGCACAAATCAAACAACACCAGCGGGAGGAAAATTTGGTTAGGATTCACAGTAAAGATCAGTTTATTCAGCTGAGTCTGTTATTCAAAGCATCAAGCAAAATTTGAGATGGCTTTTAGACATGCTAAATCAGAGGTTGTGATTTTTAATGCATATATTGTATTTTAAAGAATATTTACTCATTACTTTACAGTGGAAACTAAAAGTTTGTAAAGCTTTTTGAAACATTCTTTCTGTATAATATGACCTAAAAAAATCCCCCAAGTTTGCACAAACCAGAAAAGTAGAATAAATGTATAATGCCCTTAAACAAATTAGCTTGGAGGAACTTTGACCCATTTCTCCATATAGAACAGCTTAAACTCTGGGATGCTGATAGGTGTCCTCACATTACTCATCATTTAGGGTCATCCCACAAGATTAATAAGAGATGAAGGACTTAGCTGTTTCAAAAATAAATTTTAGTGTATGACTTTCAGCTCTTGAACAGAAGTCCAGACTATATGCTTTAAAATTCCCTTGTTTAATCTAGAGTATTACATCAATGATGCCAAACAGTCCTCACCCAAATGCAGCAAATGATGCCTAAACAGTGATACTGACACCTCCTCGTTTTTCTGATGGGATTCTTCTCCTGGAATGCATCTTTTTCTCCCATTATCAAAAAAAGAACCCTTTTAATCTTATCTGTCCTCACAATATTTTTCTGATTACTTTCTAGATAGTCTTTGCTGAACGAGAGGCAGAAATGTATAATGTATATCCCTGGCCTGTATATTATACATCATATTCCTTTATTACAAAATTATACTTTTGTTAGATTTTTCATCTTCTTTTACAACATATGTGAACATCTAATTGTATTTAAGGTGTGTTTCTTCAGAAACTTAAGAGACCAAATTTCTATCAAGATAAACGTAAATACTAGTTTTATACAATTTAATTATTTGAATTGTTTTGTGTAATATGTGTATATGTGTATTTATGCACTTGCAATTTGATGTGCAGATTTGAAATGACCAAAATCAATGGGGCACAATAATTTTCATCAATTTTGGATGTTCTTTCTTAATTTTTTATGGCAAATCATAATAAACATCAACCTTAACATTGAGAGGTTAATAAACACAGTAAGAACACTTCATACATTGACCAAGACATCCATTTTATTATTTGAACCTCATTGATCAAATAACCTCCAGGGTGGCAAACACATTTTCAACAGATGCAAGACTCTCAAAGGACCTGCAAAGCCATTTGCTGAGTGGAAAAGTGGTACACTGCAGTATCTATCACCCTTTGACACTTAGGAGCCCTTTGGGTATTGAGTGAGCAAAGGCTTACTTCTGTAACCTAGCAACATCGTTCTGACTACATTTAAAAAAATGTGTTATCTTGTGAACCCAACACAAAATTAGCCTGCAGTATCAATTTATGTCACAAACTTAAGTAAAATTCCAGAGTACAGATGCTAATCTAATGAGTTGAGTGAAGTACACTAATACATGATTAAAAAACATAAGAATTCATATTTGAGCTTTGAATAGCTCAAATAAAGTCTGCATATGCCAATATATCCTACCTGAACAGCAGCATCAGAGCACCAGAGAAGGATTTGAAGTTGTTGTGCTGGTTGATGTGAGTCTCCTCATTTAGTTTAATGTTCCCAAAGACCTGATTTATGCAGATGTATGCAAAAATGCAAAAGAAAAACACAAAACAGCATAAAAATTTATGGTGCATAACAAACTGTCATTTCAAATAATTTTATTTCACCATTAAATTATTACACAGAGGCAGGAGTCAGACACTGAACGGTGTTTTTGTACTTCAGACCTGCATGCCAATGATGGCATAGATGAAGAAGAGCATAGCGATGAGCAGGCAGACATACGGCAAGGCCTTAAAAGACTGAACGAAGGTCCACAGGAGAATACGGATGGTGTAACCTTGTCTCAGCAGTTTGATGAGACGAGCAGCTCGAAAAAGTTTCAGGAAACTCATGTTGAATGTGTCAATACGCTGGCGAGGAGACACAGACAGACAGTGGGAGGAAAATATTAATGATGTTAGTCCCACATCTAATTCTCAAAATCTGGTGCTTAAAATGTGCACTCGTGTTGTAACCATACCTGCAAGTCTACCACAATCTCAGTGATGCTGCCCAGGACGGTGATGAAGTCAAAGATGTTCCAAGTGTCGCGAAAGTAGTTCTGTTAAAACAGGAAAGATTCTCTCAGTAAAGTATCAAGAGTTCTTGAACTTACATTCAAGCTAAACATTACTCTTTGCTCTCACCAGAAAGCCAAAGGCCAGGATCTTGAGGACACACTCAATAGAGAAGAGCACAGTGAAAGCTGTGTTCAGGTGCTTCAAAACAGCATCATATGCTGGTGGGGCAGAGTAATACTGAAAATACAAAGGTGGCAGGGGTTAAATTACTACAAGTAATTTCTGTTGTAAGATTTAAAAAAAAGTGGAGTATTCCAAGTGCGATTCACTGCAGATCAACCTCTTCTCTGATATCCGTGTGAACTTGAGCCCTGCACCCTGTAGATCTACAGGTTGATGGAAGATTCTTCCAGACCCATAAATAGTCTCACTGTCTCTGCACCTCTCATCTGTAGCACTATAAAAGGAGTCATTCCTCTAGGGCCGGCAGCCACAGTTAATGAGGTCATGTTAAATAGCAGCGCCTGGACATTATAGATCAATATTTAATACAGGCTGAGTCACTCTTCGTTTGTCTGTCTTTGTGTCTGAACAGCCTTAGAAAAGGCCAATGCAGGAAATAAATACTGATGAGGGAAGGGTGAAAGCATCAGCAAATCCAAACAAATCCAAACACTACGGTGTATTGATGGTGCTGAGATACTTAAGCATCTTAGTTTATTTTTTTGGTTTGGGGCAACAAACTTTAGATTATCTGTAAATTGAAGTGATAACAGATACAAGTTTATTTTAAGGTATCAGGGCAGAGAGATAAACAACTGCAGAGAATCAGCTTTCATTTATCACTTAAAAATTGTTTTGATCTGACTATGAATGCAGAGTTGTATTACTTTCTTCCACCTGCACACTAATTTTCCTCACCTTCATCATCAGTACAATAGTGTTGAGAGCAATCATGGCCAGGACGGTGTACTCAAAAGAAGGCGACACGACAAAATGCCACAAACGGTACTGGAACGTGTGCCGGTTCTGCGGCATGTATCGAGTCAAAGGCTTCGCACTGATGGCAAAGTCGATGCATGCCCTCTGAAATTCAGAAGGAACAGGAAGAAAACAGTAAAAAACACAGCACTCTGTAAAACTTTCCTGTTTCTTATAAGAGCATTTTTCTATTTTTGGATTCCCTTTTGAGTGCCTCTAACTCTTATGAAGAAAACACATTTTTACAGCAGCTAAAATGCATTTAAATTTACTTGACATGGAAGATTTGTGCAAAAAAAAAAATACAAATAAAAAACCTCTACACCAGTGGTTCCCAACCTTTTTTACTTGAGGACCCCCTTCAGGCAAATAACAAAAAGCCAGGGATGCCCCTGCCCCACCCCATGCTGAAACAATGCTTTATTTTATGCTTTCAAAAGTATAAATACTGGATTCTGGCTGAGTCCTGTCCTTAGATGAAGCCAAAGTTAAACTAACACTTATAGCCTTACTTCTTTTCCTTAAGATAGGAACAATGTGTGGACATTGATCACAATAGCTCTTAATGTTCAAGTCTTGTGGACCCCCTTTGCTTTTCTGGGGACCCCCTGGAGGGGTCATGGACCCCAAGTTGGGAACCACTGCTCTACACAAGTAACACAGTTGGGCCCAAGTTAATGTGTGGAAGAAACCACAGATATGCTCCTTTAAGAGAGTGGTACTTATGCGCGATTGCAAGCAGAACAGGTTGTAAGAGGCTCTTTTTGATTGGCTAGGCATTCCCATGTGATCATTGTTTTACATTACTGGCTGTAAGGAGAAGACCAGTTTTAACAAAAAGGAGCAAAGATCATTATAATGTGAAAACCTTATCTGGCTGATCAGATCGCTTTTACTCTTCATTCTTAGACCATTTCAAGACTTTCATATTTAGTGTTTTAAGAATCAAGTGAACGTGGATTTGATTCATGTATATTTCAGTGTACTCACATTCAAAAACAGGCTCTCTAAAAGAAAGATAAAACTTAGCATTTACATGGGTTCAGACAATTGTAAATGAGAAACTCACAGCTGAGCATTGATGCTACATACATCAGTAGTTACTGAGATGTTTCTACCATTTTCCTGAAGTCCATCTGTCAAACTGAATTCACTGGACATAACTAAGCAGGCACACACTGTCTGTAAATATGTCTAATGTGATGGTGTATGCTACTGTGTTCACATTAGCCTATGATTACCCGATACATACATTATAGATTTACGAAGTTCAGCAAGATATAATAGTTATAAAGTATGTACTTGATAGTTAGTTGCTTTTTTGCTATGCTTAATAAACCACATGCTGAGGTTATGACACTTGTTTTTATTTCTACAAACTTTCAATAGTGTCTGAAAGCACAGCATTCTTCATCATTTAAAAATGGAAAACATTTGGGATCACCAAAAGGCTTCCTAAAGCTGGACGCTGCACCAAAACATAAGTTTTCACTGGCACTTGAAATTAATGCCTTCATGTTTCATTACTGTCTAAACTGGGTATGCTATTAATTAGCATCACCAGGCATCAGAAAAAAAGTACAAATCTCCAAAAAGTATTTTGAGATAATACATCCATCAGTCTTCCTTCACCTCATTCTTCTCCAGGCTGCATTCCTCCATCATCTTATCCCCTTGCTCCTGGAACGTGATGATAATGAGAGCCACAAAGATGTTGACAAAGAAGAAAGGAAAGACAACAAAGTAGATGACATAGAAGATTGACATCTCCATCCTGTTGCCGTGGCTTGGACCCCGGTCCTCTTCGGTCACATCTACAGAGTGCTGCAACACCCTGGCAGAGCAGAGACACAATGACAACAAACATCAATGGCACAATAAAGTGATTTTATTTGAAAAAAATATATGAAGCACAAGCTTTATAAAAGTTGTTATATTATACTACAAACAACCGTTTTTAGGTCCAACAGAAATTATTTGGAAGTATTTGTTCACTTGGGTGGATCAAATGTTAATTGCTATATGGAGGAGGAATTGAGTTGTTTCCTCAGCAGCAGATGATTAACAAGGGTCGGACCACTCCAAACCCACAAGTACTGTCAGTGAAATAATGGCATAATTTTATTATGAGTTAATGAGTGGCTAAACCTCTTTTTGAATTAATCACATCTGTCATATTTGCTTCATCAAAGGTCAGATTTGACCATTACCAAAGAACAAGCCAGATCATGAAAGGTTACAACACGAACAACCAAACAAACTAACGAGCCCTCTTAGTAAGGAAAATATATGCGGTAAAGCTTCTCATCCATCAGGTGAACTGGTGCAGGTCCACTCTGAGACTCACTGAGGCCATCCCTCTCCAGTGGAAACCGTGAAGAGCGTGAGCAGAGCCCAGATGATGTTGTCGTAGTGAAATTCATGCCTCTTCCAGTCTCTTTTCTTCACCTCCTTTTTGTCCTTCCCATAGTCAATGTAATAACCCCTGGACAGAAAAGAAAGACAGCCAGTGTGAGTTTTAAGAAAGTTTGGTTAACTTTAATACTGAAGGGTCACGCAAATAATTTGTTTTTGGAATAAGAAAGCCTGAAATAAACCTTAAGTATTGGAGGAAGAAAAGATAAAAAATGGAAAAGAGGAAAATGAAAAGAAGAAAAAAAAAGCGTGAAAAAGCTATGAACAGAATCATACAACTAAACTAAGGAAGAGTAAAATATACTGGCATGAATAATAAATGGTATATAACAGTAGTCCAGACATATAGAGGAAGAAGGGAAAAAGAAAAGTAGGATTACTGGCAGTCTTTCTGTGTGTCTTTTGAACTGTCAGTACAGTAGAAGAATTTCCCCTTGAAGAGCTGCACAGCAATGACGGCGAAGATGAACATAAACAGCTTGTAGACAATTAAGATGTTGAAGACGTTCTTTAGAGATGTCACTACACAGTCAAACACCGCCTGGAAGAGAGGGACATAGTAGATGTTAGAAACATTAAGTGAGATCAAGGACTGAGGTTTGTTCATAAGTGCAGCAAAATTTCCTCAATATTTTCAACTTATTTTAAATAAGTTCATATCTGTATTATGGTGTTTTTGTGTATTGAATATACCATTTAAATTGCATTTTGCATGTTACAGAGTAAAGCTCGATCAATAAGTCATGTCCATATCAAATCCCAGTACATCACTGAAATATTTGATCTATCTAATATATGAAAACAAGCAAATGTGTTCTTTAAAAAAAAAAAAAGGAAGCCCACAGTTACTTAACAGACCTGGCAACTTTGGAAATAAAAGTGTGTCGTAAAGCAGCAGGTCAAACTCCCGATGTGATAGTTATTAACGTGTATGTAAAAATGTGTAAATATGTGAAATTACAGCAGCCTGTTAACAAGGACAGGTTTTGCCTCACTAATTTTTTAATATACATACCACATGAAGAGAAAGCACAGGTTGCCATGAAGATAATTTAATCAGAAACAAGTTTTGGGATTTAGTTTCTTGTTTCCTTGTCAGGTTCTCACTCCATGTGTTCCGTTTGCCCCTCCCTTGTGTGTCATCTCCTCCTCCCAGCGACCTGATTACCCTCATGTGTTTCACCTGTGTCTCGTTTGTCCCTCCCTTGTGT
>JBBBVU010000015.1:17309690-17327573 GCA_037177055.1 Atherinosoma microstoma | reverse complement strand
GCCTGCCGATTTGTACCTCCGCCATTAAATAACCATTTTGAGCACTTTGTTGTCCTGCACTTGTGTCCACCACCTGACCCAGTCCTGACATTCCTTTCCTGCCTTCCTGTTACCCCTATGCAGACACTATCACTGTGAGCTTTGGGGATCTCAGCTCAAAAGAGATCAGATAACATGTCGCGTTATGCTCTGATGCTCATAGTTTGTCACCTTGTCATTCAGCTCATTCACTCTTCTGGCTTGTAAATTACAGTAGTGAGACATGGAAGAGGGACTTATTTTTAAGCTACAAAATATGTTAGCATTATTGTATGTTGGTGGAAACACTGGGAATAATAAAAAACAGTAATTTATATAGTTGTAGCCCTGCTGATTCAGGAACACATTAAACACAATAAATCCACAGGCTTTTCAAACCACCTTGACACTAAGGAAAGAAAGATATGAATCAAATGTGAAAGCTTATTATAAGGGTTATTCCTATTAGCTACTAGTATGCTTAAGGAGACTGGGATGGTTGTCAAACTGAACTGACCATTTGGGATAAATATATTTTTCTGAAGTGAACATGTTGTTGGAGGCATGACATCTCATTTTTCATGATGGAAAAACAATACATGGACAACAAAACCATAAAAGAAAGAACTTATCTGACCTTGAGTTTAGGAAGTCTTTTGATGGTCTTCAGTGGTCTGAGAACACGCAACACCCTCAAAGATTTGATGGTCTTAATGTCCCGTCCTTTGTTATTTCTAAGCATATGGACAAATTGTGAGCATGTCTCCACAGCAACACAGGAAACCGTTCCTTCATTATTACATCTTAGTATCTTAGTACTACTTGAGTTATGTCACTTAAAATAACATTTTTAATTTATAATAAGTTGATATTTGTTCTAAGACTTTTTTTGTCTTTTACCCCATCACATTGCTGCTGGCCAGTCCCACAGGGGCGAGGTCCATGAATAAAGAAAAAAAAGAGAGAGAGAACATTTATATCATATTAGACTCATTAAAAAATGGAAGACATTAACACTTTGTGA
The DNA here is from genome assembly GCA_037177055.1 of Atherinosoma microstoma. Taxonomy (NCBI): domain Eukaryota; kingdom Metazoa; phylum Chordata; class Actinopteri; order Atheriniformes; family Atherinidae; genus Atherinosoma; species Atherinosoma microstoma. The sequence continues at coordinate 17,326,531 of JBBBVU010000015.1, read as the reverse complement.
GGAAAAATCTAAATAGGGAAAACATTTCCAGACTTCTGGACTACAAACAAGTTATTTGAAGAAATTATGGACAGTGTATTCCATGGAACTAACTCACTTTGGTGGGAAGTCTAGGCCTTTATATTCACAAAAAGCTCTATAAGAAAAAATCCCATAAAGCATAATGAAATGAAATATACTTTATTTATCCCTCTTAGAGGGAAATTATTGTTGTAGCAGGGTATTTAATTTCATTTTTTTTTCAATAATAATAATGATACAAAAAAAATTAATTTGAAGATGAAGATATGGCCTTGTTCAGGAGGGTGATGGCTGCTGGCAGGAATGATCTCCGGTACCTTTCTGTCTTACACCAGACTTGACGAAGCCTCCCACTAAACACACTCTGTTGTTTCTTCACTGTGTTGTGTAGAGGATGTGAATTGTCCATTAACAATTCTTCACATCCTCTAGGCAACACAGTGAAGAAATAACTTGACCTCTTTAAAGACCCATTAATGTCTAGATGGGATTTGCTCAAGTGAGTTACATAATAAATCAAGTGACTGACGTGAGTGCGAAGGCCACCAGTGCTCCCACCACGACGATGAAGTCTAGGATGTTCCACAGGTCTCTGAAGTAGGAGCCATCATGAAGGATCAGACCTTGGTCAATCATCTGAGTAGAGCACAGAGATGCATAGTGAAAAAAGTCTAGTATATTGTGTCTCATTGTGTGGATTATAATGATAAAGATAAACCCAGCTTGAGATCTAATTTTGCCTTTTCCAACCTCATGGCTAAGACTGGCCCAGGGCTATTATACTTCTTTGAAACTCAGATTTAAGTAAAAGAAGTTATTGTTAAATGCAAAAATGAGCAACCTTTGATTAAAACAGGTACATATATTAGCACAAATTGTATTCTACATTAAGTTGTTGTAAAATTGACATGAAAACCTCACCTTTATAATCATTTCAAATGTGAAGACTCCAGTGAACACATAGTCAAAATAGCGCAGAACCTGTAAAGTTGGTCATACACAGTGGGAAACAGAAGGACAGTCTCATATACAAAACAAAACCCATAAAATCATTCAGCATGCCAGGATAATTTGCCACAGTCAAACCATTAACAACATCTTGAGTGTTTTTCATACTTCATTTACTGCACTCAGAGATTTAATCCCCCCATCCAAATAACATCAGTGGTATTTTGCTAAACAAAAGAAGGATTTTTTTTAAATATTTCCTTTTTGTTCTTAATTCCATTGTAGCTGCTTGTCATAGATGAAGGCAGCTAAAAGACCCAAGGCACAGATAAAAAATGATTGAAATCAAATCTCAGGAGTTAACAGGGAGCTTCAAAGTAACTGAATGATCATAAATATTCTGGTTTCTATTAAGCCATTAATGTTGAACATTGAAGCGAAAACAAACCTTATTCCAGTCTGAGGAGGTGGCGACAGGGTCCTCTGCAGCCAGCGCTATACTACTAGCAACAATGACCAGCAAGATGGACATTTCAAAGTACCTGAGGTTCACCACGTAGTGACATGCTCGACGCACTCTGAGGAAGAGTAGAGAGGAGACTACATGATGAAGAGGGCAGCAACTACATCCACTGAGTAGGGGGTGTAAAAATGTCATTGGGTTAAAATGCAGTGAAGCAATAAAAGAAGCAGATTCTCAGGAATAGATAACATGAGTATCATGAAACACACCAGAACTGACATAAAAATAGCTGGAAACTACACTACACTCATTCAGTTACCATTATCTCATTTCTTTAATCAAACATAAAGATCTTTTGATAACTATTTTTTGGTCCAGGTCTGGGCAACTCCGTGGAGCCTTTTTTTTGTGTCTTCCTTAGGTTGCCAAGCAACCAAGTGACACTCCGTAGTCTCTATACAGAGACGAGAGTCAAACACATCTAACCTTCCTAAGATGACCAACATTTCTCTGACTGCATAACTTCTCCGCAAACATGATCTGAAATAATGGGAGCATTTAGTATTTATCACACTATCTATAATATAAAACATCATAAAAGAACACATATTTAAGCAGAGGCACTAAAAAAAGCTCAAGAGTTTATCTGGTGGAGAATGAATGGAAGCAACTTACGGATTGTCAGGTTTGAAGATGAACATACTATCTGGGACCACGGTGCTGCAGGGCTTTGTCTCTTCTGCCTCCTCCTTCTCTGACATACAGCTTTCAGGGTCCTTGCTGTTGACTAAAGAAGGACAAAAGAAGAAGATTTGGCTTCCAAACAAATATGTACAAACTCAGTTTTTAAGCTGAAAATGATCCAATAAGAACTGTAAGCTAGATCGGTGAACTGTAAGGATTGGCTATTCAAAAAGTCTTAACTCTTTTTTGATTAATCAAAAGAAGCCAAATGTGGACAAACAAGTCGTGAGAAAATAAATCAATTACAAAACACCCATCTGATATAACCAGCTATGAAAAATGGAATTTATACCATTACCTGTGATTGTAGAGAGCTCGAGAGATGACTGCATGTTGGGCACCTCGATAATCACACTGGAGCTGAGTTGAGATTTTTCCTGGTCAAACTCTGACTCCTTCTCTTCTTTGCTGTTTTCCATGTCAGCAGGTAAAGTGAGATCTGACTGTTGTGGAGTCTCCTGCTTCTGAAGACATGGATCACCACAGTGGCTCTGGATTTCTTTAAAGTTACTGTCCCCTCTTTCAGCTCCATCACTCTGTCTGTAGATGAAGACAAAGACACATGAGTGGACAGATGGAGTCAATATAAAAAAAATGTCTTGTTGAGTTCATGGGCTTTAAAAGTTTAGTTATGCAGGTGTGCAAAATGATATTTAGCTCTCATGGTCTGTGGATTTTGTTTTGCTTTGGATGTTGACTTTTGGTTTCTGGGATTTAAGTCTTGTTTTGTTGCACACTGCGTTAAAGCGTCCTATGACTGTGAATCATTTTAGGGTCTGCGCACTACGAAGTGCGGATTCGTAGGGTGCATATGTCACAGCGGCGCGCCGAGTACTGTCCCGATTCAAAAGCCTTCAAAGGTGCCTCTGAATCCACCCTCCAAACCTGCACTTCGTTTAGCTTAAAAACGAAGGCTACTGGTGATGTATCCTTCGTGGCCTCTTTTTTCCCATAATTCATTGTGAACAAGATGACAGGCAAAGCCACGGCTCTGATGACAGGCAGCTGCAAAGTGCTGAGGAGTTTTTAACTGCAAGTATCTCTTTTACAGGGATAGCAAAAGTACCCAGATTTCTTACTTGAGTAGAAGTAAAATACTTATATAAAAAAACAACTTCAGTAAAAGTAAAAAGTACTCATCCAAGGCTCTGAAATGTACTCAAAAGTAATTTTAGAAGTAAAAACTATTTCTATTGCATGATTCACTGGCTGCAAAGCTGTTAAACACAGGATCATTTATATGGATTTATTTGAGCAATGTTATTGTTTGAACAACCACTACCTGCCTAGTATCCTCATGTACTTCATCATATACCTGCCTAGTATCCTCATGTACTTCATCATATAGCACTTTAGTATTGTACGCTTCACGTTAACACATTACACTTCTGAACATTGACTTAGCTTCTAAACTATCGTGTCACAAATCATGCTCATAGGCCCAACTCTTAATCAACCTTTTTAATAGCAGTTTTCCCTGAAAAAAGCAAAAAAGGGAAAAAAAAGAATAAAAAAAAAGAAAGAAAAAAGCAAAGAAAAAAAGGGGAAAAAATATAATAAATAACAGCACTTTTTTTTATGAACACATCAGGTAACAATAGTTTAACACTGTACAGGTGTGTTATTGCGAGTGGAACACCCAGATGAAAATAAACTTCTCTAGCTAGTTTGTGCTACAATACACACAATAAACATCTCCCTGCCAAATAAATTAGAAATGGAATAAAGCAAAAGTTGCACACCGTACATTCAGTGAAGCTCAATGAGAAACCCTTCAAATTGGCTACGGTTACATGACTGTTTTTGATTCAGAATGAATTATTCCAATTGAGAATCTGCGTCTTTCAAAACCCATAACAGTTCACGCGCATTGGTTTAAAAAAAAAAAAAAAAAAGGCTTAGGCTATAAAGTAATGAGCCTTTTTGGGAAATGTAAAGAGTAGAAAGTAAAAAGTCCTCAGAGAAATAAATACTTATAAAAGTACAAAGTACCTGATAAAATCTACTTAAGTACAGTAACAGAGTATTTGTACTTTGTTACTTGCCATCTCTGCTCTTTTAACATAGAGATGTGACGGAATATAAATGGTAACTTAAGTTTGTTAAACCGCGGCATTAAAATAATGTAATATTTAATATTTGTGCATTTGTAAGGTGTTAATGACGTATTTACCGGCTATTTTTTCTTTGTTCGATTTTTCTTTTCTTTTCTTTTTTTTTAAACAAAGCCAGCCACTAATGTAGATTTTAAAATGAGAGTTTTAGCGACATTTCTGGCTCCATCTGCAGTTATCTGACGGAATTAGCAGCAACACTTTGGGGACTGAAACATTATGGGAGATACTCACACACTAGGTAGGCTGTCTCATTTCATGAATGAATAAACGGCTTTGAAGTGCGCAACCTACGGAGGCCACTCCGTAGCCTTCGTAGGCTGCGCACTTCGTTGTGTGCAGACCCCGAAATGAGACACACCCTATGTCTTCTGGTGCAGAATTGTGACACCTGTCTCACTTTGGTGATGTAAGAATAGGAAGACATGTGACATGACCATTTTGACTGAAGTTTCTTTGAAAAACATCAGATATATATCTGATTCAGGACCACATATGGAAGAGGCTCAGGTCTGATCCGAAAAAAATTTGACATGTGCAGTTCAATTTATCATAAAAAAAAAGAAACAGTTATAGGTCACACATGGGCAAAAAGTCAAATTTGTGCCACTTTCCCTGCAGTGTGGACATAGCCTTAATTTGCTTTCCGCCCTCAAACTCCTTCAGGTAATCACTTGAACTGTTGCTCATTTATTATTAGTTCTTTTAGTGTATATTTTATCCAGATTCATTTGCTCATTCAGTGAACCAGTTAGTTGGTCCCTGCTTTATTTTTCCTGCATGGATCCATTTGTTGGGATTTACAATTTGCTGGATATCCTGCCTGGCATCACCTTTGGTTTAACAACCAGTAAGTTTATCAAACTTTACTTTGTGCATATCTACCTGCGTGCCTATGGGTATGCAGGATCTATGGGTCCTTTGCACCTCATGACAATGAAATGAGACTGTTTTAAAATGAGTATTTTCATTCTAGCTTTTATTTGTTAAGAGTCCAGTATCTTGATTCTCATTTGGTCATCCCATCACACTTGTGACCCTACTGCTGTAGCATAACACAGTGGTTCTCAAAGATTTTTCGGCAATGCACTCCTGTGGATTCATTTTTCAGCTAAGTACCCCCTAACCAATGCAGAGCTTTTTGGTTGATAATGGAAGTAAACGACTGTACCGTCAGTGCCAAATTCGTTAAAATTTGTACCCAAAGAAACACTTTCAAATTCCAAACATTTAAAAATAACATACTTCACACATGTTATCAATAATTCATGACTAAATCCATGGGAAAACATGTTAGAAACATGATAAATGTCCTCTCCTGTTAGTTTTTCCTCCAATACTTCCCTCCAAACAAAAGCAACGAGTTGTGGATTTTCTCTCACATCAATCAATTCATCTAGCTGGAGTGAAAATTAGTTTCCAAGTTTTTCCACAACTTGCTCAACAGTAGCCCTGTTTACTCAGACACAAAATATTTCATGTAAATGCTAAATTAAAACTGAATACTGAGAGTACTTTTTCTCTATAAACTTACAGATACATTTTATTTATATTACAGGATTATCAGAAATTTTATAGAGAATATTTTTGTTATTTTTACTTTCTCAAGTACCCCTTGCAGTGTCCCAAAGTACCCCTAGGGGTACTTGTACCCCCATTTGAGAAACAGTGGCATAACATTATCAATGCCAGTGATATGATAGTTTCTCATACCCTGTCCGTCCGTCATTTTGACTGTTTTACTGAAATGAAAAATACTTTTTAATCCCAGGGGGAAATTGTAAATAATTGACACAATAATTATAAGCACAATACGCATATGCGCAGCAAGGAAAGGACACTCAGATTTTACATGCAGCTCAAATTATGCAAAGGGTTTCTATTCTATTCAATTCTATTCTATTCTATTCTATTCTATTCTATTCTATTCTATTCTATTCTATTCTATTCTATTCTATTCTATCAACTAAAAAGCTGATAAATTGATACTTGTTAGTTTATCTCACCTGCTTTCCTCATTTTTGGACAGCTCTTCCTCATTGTTTTCAGCCTCTGCTGCCTTCTCCGGCACTTTCCCAGGATGCTTCTTCCTCTCTCCGATAATGGCACAAGTTGCTAACTGCCCTTTGCTCACAGGGAAAGACCCTTGGTTACTGGTGCCGTTATGGTGGTCACAATGATGCGGTGCCCTCCTGCTCCTGATCTCAACATGACCGCCCATCTCAGGTGCCATTGTGTCAACATTATCTGGAGGCCTGAACTTCTTCACAGGCCTGTGCTGATGTTCGCCATTCAATCTGGGGCTACGATGCTCATTAACAGGTTTGTGATTAGTGTCTAATTTTCGGCTCTCTGCGTTGGGTTCTGATTCAGGAGGCTCTGGTATTGTCAGGGATACAGAATCAGTGAGGGGTACATTTGTAGGATCCAGTGACTCTGGTACCAGAACTGATATGGGTGGGTCAGGCATGTCATCGGGAAGAGTGGCATTAAGGGGAATGTCCATGGACATCGAGGAGCCTGCAGCCTGGTTCTTAGCTGGGGAGGTCAGGGGGTCAGTCAAGTGCTTTATACTCCCAGATGGTGTGTGCTGCATGGCTTTACGGTGCAGCGAAAGAGGATGTCCAGGATGACTCTGGGCTGTAGCAGGAGGACCGTCCTTTTCCTCGCTGTGGCTGCCAAACAGGATCTCTCGACTGGACATCTGACGGTGTCTCCGCAGTTGGCTGGTCCTCTGCTCCCACACTGACATGGTCATTCTCTTTCTTCTCTCTCTCCTGGACATGAAAGAGTTAGAAGGGTTGAGTGGTGGAGGTGGGCGGCCCTCCCTGAGACTGCCCTGGGCCTCCTCCAGGGAGTAGGAGTATGTAGGCCGGCTGCGGTGTATGGCTCTTTTCCTGTACAGGTAGGGCCGCCTCCTCCGGCTTCCCCTGGGAAAAGCAAGACAAGACAAAATGTCAGCATATAAAGACAGAAAACTTGTTATTTACAGAGACGTTTTTATTTCAGCTATATTTACTTATTCAATTTAATTTGGTCAGAAAAAATTTGCATGCAATATATTCACCAAAAAGAGTGATCTCATTCCAAATGAAATATTCAAACAAGTTTGGGCCAACTTAAAATTCCACTTTCTGGATACCTTTTTTGTATTATGAAATGAACATTAGCAAGCAAAACAGGTGCACCAAAACAATGAATAGGATGTTCAAGCAGTTTATCAACATCAAAGAGCAATTTCATTTCAACATGAAGCAATTTACTGGCTCAATGACGATGTCAGGTGAATATTTAACCAAGCCGGGAGTCGTCGTGTGACTTCAATAACAAAAGAAAGTGTGATGCAGAAAAAAAATCGGTTGAATAAAGCTAAAAGTTTATGGATTCAAATAAGATTGTAGAGTTGGAACGATTAGTGTAGTACAGGGCACGAGCAGATGAGTGTGGGACATTACCCAGTCATGAAATCAAGCAGGCGTGAGTGAGAGATTCAGATAGCTAAACAGACAGTGTTACTTACTGGAGCGTGGACTCTTGTGTGGTCCGTGTAATCAATGAGCGATTGGTTGAAAACAAGACATTAGTGCTTTTGTGAGCAGAGACAAAACAGGCCAGGAGACACACAGCAAAACGGCCTCTCAAACAAAGATCACAGTTTGTGAAACAGTTAGATAGACTGTTAATGCCATGTACCAGCTGTTCTGAATATGTTATTCATGGCTTGAGGGTATAACTGCTCTTTTCAGAGGAATATACACAGAATGATTTATTTAAAATTCTAGAAACATCATTTTATTTGTTCACAATTATTTTTCTAATACCCCCCCAAAAACTGCATGACTCTTGATACTTTGGTGTGTGTCTCCATTGGAGCCAAGCGGCACATCGACAAACAAGATGGTAGCAGTATTAGAAACAATCAAAAACATTCATAAACATCAACAGTGAGTGCAACATTGATAGGAAGACAGTCTGAGATACAATATGGGTACAGGTATAAAACACAGAGATGGGCTCCTTTTCATACATAGGCAAGAGAGGATTCGTTTAAATACTCTTTGACAAAACCACCATACTGGGATGCAGTTCTGAACACCATTGCCACTTCGTACCACGTACATATCAGCCCTCTTTCAGGTCATGCTGGTTGAATTAAACTATGAAATTCAAGTGCTCAGTCTTAAAATAGTCAATATACTAAAATGTATATTTGGAGGAGGGTTTAAAGACTTGGTAATGAAAGAAAAACTGCACACACACTGAAAACACTTCTGGTATAACTCACCCTGCCTCTTATGAAAAGCATTTTCAGCAAGTGTGTGTTATTTCTGTTTTTCTTCCTTTAATCATGCTGACCAGATGCATGCGTTCTCAAAGTAAAATCATTGTCAGCATCCCACATGCGCCACTGTTTTTTATTCAGCTAGTGCTACCATGTAAGTTTCCTCAAGGTCTTGGAGGGCAGGTACAGCGAGAGTTTTATAGCTGACATAAGAGATCAGACTAGGAGCCCTTAAAAGTTCAGAAGATCTGCTCCAAATAGAGATGCCAACCCAGATGACCCTGTGGTATTCCAGTCTTCCCTACATGCTCTGACAAGAGCCTGATCCTCAGGTACATCACCTGACAGTGATGTGCATTTTTCTAGTTTTCTTTCTGCTTTTGTTTTAATTTATTTTCCATAAATTTATTCAGAAAGAAAACAGAAATGACAAATCTCAAGTTGACAATTAATCTTAAATCTTTTACATGCTCATGCAGCAAAATGTTTGCCCCTTGATGCACAGCGTGCATACAGAGCATGAGTTCTCCACTCCTGTCCATGCATATGTACTTGCATCAAACAAGGCAATGTGCAATCACATGCTGATAATAAAGATATAAACTAAATAAATACATCAAAGCCTGAAACAAATTTGCCCACAAGTGACAATACTTTTCCAGCAGAAACAACTCTGCATATTACTGCAGCAGACATACCGTCTTAGTGTGGACACTGATTAACCTGTTGACATGACAACACTATAAGCATATCTAACTCCAGAGCAGAAGCAATCACCAAAGAGATTTCAATTTGGAGCATATTGCGGTGCTGGGAGCAGATAGAGGCTCTATTTCTCAGTAAAGATGTTGTACTCAGTCAATAGTGGGTCAGAACCAAACACCAGTTCTCTCAATAACCCTTAAATGACATTTTGCAAGTTAGCATGTACGCAGCAGCACAATTTGAAGCTCTACTTTGATCAATTTTAGCCACCATCTATAACTGTTCTGCCTATTCTGCATGCTGCAGTTTCATTAGTATTTTTTTAAAAGCTAGAGATTCCTATATCTGCTGCATGCTCTAGTCCAGGGGTGTCCAGCTCCGGTTCTCTAAGGCCACAACTCTTTGCTTGCAGGTTTTCGATGTTTCCCTGCTCCAACACACCTAACTCAAATTAACGAGCCATTGTGCAGAAATGAATAGGCTGTTTGATCCATTTAATTTGAGTCAGGTGTGTTGAGGCTAGGAAACATTTGAGGACCGACTTTGGACATTCCTGCCTTTGTTCTATGCATACATTCCCCAGTGGAAGGAAGGAAATAGGGAGAGAGGAACAGGATGATAGAGGCAGATGGGGGAGAGGAGGAGGTCAGGCAAGAAAAGGCTGCATACAGAACTTACTCTGAAGACATGAAGGAGGACAACGGTCCGACCTCTTTCGCCTTCTGCAATGCATGTTTCTGGTTGAATGCTGCCTCTGCTTCCTCTTCATCCTGATCAAAAGAGGAAAAGCGCACGAGGCATCTGAATAACTGGAAGGCATGTGAATTTAAATATTTAAACTGAATCAAGTGATGAGGAGGAAAGAACAGGAGTGTACATGAAAGAGTGGAATGAATAGTCATTAAAGTTTTGACAATGTATAACACATCAGACCAGAAGTATAAGATCGTACAATTTAAGATAAGAAGACAAAATGAAAATCTTTAAGCTACATCAGACCAGGTTTGTTTGTTTTTCACATTATTCAAGTTCTTTTACCTTTGTGAGTTCTTGTGCGTTGGCAAGGTTGTCCACAGCAATGGCCAAGAAGACATTCAGCAGGGTGTCTGGTCACAGCTACGTTAAGGACTCCATCATCATTGACTTTAAGATACATTCTGTATGATGCCATTAGTATTGCAAATTTCAGCAACGTTGTCCAGAAATCTAAGAGTATTTTAGAGTTACTCCACATTGTTGTAGTGTCACAACCTCTCCTAATTGTATTAAAAAGGTTTCAAATATTCACTTACAGCTTGCTTTAGTTAAATCAGTGTTTAGTTTTCTAGCAATTTGCTCTGAATATTTTCTTCTCTGTGTATGATCTCTACCTGTTAGCAGTTTGTCCCTACCAATGTTGACATGCACCAGATTATCTGTGTGTTTGGTCAGTTTAGCCTCCTTCAAGCTTGTTAACACTGCCGTCAATGTTTGACCTTTGATTTGCTAAATAAACCCTGCATATTGGACTTTTACTCAATGTTTGGAAGACTGCATCTGAGTCACTTCTGGGTTATAGCTCATCACACTTAGTCAGATATGACCAATAAAGCTTTAATCTAAACAGCTGTAAATTATTGTAAATTAATAAAAGCAATTCTAATACATTCTAATAAATATAGAAATAAATGATATATTATGGGTTGTTCCTTATAAAGTACAAGGAATAAAACCTATATTCCCTTACAAGAAAAATTATGGAGGATACAGTTTCCAAAAAGAGTGAGAACTATAAAGTAAATTGAGGACCACATGCCAGACCTCACTCCCCCTTGAGAGCGAATACCGTTATACATCACTTCATTCCAGTCTTCTCCAGTCAGGATCTGTGAAACAACACCCAGCACACAATAACACAAAACATCATTGGTGGAACTATCTTAAGCATCCCTCATGAGCTTAGGTCTAGTGGCTTATTTATCTAAATAGTCAAATGAGTCATAATTCGTAAAGTTTATTCCCAGACCTGAAAGACGGTCATGATAGCAGCAGGAAAGGTGTCAAAGTTTGTCGGCGTGTAGTCTTCAAAGATGAACCTGTGAAAAAAAGATGTGACACATGTTCCTGTAAGGTTGGATGAGTCTGGATTTTTTAAATAATTTATGTCAGACATACTTCTCTTTATGTGTTCTCAGTACCAGTTCATCACAAAGCAATGCTTGTCTATCTCAGTTTGCTTTTATCAAAGAGACAGAAGGAAGCATAGCCAGAATATCCGTATGTGTCACAAAGGTAAAGTCTTAAATCTCTATCAAGTGCAGTGTGTTGATATAACAAATGTGAATGGGCCGCAAGACCAAGTACCGTTTTATAAGCTGCTTACTAAAGCCTTGATTTCATGTTTGAAAGTGAATGGAACTATTTTCCAGTAGGGAAAAAAACCTTCTACTTCTTCTTTTGTAATAGAATGTCGCTTTTCATGGATTCATTTGGCACAATTCACAGAAATATTAGCATTTTTTTTTAATTTAAGGAGACTGCATGACTTTTTTAATGTTACCTGCCGCCAAAAAGTTGCATGCCAAGTAGTGCGAAGACAACAATGAAGAGGAAGAGAAGGAAGATGAGGGAGATGATGGACTTCATGGAATTCATCAGTGAGATGACCAGGTTTCTTAGAGATGCCCAATACCTTGACAGTAACCAAAATCACATTTATGTTAAAAGCTAAAAATATGATCCTTCAAGCTGCAGCTGAGACATATTTACTTATCAACTTAAATAAGACTATAAATAATTCTTCTGATTTTACAAATGAAAATTTACAATTTCACCAATGATTGCTGCTCACGATTGCTGTTGTAATACAACAGAATAAGTCAGGGATGTCCAGTTTTGGTCTTTAAGGGCTACTGTCCTGCTTCAAGACACCTAACTCAAATAAATGGGTCTTTGACAGGCTTTTATGCAGAACTTGACAACACTTAATCTAAATCAGTTTGTTGTATTTCTTACAAATGACTAATATACAGATGCCTGATTGATGTTTTCATTTTGGCTCAATACAATGATCAATAGTTGAAACAATGTATTGAAGTAGATCGATATATTATGGGTTATGTGCCCTGTATAGAATTAGCTCTACTTGTTTTGTGGGAGTAATTATGGCAGTGTAGTTGTCACCTTCCCCCACCCTTTGAAATTAAGTTATCCAAGATAATGTGACAACTCAGTAGGAAACTAATCAAGGCACATTTGGGAAGAGGGACAATAGTTGCTCGGGCACCTGCATAAATATCTGAAGTCTCAGATTCTGACCAGGAAGATGAACAACAGCAATAATCATAAAAACAAATTCTATAGTTTTTATTTTTGTGCATTGATTGTGCTGCTTTTGTCAATCCAATGATTGAATTGACAAATTTGGTAGAAGTGTGTAATGTATCTATTCTTTAAATCAAACATAAATATTCAAGGCTAAATTAAATTAGATAATTACAGAAGAATCCCCCACACCCCATATTGACTTGATTTCAATGAAAAATATAGAAATGCACAAATAACACCAATATGTTAAGCTATGTAATGTTATTAGAGATTGGTAGTGTAAGTGTTACTATGGCTGTACTTCAGTGGAAGAGGTAGTATATTCACCAGAAATAAACTTTAAGGAAGGTAAAAAAAACAACAACAATGGATGTGGACATCCAAAAGAGGAAAATTAAGCAAGCTGTTCTTCAGGAATTACTTTTATCTCTGGGAATGAGTGGGATATCACATCACATGTGGGAAGATGTGGGTCATCTTCCCATGACTTTATTATTTGCAGACTCAGATCATGATCAGCTGATAAGTCACATCATTTTAATATTTGCCAACTCAGACAAAGTGTGCAAGGTTAGTTTCCATTCCCCTCCATTCATCTCAAAATCAGATACAGCAATGGAAACTTGGCTTGTGAAATGTTTATTGTAGTTACTGTGATCTCTCTATAAATGGCAAAGCATGACCTGACTGCAGGACTAACTTGGTGATTTTGAAGATCCTCAGCAGACGGAGTGCACGCAGGACACTGATGCCGAAGGAAGTTCCAGGTCTGAAGAAACCCCACAGCACTTCAAAGATGCTGCCAATGATTACCTATAATAGCATGTGCAGCATATACAAAGAATTGCATTTTTATTAAAATCATAGTGGACAGAGTCAAAGCTACAGCCATAACAGTGATGGACAGGAGAAAAAGATACAAAAATGATGCAGAGATGCAGATAGAGGATCAGGCACTTGTGTTTCACAATTTCAGAACATAAGTATATATCATGTAAATAACATATTAGAATAAAGGAAGCCAGAGTACTGACACTGCAGTCAAAGCAGTTGAAGGAGGAATGAAAATAGAGACGAGGCCCCAGGCTGTACATCTTTAGGAACATCTCAGTCAGAAACAGGACCAGGAACAGAAACTCTGCATAGTCTAGAACAAAAACAAAAACAGGTATTACAATGAAAAACTATCTGAAATGTAATACCGTTGCTAAAAATAATCCCAGTTCGCAGCAATAGTGACTTCAATCTCCTCTTGTGTTTCAAAGTGTAACTTACAGAGGAAGGTAGTTAGCCACACAGGCTGGTTGTGGTGAACTATAGCTACACACAGTGTATTGAGAGCCACAAGGCCAAGCACTGTCCAGTAGAAGGTGTGCGTCTTCACCACACGGCGGATGGAAATACGCAGGAGACGCTCCTTACGGCGGAAATATGCTGTTGGACCTCGTTTTGCACTTCTGATGTTTGCTACAGCCATGGGCATGCCTTCAGGGGGGAAAGAGATGCAGAGAGCAACTATGGTAGACAAGTATTTGCACAGCAAGTACTGTTGTTCCCGATCTGAGTCTTGAATACACTACTGTGATGTTGACTACAGCAACAAATGCATTTCCAAAACTACAGCAGTAGGCCTAATCAGATTGCCTGACTTTTATATATCTTACATTTTATATTCACATATTTCAGAATCTGTCCAGTTTCCAACTCACCCATGGAGGAGATGTCACCATATTGCTCCTCCCCTGGTTGCCCTTGACGCACATCCATGCCTCTCCTCTTAATAGTGGTGGCTCTCTTCAACACTGAAAACAGAGCAGGCTGAACATAAAATCCCCACAACAAGCCGTGCAAACTGTTTAATCAACACTTTCTGTGAAAATAGGAGAAATGCACGGTGAGGGTAGGGACACAAGACCGACCATTAAAAAAAATAAAAAAATAGTTGATTGTCTGGCTTCAAAGTAGCCTTGTGTATAACCACCCTCACATGTAAACGCTGCTTAAAGACATTCATGGTTGGACCAACGCAAAATGAAAGTGAGAAATATAATAATACAATAACAGAAAAATGATGAAGAAAGAAACACTCATCTGCTTAAAAATAATAATGTTGATTTAGCTCAGAGGGAAAGCAGAGCTCATTAATGCTGCAGCTAAATGTGACAAAATAATTAGTTAATGTGTAGGAAATTATCCAAAAAACCTTCCAGTACAGTCTTAAGATATCTTTCATGAGCAAACCATGCTCCGAGGTGACTTGACAGTCCATGCATTTCTGTTATGAGAGTCATTGTTAAAATGCTGTGACGGTATAGGGACAAAACGTGCAGTGCGCACATGCCAAAGAGAGCATGATGAGCGTGTTTTTCCCTTTTGTAGAGAGATGTGTACAAGACTACCTTCATTCTATCCTACTCTCCCTCACACCTCTGTTACTTTGTGATTTCTGAATTTACTTGCAGTCAATATTTGCTTGGGGACTTTTTAATAAGCCACCGATCAAACACACATAAACACACATGTACATGAAAATGCTGCTGCCATATTCACACACAGCAGTGTTTGCTAAGGGAAGGAAGATTGAATCCTGTCAACACACACACACACACACACATACACACATTTACAAGCACATCCGTGCCGCTGCCTTTTCAGACCAGTGGTTGCTACGGAAACTGCAGAGTGCCGCCTTTCTTTATAATCAAAGCTATCAGAGCTTCTGCATTTATTTCCATCACAACAACAAGAGCCGCTGTTTGTATCTACAACAGTTTGCCATTGCATAATTTTCCTTCAATAGGTCAGAGTGTGCTTGTCAAAATGTTTGCTTGTGTGTTTCTTTCTGGCAGTATGTGTGTGTGTGTGTGTGTGTCAAAACGGGTTGTGAAGTTTGCATGGTAAAGTGCAGAAGAGAGGACGGTTCTCACCATAAGCACCACCTGTGCTCCACTCTGGGAGGCTCCTGAGAGCTGCCAATCAATCAACATTTAATAAAAAACCCTGCTGATTTAGTGAGGAAGATAGGTCACTGTGGAGTTGAGAGGGTCAGAGCAGCACTTAGCTCCCTGTCTGATGGCAGGTTTAGTCTTTATGCTCTCTATGTTGCACTGATATTGTGATAGATGTTATGGTGTTTAGGTATCAGTGTGAAAGCACAGATACATAAGCAGCTGCACAATCTGGGCAGCTCCATATTTTAACATGTCTTACCTTTTTTTTTTTTTACAGCAGTCATGTTGGCTTGTCGTAGCAAGAAGTACAAGAAAGGCAAAAGTCAGTAGTAGCTCAAATAAGCCACATTCAATTTGCACATCTGGAAAGAAGTTGATTTGTGCTGGTGCGACAAGCCAAAAGCCTGCTGTAAAAATTTCAACTTTTAATTTGTATAAAGATTATTTTACTTTTACACAACTGTGAGTGTCCTGCCAAGCTCAGCGCTCTCTGAGGCAATAAGCTTGATTCGGCCATATTATGCTTTTGAGATTTTTTTCCTCATCTTCAGTTCATCATATAGTTGTTGCAAATGTGAAAATCTACAAAGTTATAGAGCCCAAATCCCACATCAAAGGGAGTTATTCTCACAGAGGATATAATCTCCTTTCTGCATGATACCAGCCAAGCAGCTGTTTTGGTGGAATATTTTAGACTCGGACCAGAACTGGGTTTAGGTGAATGAAAACAGCAACTACTGTAAAAAATAATTCTTGCTTTCTAGATGAGTAATGTCCAGTTAGACTGGGAAGTTTTGTTTGCAACTGACAGCTTGCATGCTCTGAAGAATCTGAACTTACAATATTCTCCAAAAATCTTCCATTTTTGCCAGGCAATTTGACCAATAAGATCAGACTTGTTTTATCTTCCAACTTAGAGACTGAAGGTGCAACAGTGTGTGTCAGACAGATGGTGAGATTGTTGAGATAGCAATGTTAAATATGTCAAAGTTGATGCTTTTTTAAAAAACATTAACCTTAGCTAATAGGTCCCAAAATGATGAACCCAGAAATTATCATAATATACTACTAAAGTCATTTTTGCTCGCATGCCAATAATGGCAATACTATTGTAAGATTATTTTTAAACATCTAATAGCCACTGTAGGACCTGATGTTACTTTACGGCACTGTTAATAATTGATACTGGACACCAGACTTAACTTTTGTCACACTTCTCAGTATGTGCTGATCAGAGGTCGCGTTAACCGGATATTTTCCGTCATTGACCGGTTTTTTCAAACAATGACGGAAAAATCTGAAGGCCG
>JBBBVU010000015.1:17284643-17296621 GCA_037177055.1 Atherinosoma microstoma | reverse complement strand
TTCCGTTGCCATGGAGACTCATCATAACAAGTCCTGAAGAGTCCAAAGTACGCGGAGAAATCACTTAAGCAGCACAGCGTCCGAACCTCCCTTGTTATTGGAAACTGACTTCACTACAGCCAGATTATGTATAGGAATCATAAAACATGATTTACGTTCACTTCAATCTTTAAGTACCATCTTTATGTACTTTAATTTGCACTACAGGGGTTTCACACTTGATTATAACATTTTGTAGTACCTAGACCCATTAACATTTCTGTGACAGTGCTGAGAATTAGTCTTGTCTGTAGTGTTAGCAGACAAAGAGCGTCATCTGTTTTAATTAAGAGAAGGAAAAGAAAAAGAAAAGAGGGGAAGGATGAGGAGACATGAGACAAAGATTAAAATAGCACATCATCATCAAATCAAATATAGAGATATAATTATCCTTGGGTTTCACACCTCTAACTACTCTCTTTTGGATCTTCCCCACTTCTTCTTTTCATCCCAGTGGGAATCAGTTCTCTAACTTTCTGCTTCTTCCTTTTTATTGTCCTTTTTACTTCCATTCTTTTTTTCTTTAATCACTCCCTCTGATGCTGCCTGACACCTCTGTCATTTTATCCCACACACCCTCCATCTTTCTTCAGACCATTAGTCAGTCCTGGCTGCTCTTTAGTTGTTATGGAGACAATGGGATGAGGGGAGGTCTAAAAATGTCTTCCGCATTTAGTTTACTGTTATTCACTGGAAGGCCTGGGCAATGGAGGTTTAGATTGTAGTTGAAGAGTTTTAATCCAACCAAAGTAACAAAACTAATTTATTTTTATGGACAGAAATCATGTTATTCTAAATTACCTATACTTTTTCATTTGTCTAAGCCAAGATGTGAAACAAAGATAGAGTATTAAGGTTGAAAATAATGTATTTATCAGTTCAAATACTGTGGTAAGCAACATTGGAATGCTTATAGAGCAGTAGAATCTAAAGTGTGTAGATAAACTACTTCGACTAGCAGGGTGGGGGAAAAAAGTCTAAAGGAAAGTGTTGGCACTGTATTATGTACAAATTTTAGAATAAAAAAGACACAGATGGGGTGTTCCAAATAAATGCAACTCTCACTATCTCTTTTCATGTGATGGCCAGAGAGCTTTTATACTATAACGTATGAAGTGTCCAGTATGTGAATGCTGTGTGGTTGTTTTTGTGGTTGTTTTTTTAAAGAATTGTCAATACATTTCTGCAAATACCTAACTGGGGAAAAAACATCAAATATTATGTACTATGCATTAACATGAATTGCTATTAATTATTTTTAGATACAGACCTTTCATTTGATTATCAATTACTGATAATCAATAAACACAAATATCATATTGTGACTGACTTATAACAAGACTGGCAAAAAATCTGATACAAGCTACAAGTCTGAAATAATCTCAAAAATCAATTTTGTATTCTTTGTGCTGATATACACACAAATTGTTACACATAAGAGGAATAAAACTGTATGGGACTATGTATTGCCAATCACCAGTTAAAATAAAAACACAGAAAAAAAAGATTACGTCAAGGCGTCAGGGCCTATGGGTTTTTGCTTCAGTTGTTGTATTTCTGTTCTGTTTCTTAGTTTCTGTTCTTGATTTTGTAGAGTTAACCCCCTTGTATGTTCTGGTTTCTTAACTTCCAGTTCTCTACACACCAAGTTGTATCTTTCTCCAACACACTTGAATCAAATGAATTGTTCATTACCAGGCCTCTGCAGCGCTGAATGACATGTGGATGAGGGAATTTAGCTATTTGATGCAGGTGTGTTGGAGAATGGTGCATTCAAAAATTACAGTTTTTCCTCAGTCGTGTTGGTGCATTCCCCACATCAGAATTAACATTCTCATAGCTACTAGTTCAAACTCCACAAAAATTAGTCATTTGTGCACAACAAAGTAGCATTTCTCATTGTGTTGATGAAATTGCAAATGCTTTTGGACATGTAGCTTTTGCTTCATTCATATTATAGTAAAATTATTAAATTAACTGTTATAACACTTTAATAGTGCAAAAACTTAAATTAAACAAGACATAGAAAGTAATTTCACCCCACAATACACCATTTATAGTTATGTTAGATAACAAAATCACAACTTAAATTACTTGTTGAGCTAACTAGCTCTCTGCTCTCCACTCTGCTTTAATTTTTGTTCTGAAATGCACAAAACTAAAGTGTTTACTTGCCATTCCCTAACACTGACATTTTTTTATTAACCCCTTAGTTTAAAATGACCATGTAGACTGTAATAATACTCTCTATTGGGGAAAACGGTTTACACAGACAGCACAGAATAAATAGACAGTAGACCAAATAAATAGTAAGGACAACCTTCTTAAGACCTTAAGAAGTAAAGAGAATATTAAATATATATTGATATTTAAAATGCAAAGAACCACAAAACATTTAGAAACATCCAGTGAACTCAAAGTGTTTGGCAATTATTATTATGGCAGCAAGAATAAAAGCACTGTGGCTGTTTGGAAACTTCTATCCTCTCTTTGATGGAGATGAAGAAGGTGAAGGTTAGTTGCAAAATCTGGCAGATTTTAATTAGTCAAAGGGAGCACAACACATGGAGAGAATAGTTTGGCAGACAACATATTTCCTCCCTGTAGTTCTTTTCCCTGAATCCCTTTACTCTGAATATTCATCTATTTTTGTCAGGTAAGTTTCATTATTCAAACAGAACCATTCAATGATATTAGAAAAACCAAACTTATCACTAAGAGTAAGGAAACTCGTGATTGGTCAATTTTAGGGCGGTAACGCAGAGTCCTTTTAAGGGCGGTAATTTTTTTAACGCGGGATTAACGCTGCACTGTCGTATAATATCAGGGAGGGATGCAGAGAGCAGGTAGTGTTTTTGAAGCTGAAACGGACAGAATGGATATTTTACACGGCCGGTTTTTCTGGACAAGACTGAGGTATCTCCTCAGCTCTCCAAGTAATGCAGGAGAAGGCGACTCAAACCGGCCACCGGTCAAGGAATAGAAAATGAAACTTAAACTCATGGTGTGACATGGACCTGTGATGCATTCAATGCAACTCGGAAATCACAACTCTAACAGTATACCTCACACGACAACTACAATATCAAGAAATAAACAAAACAGGATTAATTATGTGTTTAGAGTCAATGTGGGCTTCTTAACAACTTAAATAAGTGTTATAATAATATATAATTGTTATATAATTTTTAGAATATAAATATCCTGTTTAAAAATATCTTAAAATAAAATTGATGAAATAATTTAATGTAATTTAATAATGATTTTTAAAATTCTGCCATTAAAATGCGATTAACTGAAAGTTAACTCAGGACACTCTTCTAAAAATATTAATCGACTGACAGCACTAGTCAATTTATTTCTTTATTGCAACAATATGTCTTGTCAATACATCTTCACTGATACTCAAGTCGGTCCTACAAGGGCTGCAATCCAGCAGGTTTTCTACCTATCCTTGTTCCAACACACCTGACTCAAATTAATAAGTCATTGTGCAGAACTATCCATTTAATTTGATGCAGGTGTATTGAAGCAGGAATACATTGAAACCTGCTGGATTGTGGCCTTTCTAGGACCTAATTGAGTATCAGTGTCTTATACCATTGGAAAGCCTGCAATTTCCCCCTTTAATTGGTGCTACATTTGTAAGGAAAATGCCAAACAGCTCATTATGCTATTGACTCTTGTTTGTTGTCATTTATCGGATTAGATGATTTAAGTCTAAAAAAAAAAAACATATTGGCAATCTATTGATTGAACAAAAATGGGTCTCAGTTGCATGTGTTTTTCTAGTGAGGGAGATGCTACCCCACACCTTCACACTGCCCTCACCAAAAGCTATCATTGCAGCATAGCATTGGTGCAGCATAGCATTCTCCACATCTACTCCAAACTTTGACACAACTACTATAAGCAGAATAGTCATTGCTGTACATAATGTTCCTCCACATATCCAGGTTCCAGTCCGAATATTGCATACACCAGTGCAAACGGGCCTGAGGATGAAGGGCAGCCATGGAAGTCAATAGCAGAATAAGCTGTTTGGCATTGGTAGAGAAGATTTTGTGTTTTTTGAGTTTATCATCGGCATAACCCACATACTCAACTCTGCTGCTTATCCCCACCAACCCATTTTCCCAGAAAACGTGGCACAATTTAAATGGGAGATAAACAGGCTTTCCAATGGTAAACGATTTTTGCCAAGAAGTATTGTTACAACAAAGAAATAATCCACCAAATGCAAATGTCTTTTTGTGCTAAGTTTATTTTTTATTTTGTTAAATAGGAAAATCTTTGGTCCTGATGTCAGTGTAAACTAAGAGTGCATTCACACCAGGATAGTCCTGGGGAATTTGGATCATTTTCATACTTTCGTTTGGTTTGGTTTGCTTTCACACTGCACTTTACCCAAGCTGACCAAACCACCTCAACCATGTCATGATCACTATAGCTGCTCACTAGGGGGAGACGACCACTGACCAACAAGAAAGAAAGAAGGAAAATCAGGTTATTAGATTGGCCATGGCCAAAAACAGCTCATTCACTGCAAGTAAACAATGAAGCAACAATAAATTGATTAAGTCTTGGGTGTTCTGTTTTTACTTAGGTGTTAAACCTAATGCGGTTTTCACCAGAATCTGTCCAGTATGAGCAGCAGGAAAGGCAGCCAGATGTCCACATTTTGCTGTATGTCACATCGTCTCTTTGGTCCACTGGATGGTATGTTTGCTTTTCCACTGTTAGTGCACCAGACCCGATTTCACTTGCAAGTGGACCCCTGGTTTTTAAGCTGACCAGGGTTCACTTCTTTGGTCTGCACATGTCTAAATGTGCATTCTCACTGCTCCAAACAGACCAGACTATCCATGGAAGTGGACCAGGATTGGTTTAAAGCGGACCCTCATCTGGTGATTGCTTTTTATTGTTAAATATTGACAAAACAAATCTAAAATTCTGAATGTATTCTACAGGCCTCCATACATTTTTCACAGTTTCTCTTTTTTCCCCCTATATGAACTATAAAGAGTTGGGGTCCTAGGGAATTCTTGAGGGTTAGATTGATTAAAATGATAGTGGTCACTTTTTAAACCCCTTAACTGATATCAGACAATATTATATCAGATAAAGTTGCTTTTAGTCACTGGGAGCTGTCACACAGATGATGCCCTGCTCTGAGTTGTCAGCCATGATAAGTGAGTAACAATGACATGCCCTGCAGAACCGACAGCTCCCCACTGCGTGACAAATCTGTTGTGGCAGCCATCACACTGTGATACTGATAACACTCTGACTTATGTTCCATGTCACTGTCAAGCTGCTAACTAATATCAAAATACTACACCTGATGATTACTTCACTTAAACATCTAATAACTACACCAATAAAAACAGTAGATAAAGTTATATTGCTGCTTAATTCATTTCCAGTATTTTCAGTCTAAGTCTATTTTCAAATGTCTAAGCCTCTTAAAAAGAGAGAAGGATGAAAATAGGTAGACAGTTGAGTTTAAGTGTTCAGGCTAAAATCTACATGGTGCACAGGGCCAGAAGAAAACTGCAGCTACAGATGGCACTTTATGAAAATCACAGATGTTACTAATGCAGTCTATCCATACAAGTGTTTTCACTTTTGTTGATTGATGAGGTCTCTTCATTGGATTGTTAGGGGCTTCCAGTTAGTTTTCTCTTGTCTTTTGTTAGCAGCTACGTTACTATCACATCACTTGTTGTAGAGTATTGCTCTAGAGAAATTAGAGGCATAATTAGTAAGTTAATTGAGAACACCTGTTGCTTACAGGATCTGTTAAACAAGGCCAGAAACACAGCACCGCACACAGCAGAAACAAGTTTTTGTCTTGGTTAGTAATGTTCAGTGTTACATGACAGACATGGAACTAGAGTCATAAAAAAAGCTCCTTTGCTCTGGAAGACATCCTGCCTTGTTTCAGTACTTTAAAAAATCTCATTTATCTGCCTTAAATGACTACAGACCAGTTACCCTTCATAAAAGTAATTTAAAGACTGTTTTTAGCTTTCCTCAATGAGCAAGTGATGACTTATCAGGACCCATTACAGTTTGCTTATCCTAATGGTCTTGTGGTTGAAGATGTCATCATCTACCTGCTTCAGTGAGCCTATTTGGACAAATCAGGGCAGCACAGTGGGGCTCACTTTTTGCTTTCTCAGGCGCCTTAACATAATTCAATTTGCACTGTTATGTGAGAAGCTCGTAAAAATACAGGTGGACGACTAAACAACCGCCTGGATTTATAACTAAAGACGTGTGTCTGAAAGGGTGGTCAGAAGCACAGGAGCACTACAAGAGACTGTACTCTCACAATTTCACCAAGAATACATTTGTAAATCACACTTGTTAGAAATACTTAAAGAATGCCTGAAACCATAACAGATTTATAGCAATACATGATTTGGGTACAGTTTCTTTAATAAAAAATGCATTAAAGGCAAAATTTCCAGCGTATACCCCCACTTACTCAAAGATACTTAAGTGATATACAAGTACATATAAATTTCTATTTCTTTTGTTTAAATTGTGCACCAGGATTTAAAATATAACAGCACTGAGCAAAGACTGGGAATCTTTGTCTTTTATACCTTTTCCGAGCTGTTCTGTGTATTATAGTTGAAAAAAACAAAACAAAAAACACAACTGCTGATTCTCCTACTGATGGGGGCATTTTGCAACGAACATAAAGACATTAACCGTGTGGTACACGTTTCCAAGGCTGGGCACAGAGTCGACCACCGGGCTCTCTCTGATGGGAGGGGGAGAGAAGCAGGGCAATAGAGGGAGATGCGCAGCCAAGGCTCCATCCAGCATGGACTAAAACACTGACAGTTCAAAAACCATTTCAGAATGAGTTAAAATCATCGGATCGGATCTATTTTCTGACCCAGAATGCGGCCGTGACTGGTCCTGAATGTAGGCTTTATAGCAGCCAGTCACTCCCATCTTCCTAGTACTGCGTACCGCCACTGAATCTCTTAGCAGTACGCAGTACCAGCTTACTTTCATCCTGTTTATAAGACAGAATAGTTACTCAGGTCACTTCAAAATAAGTGCATGATGATAGATAATATATTTGTTGCCATGAAGGTTAGTTTATTCAAAGGGATTAACTTACGAATCTTTGCCACTTGATTATTGTTCAGTGAAGCTTTTTACTAAAACTAACACCAGTTCACATCTCTGGAGAGAATGAACAGTTAAACATGTTATTATTCATGGGATAAATAAAGACCCAGTCAAGGAATAACTCTGATTCTGCAGGACAATTAATTATAACAGCTGCTCAAATGGCCTGCTGTGTAGTGGGTGGTGTGTGTTTGTGTGTGCAGAGGATTGTCTTGACAGAATAAGGAATTATGTGGAGGAACTCCCACAGTGCTGCTCTGGTTTGTTTAGTTGATATAAGCCTCTCTGCCTCCCACACAGTACTCTCTCATTTTTAACTCCCCTTTTTATGTCTCCTTTTTACTCACTTTCTAAAACACACTCGCAAACAAAAATTTACATTCAAAGAAAAGATATTTGAGTTATATAAGATTAAAAACTGCAGCTCGTCAAATAAACAGCCCAGGCTTCATGAGAATCAGTCTTCACATTGGTCTGTGTTCTGTATATCAGCTAAATGTTTGCTATTTGCCCAGAGAGAATAAGTAATACAGGTGAGGGGTTTATATGGCTTTTTTTTTAGAACTAAGAGACTGAGGTGAGGCAGAAACTAAATTAAAGAAGGCTGTTAATTTAGTGCAGTGAAGACATGAGTCATTGGCACAACTCTTTACAGGTCACAAATATTAACACATGGAATGCAAAACCAATGATGAAATGGAAAATTCCATTGCGCTCTATTTTTCACAAGTCCTCCAAGTCCACCTGCTGACTACCATTTGTTGCAGCTATGTTAGCTTTTGAGCAGCTTGCCACTAGATCTGTATGGTCTCTGAGATGATTTTGGCCAAAATGTAATGTGATACCCCCCCCTTCAAGCCACCACTTTATCAAGGTAAAGGGGTTTGCATGTACCAATGATCCTAGGAGCTCAGTTGTTTGGAGGCTTTATGCCAAGACGAAAAGGTCAGTGGGTGACCAGACAAAGAATGGCTCAGGAGATCTCCTACAATGACAGAGATAAATTGTCTCAGTTGTCCTCGCCCGGACATGGGTCATTGGGGACTGTCTTAGTTGACATGTCTCTGCAACATTGCATGGACATTGGGGAGAATTTCCTTGGTCTGTCAGACCAAGGTGGTGGCCCCTCTCTTCCAGAAGGATGAAGTGTTACAAAAACAGGGGGATCACACTCCTCAGCTTTCCTGGTAAGGTCTATTTGGGGGTCCTGGAGAGGAGGGTCTCTCTCAGATAGTTAAATCTTGGATTCAGGAGAAGCAGTGTGGTTTCCATCCCAGTGTGGAACAGTGGACCAGCATTGCACTCTCGGCAGGGTCCTGGATGGTGGACAGGAGTTTGCCCAGCCAGTCTTTGTGCTTTGTGAACTTGGAGAAGGCGTTCAACAATGTCCATTGGAGAGTCCTGTGGGGAGTGCTTCAGGAGTATGGGGTACCAGATAGGCCGACAAGGGCTGCCCCTTTCCTTCTCCTCACCAAACACCAAACCCAACAGTGGTGAAGCAGACACGGGACTGCTGTAACTACAACAGCTCTCAAATTATTATGCTGGAGATATGTTGGGCAACCTGAACAAAACCTATTCCTTACCAAACTATCTTCACAGCTTATATTTCCGTTTTAACTTACACAGATTAGCCATTTTGGAAGAGTATAACCAAGATTACCATTTAGTTTAGGTTTAGTCAAACATAGCCAAATAAACCAGTAAATCTGCTTTTTGGAATAGAAAAATGGAATCATCCTTTACAAATAGGGCAGTCGGAAGCTAACTTAAGTGTTGTGCCCTTCTGCCCAGTCTGAGTTTGTCGGTCTGAACACACTTCCCCATTAGATTTAATGGGGAAGTGTGTACAAACTTTTGACCTTTAGTGAATGTGCTTTTCATTTTTGGCACATGAGTATATATGGTAAACTATCCTGTGCCCTGGCATTTTGTAAGGGGAAATTCTATGGTAGCTGTCATCTTTTTAAATTAATTTGAGACTGAGAGAATTTATAAATGAGAATCTTTTAATCTTCTTAAAATAAGAAGGTTTTTTGTGCATAACATACTTTATGAATATGTTTTAGAACCATGAGAATCATTTGATGCGTTATTGTAAGCCTTTATTTCTTTACTGTTGAATAATTTAATCCAAATCAGTGTTAGCTATACCAAATATCCTGGCTGAGTTCAGTGTTTTGTCTGTTAGCTATCAGTGCAGTGCAGTATTTCTCTCAGTCACAGCCAAATGCAACATACTGCTTGTTGGCAGTGACGCAACTTCTGATAGCAACATGGCTCAGGCTTCAACATTGGTGATAAAACAGATCCAACAATCAATATGCAGGATCTAATGTCATCTAAAATATCTAGCATCCGATTAAGAGATTATGATGTGCTGAAGTGGAAAATTGCAAAACTAACACAAGAACATCAGATAATAATAATAATAATAATAATAATAATAATAATAATAATAATAATTATCAACAACAAAATATAAAATAGAATATTCCAATAAATATCTTGTGATTTTTACAATGTGACCCTAAAATGGAGCAAGCAGTATCGGTAATAGTAAATCAGGGCCTAAGATCCTAAATAGCGACCTTGAAATTGCGTGCGCCGCAAATAAATTGTGCCTTTTGTGTTTCCATGATTTGCTCGTGATCGACTAAGATTGATTGCGCAATTGATAACGGGCACAAATAGCCTCATTTAAATGAGGATTTAGCGAGCGCAAAATGTGTAGAAGGAGAGCAAGACAGTCGCAAACAAAAAACAAATGGAGATCGAAATATTAGTGGAAGAGGCAAATAGAAATATGGCAAAGACATCTTAATGTGGCCAGAAGGACTGCAATGCGAGGGTATTTCCAAAAAGTAAAACCAGTCAGACAAACAAGAGGAACACCAGAAAATGTTAAGAAAAGATGGCAAGATATTATATGAAGAACAAATAAAAACAAAGTTCACAGCAAAACCTCGGCAAATAAGACAGGTGGGGGGCCGACAGAAAATTCCTCCGACCAATATTGAGTAACAGGTGCAGCGCACTTCCTACGAGGAGCAGATAGCCTAACTGGACACCCGGAGCATGACACGCTAGAGCCAGTTATAGAACAAGGTATGTGCACAAATTGAAACATGTTCTTCTAATAACATCATAATTGTTATTGACATAACAAATATAAACGCCCCTCCTTTTGACAACATTTTTTAAAACAACAGTTGTGATTTTAACATTCAAACAAATTATCTGTTTTTATGTAAAGATTTTGTTCCAGCAGTTCATTCATTGCCACCCACCGCTCATGAAAAAATATTCTGAATCAGACTGAAGCGCATCTGCAATCCTGCAGCATTTGGCTTTTTCCTCTCATCCAAATTGCAGCCATTTGTACGCATCTGAGCCAGTTAACGTCTGACTTTCAGAAGAGCTAAATATAAGCGCAAAAACAGCCACCGCAATCAGTTCCATGTTTAGTGAATCACGATGTGCGTGCAAAGCTGATATATTTGCATCTAGTCCTCCCAGTATTTTGCGCGTTCTGTCAGAAACGGCCAAATTGCATATGCATTCAAGGCACACGCGCAAAATGGATTGCAACACTATTTTGCTTGTTAAAAAGGCACATTCCTCGGTGCGCCAGGTTGGTAAATCAGCTGCAGCATGTTTCTGCGCCTGTTATTAAGTTTGCACCTGTTTTAAGAGGCGCAAACCTTATAGGGCCTAAGTGTCTTTTTGCTGAGATAATATTTGGTTAGTGGAAAGGATTATCATTTAATGATGTACAAAGTAATTTCCACCACAGCCAGACTCCAGCAGGCATCAAGGAGCTTTTTCATAGGTCATGATCCTTAAAGATAATCAAACTGTGTCTGTGTAATCCATCATCAGTAGTTTATGTAAGGGTTCAGTTTGATTTAACTAAATATGTTTAAAAAATAGGCTCAATGACATTTGCAACCAGTTTGAAATTGATCAGCTCAAAAAACAAAAAGAAAGACAGAAATGATCAGCCAATCAAAAGGACATTTAACAATTGTTATAACAGCAGACACTGGCTATTTAAAGGGATTTTTTTTTCTTCTTTTAAAAAGGGGGTTATGTGACGTTTTTATGAGTGGTTAATGTCTTAGTTACAGTAAACAGCAGGTCAGAGAGCTCTCGGTTAGGAGAAACAGAGAGCAACTCTGATAGGGAGAGAACCAAAGTACATAGTACAGGACCACTAGAGAGGTGAAGTTTTTACCATCCAAAACAACTCAAACCTAAAAAAAATATCAAAACAGTTCAATCAAATGCAATATAACAGTCTGTGTTGCGACATATTGGAGCAAAGAAAGCTGCAGAACTTGTAGCAACACGGACATTCTACAAATCATGAAATTTAAAAAAGAAAATAACTGATGTAATATAAACAAGGTGTAAAAAGCTATCATGAACGGTTCACTCAAACTGATTTATTATTATTTTTATGTAGAAAGCTCAGTCTCTTGTTCAAGATTTCAGTTTTTTTCTACTGATCATGATGAACTGAACATTGAAGCCTTTTCCATGATGCTGAAGTAAAGTGAGGATTCAGACGCAGGTAGCTGACAATTATCTATCAAAAGTTCAGATGTATGCACCAGTTCATGACAAACTCATCTCAAGGCACTTAGATACAGTGCAATTCAATTATAATTAATTTAAAAAACTCCCAGAAACCTGCAGGTCTGATGAAACTCTCAGCAGTTTTAAATCAGGGCTAAAAACTTTTCTATTTTCAGCCTTTTATGATAACAAGTGATATTTTC
>JBBBVU010000015.1:17219321-17229817 GCA_037177055.1 Atherinosoma microstoma | reverse complement strand
ACACACACACACACACACACACACACACACACACACACACACACACACACACACACACACACACACACACAGTTGCTCCAGCAATGATGATGTGCAGGAGTCTTCATCTTTCATTTGTAACCACAGAGGACTGCAGGATTCCCAGAACACAACTTCTGTGAAGCATTACATGAATTGTTGATCTGACATCCTTCAATATGTCTTCAGTGTGAAGATTTTAAAACGTGTGGGCGTGTGTTTTTGGTCAGCACAGCAGCATCCATGACAGCAGATTTTATGTTAGATTGTGAAATAAAAATTTGAACATTTCTATAATGACTGTTTACTGATTCAACTCAAAGGTAGATTTTAAAAGCTTGGAGCAGAAAAATCTCAGCTGGGATATGAAAGCAGCATGTAATTTTAGCTTCATCTGGTTCGGAGTCCGCTGTTTTGCCCTGCAACATTAATGATTTCTTTGGAAAGGGTCCATTCTTTTTATAAAAGCCTTGATGAACTCAGTCCACTGCCAAGCAAAATAAACAAAGCATTCACTTTCCAATACTATACAGTACATTAAGGAATGCTTTTAGGAAAACATTTAAACAAGTAATTTAACAGAAAGATGCTGATGTTTAATGTGTATTTACCTCTCTGTGTGCAACGCAGAGACTAAGAAACTATCATTTTCTCTTTTTCTTCAATTTTCTGTCACAGAAAGGATGCTTCAGTAACTGCTTTTGTATATCATCATGGCACTGAGCCACTTCAATCTTATTCATCTAGCATCTCTTTGCAGTAAATATGTGTCAGCAGAGCTGAGGAAAGTTAAAAGCCCTTGGAGAGAAGAGCTCTTCACTGCAGAAAAATAATAGCAAACACACAAATTCAGGTGTGACACCTTTGGACCCAGAAGAGTGGAAATTGTCACCAATCAAAGAAATACCTTAAAATACAACCTAAGGCCTCCTTTCGCGGCACTCAAGTATACAGTTGGCATTACACAGAACTATTACTTGTTCCCAGAACATATAAGTAATGTCACTGGAAACTGGCCTTGTGATATAGTCTTGCTACTTTCCCAGAAGTCTGCTCTATCTCAATTTCCAAGTTCAACTTAATGACTCGTGGATACAACAAATGCTGCCAGTACTTTAATGGCTCAAACTCCCTATAATCTTTGGTTCCAATCTTGAATTAACCACCACTCCCCCACAGCAAAGAGCTCTTCTTTTATTGTTTCTCTATTTAGTGAGACCACTCTGGAAATTAGACTTTGGTCTGGAACACCTGGAAGACACTACTTTCTATGCAGAGGTTTTCTCTTGTAGTTTAATGGCAAGTAACAAAGGAAACTTACATGAAATTTTGAGGTAATATCTGCTTTTCATAGATAAATTGTTTCTGTTCAGCTGCTTTTATCTTTAAGCAACACCACTAGGTTTACAACCATAATATCCACAGTTATTGAGTCATTTTGATGGCACACTGACATTCATTATGCACATTCCTGGGGCAGTCATTGCCCTCCAGCATCCTGGAGCTGAAAAACCATACTTCACAACTTAGAATTCCTAGTGCATCATGTCATAGCTGCATTTTGCTTTGCGATACCACATCACAAACCAGTAACTGGATATGAATACACTTGCCATTTTGGACGTCTAACATGTTTAATTCAGCAAAGAAACCCATGATATTACTGGAGGAAACGATAAAAAGTGACAAAGCAAGAGATAAGACAAGAGTCAACATTGGACTGACTTTTACTGGCCGAAGAGTATGGAGAGCAGTTTCATTGATAATTAAATAAATAAATACTGAAATTATTAAATATTTAATTAAATAAATACAAAATAAATTGATAAAATGTACATTTTTCAATGACTAGCTTATAATCTAATGACACTTATTGATTTATTTAATTCAATATTCTATACATTAATATACATTTTATTTATTTATTCATTTAAAGATACATTACGTTACTTTCCAACCTTAAAATTTTGAGTTCCGGACCGGTTTGATGGCACAGTGACATCTATTATGTGCATTTCTGGAGCTGTCGCTGCCCAGAAGCATCTAGAGGCTGAGAATCTGTACTATACATTTTTTTGTATCGACACTGCATCACATGCTAGCAAACAGATAAAAACACACACTGGCAGTTTTGAGCGCACACCCTGGCTGATTGAGCAAAGAAACGCAATAAGCCAGGAAGAGAGGAAAAGAAAGAGAGGAAAAAGAGAGCAAGAGATAAGACAAGAGTAAAGATAAGACTGTCTTTCACTGGCTGGAGAGAGCTCACATAAAGGTAAGATGCAAGAAGGATGCTGAATTAGCCATTGATAGGGGGCGCGTCAAAAGTTCTGTAGTGTGTCTTTAACACTTTGATTTTATAATGGTATTTCTATTCATGTGAAACTTTTATTTTGTAGTACCATGTATTTCATTTAACTTTTATTTTGCAGTCCCATTTTTATTTCACTCTTTTGATTTTCTTATATTCAAATGAAGGGGCGTGGTTATATGTCTGGGTTTGGCTGCAGTGTTGCATTTGAGGAAGTGAACTGTGAATTCGCACCCAGAGTCCTCAAACCCGACTGACCAATCACAGCAAAGTACTCCTCCCACTAGGCCCCGTTCGGTCTAATTCAGTGTCATATCAGGAATCGACTGGGTTTGACGACAAAGGATGTCAAAGTGTTTAGCGGATAGTAAGGAGGACATTGGTAAACTCCAACACAGCTAACAAGGCGCTGCGGTGACGCAACTTTGCAGAAACGTCTAAATGGTTTTCTAAGTGTTCCACAAACCCTCACTAAAGCTTTCAGACAATCTTCATTTCCCTTACCTGCCTCTTCCCAGCCTCCGTTAGGGGGCACAAACATGCCACTGAAAGCAATTGTTAAAGTTACAAATAAGATTTTGCTTACCAAAAAGTAAATTTTTAAATATAATGTGATTTTCCCTGTAAACTCATTTTCTTCTATGAAGACATATCAATTAAAAAGAAAAAAATAAGTAGTAAATCCTATTGAAATAATCTATCTACCAGCTCATGATCAAAGATACAATAAAGGGAATTGAAACAAACACAATTTTGATTGTACTGTCAATTTCACAGAAATATTTCCTAAGATTCACAGATGCACTGACACAAAGATAAAAGGCATAAAAATATGAATCTTATTTGACACATTTTTCACCTTTTCCTTCACACATACATTGAACACACAACCCAAAGCTCAATGAAAGACCATAAAATTTGTGTTGCTGTTGTATGTTGGTGACCAACATCTGCTCCCCCTGATAGTCAAAATGCCAGATTGATTCAGTCTGATTACTGTCATTACAGCTACATTAATGACAACTCTAAACACCACTATTTGATAAACAGCTTCCGTAAGGATGTTGTTATCTACACCCTCAAGTGTCAAATGCTACAATTTTACACATGTGTATGAATGCCAACACAAAATATTACAAAAGCTGATACATTAAAAGATATTTCATTCACAGTTCGATTGCTACTTGTTGGTGGTCTAAGAATGTGTAGTCGGACCTCAGTCCAATCTACAGAAACAAAAAAGAGGAGATTTCATCCACTTATGAATATTCACAGCAAATATATGATCAGTATTTATCCTCCATACAACATAGGCAATTTGTCCCAAAGGTGTGCTAAAGAGACAGTCCTGTGATGGCCAAATTGGACAAGATTCTCCTGGGAGCATGAAAGCATTCAATAAATTTCATGACTAATTTGAAGAAGTCTGACCTGATGATGACACACACAACAACAACAAAAGAAAGAAAGAAAAAAAAAAACTGAAATCACCAACACTTTAAGAATTGTCTTCTGGGAGTCATGAATGTCCAAAGTAAATCTAATGTCAATCTGACCATTTATTTTTAGGACCTAATCATTAAAATTATGGATCAAATCCAGCTTCTGACCTGATATTGATGTTGTTTGTTACACAAGGAGATCACCAACACATTATGAATAATAACTCTGCATATCCCTGGCCAAATGAAGCTGACTTCCCAATACTATGCCAAAGTGACTTGAAAGAGTGAATACAGCTGCACACAAACACACAAGTTTTCTTTCTCATTAAACAGTGTTCCAGTTCATTCTGAAATCAGCAGGTGCATATACTGGCTTAGGAGCAGCCTCTTTTCCCATTCTCCTGTCAGGTAGCTGAGGGTTTGCTGCTAAGTGGCCATGAAAGGTGGATGTTTATGGTAGTAATGCATTCTGACTCACTGTGGTCATTGTCCTTTCAGCAGCTGAAGTATACATCTGTCATGACATATTGTGGTAATTATATTAGGCAGGGCAGAGAATAGTTATCTAGTCCATGGCCGAGCATCTTTACAGGCCTGTTGATCCACTAATCACCCACTTGCACACTACTGTCACAGGAACTCGAATATCAAATGCAAATCAAGTTTTCATTCATCCTCCTTTTCCTCATCTCTTCTCCTGACTTCATTCTACATCATCTCTTTTCCACCTCCCAACTAACTTCTCTCTCCGTTGTTTATCCCCTCAAGCCTCCATCTCTTTAGGTGTAGCCCAGGATAAGATGTGGCATCCTGTACCTGTGGTGAAAAAGGTACTTGGGGGGGCTAAGAGGGTGCCAACAGCACTAGAGGTGAGGCCCCGGCTTCAGCAGGAAAGCACAGGAGGGTGCATCACTGCTATAATCAGCTAGAAATTCTACCACGCCACAGGACAGGAAACCAGTAAATACGTACACACACAGGCACTTCCATATTCAGCACGTGGAATGACCATGTGAATGAGCAGCCACTCATACTCACTCATATTGGCTTAATGAGCACTAAACCATAGTTTACCAGACTTTATAGAAAATGCAAAGCTGATGTCACACGTCAGTTATGGACACTATGTTGTATCTTTTTTCTCTTTTTTTTCTAAATAGACTGCAAATTCTGACTTGTGTTTCTAAGACTGAAGGATCAGTCTCTAAATCAATTTAAGTCTCAAACGTCTAATTCTCATATCAAAATTTTGAAGATGTCTGTTACTGCATAAAAAAAAAAAAATCACAATTTTTATTATCACTATAGTGACTTATAAAATCTAATACATAAACTCCACACATAAACACATCACTGAATGTATTTTAGTTACTTTGAATTGCACAAAAAACTCCAAGGCACTCTCCTTTGAAAATAACTAAAATGCCTTTATTTCTTTGGCATATTCATAATGAACTTTAAAAACACTGATGTGTTTCAGCCCACTGGCCCTCGTCAGGTGGTCAAACAGTTCAAGGTGGTTTTATAGAGGAATTCCACCAATAGGATTTCTCCTTTTCAACCAACTACTTACCCTAATCATTTACAAGAAAACAGTCAAATCCA
Source organism: Atherinosoma microstoma (assembly GCA_037177055.1). Taxonomy (NCBI): domain Eukaryota; kingdom Metazoa; phylum Chordata; class Actinopteri; order Atheriniformes; family Atherinidae; genus Atherinosoma; species Atherinosoma microstoma. Next base: position 17,224,438 of record JBBBVU010000015.1, on the reverse strand, counting down.
GCTCTTCATCAGACCAGCATACTTAGTGGCCTGTAATTTAAAAATCCAATAAGACTCTTTGGCTGAGTTTGCTTTGTCTATCACCCTTTCTTATGGAAATAGGGACATGATCAATTCCATTTCTAATCCTCATAACAAAATGTGGAAGATGTCTGCAACTGCATGTTTAAAAAAATCTCACTTTTGTGATCACTATAGTGACTTATAAAATCTAATACATATAATTCCACAAAAAAACATTGCTGAATGTATTTCAAAGTATTATAGTTAATTTACTTTAATGAATTTGCCAAAAACATGGGTACATTTTGGGATGATTAGATTTCAGCACCATACTGGCTTCTCAATTAGTAGATCTTGCATTTAGCAGCAGGACTCATTTACTCTCCTTTTATACATATCTTCCCCTCTCCACTGGAGTTTTAAAATTGACAAGGCAACAGTTGTGAACAGAGATAACCATAGAGCATTTTCACAAGTTGATGCTCTTGTCCCAACATATGACAGGGTGCGACATACAGTATCTTTCCAATCTCTTTTGAGAAAGGCACAAAATGGGGCTAAATGTCTTGACTGTTATTTCATAACTTCCACTAAACCACAAATAAATTAATGGTTAAGTGTCAGACATTTTAAAAATAATTTGCTTAGCACAATCAGCAAAAGGCATCAAAAGCTAACACAGACATCACAGGGACATCTCACAAAAACTAAAGTGCACAAGTTTCACATGTAAATGAATGTCTGTTTCATTCAAACTCTGAATATACACGTTGGTACGAAGCTGATGAAGCCAATGACTGTGGTGTATATGCACAAATCTAGCCACACAAACTTATGAGCAATTTTGGTCCATCTTTCCGAGCTAATTCCTTTCAACGCATCATTTTCTTTTTCTTTTGAGTTTCAAGTTGATCTCTTTTTCTACCAAAAAAAAAAGTGTATGAAGACATTTTCTATTGCTTACTTTGTATTGGAGGTATGTGAGAACACAATTTCATGGGTACTGTTTTTTTTTTTCCTGAGAATTATTACCTCAGCCAAAGCGTGGAGATTATGTTTTTCTGTCTATCTGTCTGTTAGCAACACAACACAAAAAGTAATGGACAGATTTTGATTAAATTTTCAGGAAATCTCCAAAATCGTATAAGGAACAACTGATTAGATTTTAGAGGTGATCCTGATTACCTTCTGGATCCAGCAAATTTTTTTTACACTAGACTCGCCAACATTCCAATACCCGCAAAAACTACCAGAGGGGGTCATTTTGACACAATGCCAATGCAGTATTCTTTTTTTTTTTCAAATGATGAAGGTGGCAATAATAGAGGCCGATTTTTTTCCACTTTGAATCTTTTTTTATCTTTCAGAAGTAGACAAAGATTGAATAAATAAATAATACATTGATTAGCATGTGGGATTACTTTGGGCTTGTATTTCAAATGGAAAATGTCAAATACTTCCTAGCTTACAAAATTCAAGTATCAGCTAACATATCATTTTTAAAAATGTTTTTCTATTTTTTATCAATTATTTGAGGAGGAACAGTAACCAAAAAAGCATAATGCTTAAGTAAGGAAACAGAGCGCTGGATGTCAGCTGATATTGATTTATTGTGTTGCACATGGAGAGTTTAATAATGAACGCACGGTGGGTCATTCTGACATTGATGCAGCTCTGGTAGAGGACACATTCATTCAATGCAGCCATGTCGAAAACGTTATAAAACACAGCAACAGGCCATCTTATAGTTACAGGTAGATTTTTTTATCTGACATTGTTTGACCCGGATCATGTTGATATTCTGGATCTGGTGATCCAGAAGGTTCAAAATATACATGGTATTGGGTGGGATGTTGGGCCTTTTGAGGTTTTTCTCAGGTGATCACCCTATAGCTTGGCAGAGGTCTGCACTCTTGGAGTGCTTCTAGTTATATGTGTATTTGCATGTTAAAAGTGTCTTGATGTACCAGTATATCAAGACATAAAAAGTTACTTTAAAGGAGAGTTTTGTTCATTCTACCAAGCCCTGATCAAATATTATTTAACGGATAACAATAAGGTGTCTCCAGAACAAAGTTGGGCATCATGTCTTTTCTACAATTTTACCCTTGCTGTTTAAATTCAATTTGGTCCCATTTGGCATTTCTGCTTACAGAGGGAATATTTAGAGAGCGATGGTGCTTTATTGTACAAAATGTCATACTTACTCCCACTCCTTGCGCCGTGCTTGTGGTGTGCTATGTATCTTATGAGCCTGGTGGGCTTTGACAATGTCTTTCTGCTCGATCAGGCCACCCCGCCTTCTCTTGATCACGTTAGGACTGACAGCCAAATCTCCATCCATCCCCAGCATTCCAACACCGGCCTCAAAAGCCGAGGTCACATCAAGAGAGAGGCCGAGACGGTTTGGGTGTAGAGCAGGAGCATGGCCAGGCATGTTTGAGAGGTAGAGGGTGTCATAGCTGGTGGACAGACTCTGAGGCTCCAGGAGGGAATGGGCCTCATTATAAAGGCTTGATCCTCCAGCCATTCCTGCACGATGCTTCTGCCAGCCCTCACAGTCCGTTGGGGATGGGTATAGGAGGTGGTGCCTAGGAGTACTGCTACCACACATTGCCCCCATGCTTGGACCCAAACCAATCGCCGCACATTCAGGCCCTCCAGGGCCTCTAGGTAGCCCCACAGCATTGTGGTCATCTGTCAGAGACTGAGAGCTGACCGAACAGGAGCCCAGTTCCAGCATGGTGGGAAGGCTGCCCAGAATCTCAGCATAGTGCTGCAGGAAGCAAAGAGCACAGAGATGAGATGGGATCCAACAAAGAAACAGTGACACACACATACTGTAATATCAATGCATGTTCCTAAACTGACACAAAACCATAATTTTCATTGATCATCCATCATTTCATTATACACAAGATTGTATGATGAGTTATGAAAGATATAGCTCATCTTTGACAAGAAAGAAAGAAAGAAAAACGTCACACAGAAACGAACAAATAATCAAGTCTTTACAATTAATCTATTTCAAGAACCTTCATTATCCCCAGGGGGGTAATTAGTTTTACAGCCAGTTGAACAACATGCATAGCAAGACAACAACAGATCATTTAAAAACCTAAGTGCTGCAGGAATGAATGAATCTTTTAGTGTGTTAGTCCTGCACTTCGGCAACAGGTATCTGCGGCTGGCAGGAAGCAATCTGAACTGGTCATGTAGTGGGTGGTCTGGAACTCACAGTATCAGTCTGGTTTTTTTTCCCACTGACCTCACTTTGTGCAAATCAGTGATGTTATTTAAGGCTGTGATAGGTATTTTACTGCACACCTTGACAATCCCCAACTATTCAATGTAATAGCAGGGGCTGCAAAAAGCAAGTATGTTAACAAATACCAAAACAATTAAAAAACATTGTTTTCCCTCATTACACTTTATGTACGTTAATTCTAAATAACTGGTCTGTGCTTACAATGTTGTTTCACCTTGGCTACGTTCTACAGGGCACTTTATGGTGTTGTTGCTTCATTCATGAATCTGTCTCCCACACATTAGCCTGCCTAAGGACATCACAGCCAGTAGAAGGGCCAGGAATCAGAATGCTTACACTGTAATTAGTGGTTTACCTATAAATGCATTGTACAATGATACCAGAGGATTATGAAGAAGATGAAACTGCCTCTATTGTGGAATAGAGCTTTGTGTAACAACCATAACAGAGTCTGCAGATCCTTAAGTACTCTTTGCTTGAGTGATCAGTCAGAGGACATCATCTCTGTAACTAGAAATGTGTTCAGTTAAGTCTCTGTGGCAATTTGACAATGTTGTTAGCTCTCCCTATCCTTAGTTTAAAATATCACCAATTCTCTAAGCATCACAACCAATTAGATAATGGCACAGCCCTATAAAACAAATAATCATATAACACTGCCAGAGCTGTGTGTAACGGTCCAATTAGAAAGAAGGGAAAACGAAAGAGGGACAGTAATTAGTCAAAGCATCTTGTTTTTTTATGTGATCAGAACAAAGAGGACTACTCTGGTTTTGATTATCTGCTAAGCAATCATACACATGATATATTTCATTTCTGAATGTGCTTCTAAAAACCATCTACTGCTGCAGCTCTTCGTTAGCACTTTTTGTTAGCCGGAAGATAGATTCTAGATAATGTATAACAAAGATATTGCACAGTGAAATATAGACACTGCAATGCTCAAAGCTGATAAGATGCCAGAGAATACTGTTCAATTGCCCTGCATATAAACTTAAAACCCATTAGACTGTTTTAAGAGTCATTCCTTCAACTGATGTCATTAAATTAACAGGCTATTCTGAATGAGACACAAATGATCCCTCAAGCTGATGATGATGATATGACTTGAATGTTCACATCAACAACCTCCATAAGTCCCAGCTCTCCTTCTTGGTTTGCTAATATCTTATTTCTCATCTAACCAGAAACTTCAGGTAAGAAGCAACACAACAGAAGCTTAATATAATAAAAGTGTTTCGTGACCACGCAAATTAATTTGCAACAATTTGACTTCATGAGGGAAAAAAGGACATAACATTTCATATGATGACAAATAAAACAAATTACGAAATGATGCAAAAATATTGCAAATGAATAATCAAACATTAATCTCCTGAGGCAAGGATGACTGGTTCCACACTTAGATGTAACTAAAGTAGGACAACTGGTGACATAGCTAATAGCTCACATGATTTACCATGTTTACTCTCACTTGTGTGTAAACTGGTTATAGTACTGTTAGTTAGCATATCTATCAACTTTAACAGGTAGGAAAAAATGTATATTACACTTACATGTTGTAGCATTTAGAAACAAACAAGATGGTCACATTTGGAGATTTTGGATTGGAGGTTGTAACTATAAGAGGCAGTGTTGGGTCACATTACTCTAAGGTTGGAGTGACTTGATGAAAGATTAAGAGGATATTTTTCAAATTAGTAACCATCTGGATTACAAAAAGATAATCTAATATTATGTAATAATCTAAATCTAAACTGAATACAGTAGGATTACTGTGGGATTACTTACACATCAAACTATCAAATAAATCCACCTATATATCTATTTATATATCTATATATAT
>JBBBVU010000015.1:17206281-17217225 GCA_037177055.1 Atherinosoma microstoma | reverse complement strand
TTAAAGAAAAATAAGTGTTGTTAAACAATTAGCTGTAAATGAATCGAAATCGAATCGAATAAAATCGAAATCGAATCAAAATAGACTATTGTGAATCGAATCGAATCGATTCAGGGAATTAGTGATGATACCCAGCCCTAGTAATTTGTGTGATATTACATCGAAGAACACTATAAATATATAAAACCTTTATGTCTAACTCTGTGCTCTTACATGATTACTATCAGGACTGTTATTACAGCTCACAACCATAGAGCTTTAAAAACTACCCACGCTGCAATGCACAGTCAGACATCAATGCTCAGTTGCTTGCCTCTATACTCTACTGTGGTTGCTCCTCACAACCATTCAGCCATGAGGGTTAACTGTGGTTTCTTCTAATTTTTCTCATTAGCTTTTAAGAGGTTGGTTGTTCATTAGCTTCAGTCACTTTCTGAGCTTTCACAGCCATTATCTGATGCTGCTTGTAAACATCAAATGCACAGCCTTGTGGTGACTTTTCAGTCATTTATAGGGTCAGATAAAAAGACACACACCCAGAAAAAAGAAAAATTGTTCACTAAGATAGAATCACATGGTCGCAGGAGCCAAATTGTTTTTCATGCTTTTCAATGGATAGCCAGGTGTCTACGAAGTTGATAATGAGGAGTGAAGAAGAGGCTGAGGCAGGCGAGGCACCTCCTCACACCTGCTGCCCCTAATAGCCCACACAACTGCCTAATTGCACACCATACTTCAACCTGGATGTCAACCTGGTGAGTGGCCAAACATGTGTCAGGAGGTGTTTTGTCACCTGCAACTAATGGATAATGTGTTTGAAGGAAAGTCAGGTGTAAAATTGGAGCCCGCTGAAAATAACCTCCTTGTTTGGACAAAATCAGGTGATCTAGCAGTAGCTTTAAGGGCAAAAAAGGACGAATCAAGAAAATCTGTCATGCCAGTCACAATCATAAGAATATGGCCTGGTGATAAAGTTCATGTTGATGTTTTCACATTTGCCAAATCCTATTATTTGAATTATCTAAATATATTTCGTCATAATACATGAAATATGTAAGACGGGAGGATAAAATTGAAAGGTTCTAATCAATTGAGAGACACACCTCTATATGTGTTTTCATGTGTCAGCATTATTTTTCAATAATTTTCATTTGTAGTGCATAGTGTTTGACATTCTGCAGCTTTGTTTGCTTTGTTCAAACAGAAGAACAAAGAAAAAACTGAACTAAATAGAAAGCGCATCAAAGAGTAACAAACACTGACTCATTCTGTTGTAGCTTAGGGACATACAGAAGGCTCCATGAAGGTGTAAGTAGTAGTAGTAGTTGAGAGGTCTAATTTTCTGTGGCAGAGCTTGCCCTTAATCTAGAACAATTACTCTTTGTAAAATACAGTCACTCCATATTACTGCTCTGTGTTATATAAAGTGCATTAGGCAGTGCCAACATCTACATCTGAAATTTACAGCTTTCAATAACACTCTGTGATGCATTTCACTAAGCACAGAAGAGCAAAATATGCAAATGTATGAGGAATGATGGTCCAAATGTACCTTTTAAAATATCATGAAGATCTGCAGCTGATTGCTACTTTAAGTTTGCCATTTAAGGCTGACAACAGGTACAAAGATAACAAGTAAACTAGCAAAATGTTGCCACTGCACCTCAGCAGCAGAGGTCTTTTCCACCCACAGACACATCCCTACACTTCTATTGTTGTCTCTATAACTACAGACATGACACCATCTCTAGAATTATTGGTGGACAGACTAATTAATAAACCATTAGACTGCTTTTATGCTTTATATAGATAGCTTTATATGTTGTTCTCATTTATTTCTTATGTGGGCATTTAAGTTTGTTTACTGTTATTTTGCACATCCAGTATACACGATGCAGAGCACCATATTTTTCATTCAAATATTTCTATTTGACACTCAATGCTCTTGTATACAGAATAGTGGTGTGCTTTCCATACATTTCTTCCTTTCATATGATGTGATTATACTTTTATTTCCTGTTTCTTTTCCATGTCATGCTGCTATATTATTTTGCAACAGTAACAACCCTGTTTCCCTGCAGCCTTCATTAAATTTTCATACAAGCATTATGTAAGCAACATAAACACTGAACGGCCATGAGTTTGAATAGATCAAAGCATTTGACAGTTAATACACAGTATAACCCATTTTGTGGATTTAGTTCAGTTTTAAATCTAAGATTTTTCTTTCGTAGCGAGCAAGCAGGCTTTAGGTTTTAATCAGACCTAATACGGAACACCAAAACAGATCTTTTTAACTTTATGGTGTCTATGTGTTTGATACATTAAAAAAACTACACAGGACTCTCCAACTTATTTTTTTCTTTACTTTGATCATCTAAACAGATTTGACTGCGGCACGTATACCGTTATATGTAGCCACATTGGAAATGGCATCATATCTGTAATGTTGAACACAGCAAATACAAATACTACACAGGCCATGGGTCCAGTCATCAAACGATAAAGTGGCCTTATGGGGAAGGGCTAGAAGACATTTCCTCTGGTACAATTTTTTGAATTTATGACCTGCTAGTTGAAAATACAAAATAACACATCAAATAAGCAGGGTAAAACACAAAAGTACCAATCACTGCAAGAGTTTAGCTCTTCAGATTCTGAAATGTGTCATAATCTCTTAAATAAGAAATTCTCTAAAGCTCAATGTTCAAAAAGATTTTAAATAATATTTAGATGCCTGGTGAACTAGGAAGCCAAAGATTTGATACCCCCCCCACCACCACCACCACCTGCCCCCCCCCGGTATGGAATCATTGCACCTTTGCTATCATGTAATATCTGTGTGGGACAACACTTATGCTGCAGGGAGATTCAACTTCAAGATGACCACCAATACCACAAGAGCTAAATCATACTTTACAACCTACAGCAGACAGCTTGACTTCCACTGTGAGACATGTCTGTATTTAGCTATTGATGAAATGAGAGAACAGTGTGAAGCTGTGTGGTAAACTGGCCAGTAAATTTGTTCAACATGTTTGGGCTGCAGGATTCCTGGCTGACAACTGAACGATAACTGCATGTTAGAGGAAAGCTTTGAAATGATCATGTACTTGATTGGAAAAGACAAAACACAACAGAAAGCACTGTGAGGCATATGCCTTATAAAGTACAGTAGACCTACGGCTTTTCTACAACAAATTCTGCCATGGCTGAATAAAACAACAACAGCAAAAAAGCTCCACCTCTGGATTTTCATGCAAATCTGTCCTTAACTTTATGAGTAGTCTTACCAGACCATCCGAATAAACTGCATCGCCGGACGTAATTGTCTATAAAATGTATTACATATAATTTAAAGGCTTGCATTAAGATCCATTATGCTCATCGTTCTATATATGAAACAATCTATTATGCATGCACATTACTGTTGCACACTCAATTGTCTACAGGGAACGTTAATAAAATGTAACATAAAAAGTAACATAAAAACATTCTATTAATTGGCAAATCAAATTGTGCATTTCTAAGATAGTAGACGTATATCAGTACATCAATTTATAACCCTAAAAGACTTAACATATTGAAAAATATAAAAACAGAAAGTAAGGATTTGCAAATGCCATAAACCTATTTTTATTCTCAAAAACATTGAAACAGCGTGATGTTTACCATTGTGTTGCAATGTATGGCTTATGAAATGTGCAAATCATTGCATTTTATTTTATTAAGGTTTTACACATTGACCCAATTTTGGGGGAATTAGCGTTGTAGTTTTTTTTGTGATTTGATATAAGCATGTGAAATCATCTCATCTCGGTCGCTGGTTCCTGAATCAAATTGAATTGAAATTGTATCATAGAAGAATTTTGGATATCGGCAAACATCTAATGGCACTGAATTTATCTGATATTGATTTGTGATTTACACCCCTATAAGACAGCTCCTTCATGTTGTCTGAATGACAAGTCATACCAGTATAGCTAGAGCAAAGCAACACAGTAAAGTATACAAAGAAGTGGGGGCACGACTACAGAAGTGTTTGATAAGACAGCTAGGAGACAGAACCTGACACAACAGAATCATAAGATGTTTATCATTTCTAGGAGTTCTTTTGCACCATAACGGACTGTGTTTTTCATGTTTGAACTGGTTAATGTTTTATCAGATATTTAGAATTCCAAAGGAACTGGAGCTCAGGTAATTTTACTCCACTGACAAGATCTTTTTCCCACAGTCCCTCAAACCATAGTATAAAAAAGAAAAAAGTTTTAACAATTACAAATGAGAATGCAAACATTATAAAAGACACTGATGGTAAGACTGCAAAAGGTGTGATTAATCATAAACTATATCTGACTGTAACTGCAGTAGGTGGTCAAACTAACACTGAGCATGTTCCCCTGAAAAATGAGTTTAAGAGATTTAACTGAGTTTGGTTTTCAGCTGGATAGAGGCACTAATTCATACACTGCAAAAAAACAATTTACACCCTTGCCAAGGAGAGCAGTGTTATTTAGCCTATAGCCAATCTGAGTACTCTACAAGAAAAGATTAATAAAAATGGGGGTGGTAAGTGGCAAGTGTTAGGAGGGTTAAATAATTAACAAGATAGACCAGAGGAGGAAAATTGATCCAAGACAAGGCTCATTTGCTCTCTTTTGCTAAAAAAAAAAAAAAGATAATTTGAGTAATTCAAGGGAAAGCTAGTCACTGTTCTTATTGGACTTCTGTATGTGCAGAAACTGATGAATGACTACAAGCTTAGTGTTCCAATTCTGAAGGAAAGAGGGCTTGGAAGTGATGAAGTCATCTGGTAGCACAGTGTTAGCCTCCAGCAGCTTGTCATCTAAAACACAAACACTGATTATTCATACTGCCTCCTCCTTTATTGTCAAACTCCCATGACTTGAGAAAATAGATTGATGGGTTGGTCTGATGGAATAGCTTATCTAAATATATCTCTCCAGGTCTTAATGTGAGTTGAAAGATGACATAGGGGGAAAAAATTGGTTGAAGTCCCAAGTCAAGTAAAAGGGAACAGTCACAAAGCTAAGTTAAAAGATGGACTATACAAGAAAGTCAAAATATTTTAGCACCTAAAACCTTATCAACAACTTGTCAGATACACACTTCCTTTCTATGCACTGCAGTAAATGTCTTTAATTAATTCCTCCCTGCTTGGGGTAGTGGTGGCTGCCTTCCCTGGGCTCTGAGACTTAGCTGAAGTGATTTCCCACTCCAGAAATTTAGTCATTATCTAATCAGGTCCACTTAATAATTAGCAGCCCATGATTGAAGCCTGCTTCCAGATACCTGTTATGTCAAATCTGAGTATAACTCAGATATAGATATTTAATGAAAGCCACAGAAAAAATTTATTAGAGATCTGCCAAGGATTTTTATTTTAGATTTTAGATGAATGCAGGGAAAGAATAATGAATCAATAATCAACAAAGAAAAAACTAAACAAAAAAGGTAACATAGATGTATATTTAACAGAGAAAAAGTTAATTTATTGTTTTGTTCTAATATATATTTTAAAAATGTTAATAATGGGGAAACTTGCAGGCTAATTTTAGTTCCTTGAAAGCTTAACAACATTGCACTCATCAGTAAAAACTCGTCATGGCTATCTGTCCAAAACGTTTGGCTACTTCTACCTGAAAAATATGTTTTAGTTGTCGTAGTAAGATTAATACAGTCGCAAAACTGCTGAGCATTTTCAACTAACACGTTTTACAATATATACGCAGAGTTTCTTACCTACAAATAAAGTATTCCTTTCCATTTCGTTCTCCTTTCCACAGAAAATAAAAATGTGGCAGAAGGTACGACCACGTCCGCCGTGTTATCCCCCTGCCAGTCCTGGAGAAAGGGAGAGAGAAGGAGGGAGGGGTCGAAGGGAGAGGAGGCTGTGGCAGGTTATCTGCCAGGGGGAGTCGGAGGAATTGGAGCAGTTGTTTGTTACCGCACCTTTAACGGAATAGACCCAGTGGATCTTTAAATGAACCCAAACCCATATGGCATGACTATGTTACCTATATAACAATGAACATGTCATGTTCCTTAAATTAGGTGTCAAGTTTTATTTTTTTTTATTTTTTTTTCTGTTTCATTTGAATGGCAAGAAACTTGAACATACAAAAAACCACAAGCTGCAGACTTGCTGCCTTTTACATGACTTAACAAGCAGCCACTACTTTGAAACTGATAACTACGTGTGCGTTTGTGTGAGTCTGTGTCGTAACGGTGCATTACCGTTTACATATTTATGACTCACCTGTTATCAAAGACCGCACATAATATTAACAAACTATTTTGCCCATTTTTACAACGTGCACTTTTGTTTCCATAAAAGCAAATACAAATTAACAAACCATTGCATTTTCTTTTTAATGTTTTGTGGTCAAAGGTTACATGAATGACTTGTTGTCTAGCAATTATTTCCTGAAATAGATATGGGTAGTTCAAATTATATGCATGCCTGTTTGTGTGCACATAATTGTGATTTTCTACGTAATACAATTTTGGGCCACAAGGGGGCAGTAAATGCAAAAGAGTCGCATGAATTAGTACATTTTGCAATGAACACGGTTAAAATTTACCTGAGCCAAGTTTGCCTGATGATGTAGTTGGATTGGTTTCACACTTCTAAGCACGTTCGTCTGGGGTCACCCTCCCTACATAAACTGCCTTTGTGGGGCCCTGCTCCTTTCAGTGCATTAACTGTGTGAACCAACTAAGACAAACAAAAGATTTCTGCTTATTGGAAGTATATATCCTCTGTGTATAAGCTTTCTTACATTCTTTTAAGAATTACTTAGTAGTCACTCTTTTAACTTGGTTTGTCTATAATATCCAATTACAATTTGGAAGTTTCAGGAAAGTTACCATGTTTGGGTACAAAACTGATGGTAAAGAAATGGGCTTATCCATCTTTCAAAGAGGGTGAAGAAATCTGAGAGACTGTGGGTCGATTGACTGTAAAACACTGAACTCAGATTGTGCTACATGAATTCATTTGATGTTATTTGTCTGGAGTAGCCAGGGACAGAATTTTTGGGGAGATCAAAACAAAGAAATAATTAATTGAGACATTAATTTGCCTACTATATAATGACTTAATAATGGCAAAAACAAACAAACAAAAAACACATGAAGCAAAAACACTACAAAACCTGCTTAAGTTTCTTTTAGAACTTGCTCTTCTCAGATCCTATTTATCTAATACCAATGTATTTGATATTTTTCGTGCTTTTTTATGGAAGAGCAATGTCTTCCATGTGACCTTTCACTAAAAGCAATTTTCATGAAAGAAAAGGTGAGGCTGGAATACTGTTTTTTGATCTTTTAGGACAATGTAATTTGGACAAATCTAATGTGGAATGTAAAAACTGATTAATTTTGCAATGAAAATCAGCACAGACGATTTTGATGGCTGCATCCATCTTTGCATGTTGCATCTTTTTTAATGTTTGATTTTTAGGTAATACAAAAGATAAAATTATTTTACTTGTCATACACGGAATTATATTGTTATGGCAAACAACTGCCCAGTCATTTGTATGAAGTAACTGAGTACTTTTAAATGAGGAGAATATAAAACTGCATGTATCCACAGTGGAAAATTGTAAAATTGCAGTGGAAAAAAACAACTATATACTCAAATGAAAATAAATACATAATTTGAATAATAAAATGAAATACTTTTCCTGCTGTTGTTTTCACATTTAACTTTTCCTTATTGGGTCTCAGTCTATCCTACTAAAGTAAATTAAATCATTTTCAATTCAATCAATTTTTCTACGACAAGAAAACAAAATATTCATTCTTTTATTATCATTGTTTACATTACGATTTCATTGTTTTCCTTATAGCTTGGTTAGACGCGGAAGTGGGTTTTCCTCCTTGTATGACGTACTGCAACTCTCGCGATACTTCAGTCTTGGTTACCTACCCGTCCTGGAGACTCTAGTTTCATCTCTGAGAAACATCAACATAGTAACCCGGGAAAGACGACTTCTGAGGCGGGTAGCGACAATTCTTTAAACAGAATCATATAGCTAAGCTGGATATGTAGTTGCTCGAATAAGCACTAAAACAATGGATGCATGTTCCTGGAAAAAGTTGATAGTTTAGTCGGTACAACTACTGGCTAACATTGGTTTGCTAACGTTGGCTGGCTAACGATAGCAAACAGATAGCTGAACGAAACTGAAGGAGGAGTCCAGAGAAGTTGGGATTTTCTTATCATGAGGACATCAGCGTGAATGTGGACATCTAGAAACGTTGGCTTGGTTCCCCAAAGGTATATGGTATTCCTCTTAGAAGTTTTGCATAGCTAAGATAATGATTTCTCTGCCAGCTAGCGTTAGTATAAACTCTCGAGTTGGCGGCTCCGACTATTCCCTGGACCGAAGACATTACGAAAGTCATATTGAAGTCAGCTGTTCACGAGTTGCTAACATATTTATTAACTGAACAGCAAATGGAAATCTAAAATGTCTAATCAACAGTTACCTTGTTTTTACAATGATTAACTAAAAGACAGTTATCGCCATTCATTTACCATCGAAACTATATAACTGATCGATTTGCGTTGTTTCATTGCAAGAGCTAGTAATGCCTGAGCCCCCCCTCACTTTTTTTTTAGTCATATTACCTATTAAATTTTTTAATGGCTTGTGTCATTAAGTCGGATTTACTCTCCGTTTAGTATTGTTAAAGGTGAATATTTAAAAGTGAATATCTAAAATATAACCGCTATAGCGCTGAAGTAGTTTCAGAATGTTAGGATCCTGATGTACTGTGTCGATTTAGGTCTGGCGGTGTGTTACAGAACAGTGTAAATGAGAACGAGTTACCGTTTATATATTTAAAAAAAATACCTAGTGACTTATTTGGAGTTACATCTGCGATGTCAGCTGGATATACATTTTAAAAAACAAACAAAAACGTAACCTAGAATGGTTGGGTGACAGCGATTGACATTTAAGTCAATACAATGTAGGTTAATCAGAAATGGACCATTATTTCCTCCTCATTGGTTCCAGAGCCGTTTAGCCGCCTTTGACACAGTAGTGACATTTGTGGTTTGCGTTGCACCAATCATGTCTCCGCATGGATGTTCTGGTTTAGTCGTATTTACCCATGTGTGGCAGCACCGAGCTACTACTGTTGAGCAACGTCCCAGTGTCTTAGCAAAGAAGATATTATGCGCCATATTGGTTCTTAGAAGTGAACGGCTGGGAAAAACTAGTTTTCATGACATAATTAATGCAGGACACAGTATTTTCTTCTGATGTGCCTTTTACAGGGCCCATCACCCCTTAGAGGAGTTTAGAGTTTTATTGTCTCTTATTTGTCCATTTTACAAGAAATGCTGTAAGCAACTCGAGCACAACTCTTTGGCTAATTGATTAATTAATTAATTAGTGCTGTAGTGAACAGCTGGTGCAGTTGTCTTCAAACACCAGAAACATTGTAATTGCCTCTTCAAAAGAAGTGTTTTACTGTATTTGCATGCACACTTTTTATTCCACAACTGTGCTAAAAGAAGGCAATATCAGCTTACTTTGATATCATTTTAAATATCTTTGACAAATATTTCAGATAATAACATAATTGTGCAGTCTTGATTTGAGCATATAATTTAACTGCTCAATGTGTGGCCACGTGGTAATGGGAGAGGCCCATAAAAGGAGAAACAGTGTTTTCCTTTTTAATAGCTCTTACTGGGGATGGGCGATACCTACCTCCATTTTTCATGCCGATACCATTAGGTTAATGTACTTTTTCATCGATACAACATTGAAAACAAATGGCATGTTTTATCAGCAGTGGTATCTCGATACTCAAAGTATTGATTCTGATACTTTGACTTGATGGTATCGATACGGCCAACCCTAGCTCTTACCCTCAGGGCTGTGCCACTTGATAGATATGACCAAAAGGTTTGTGAAGAACTACTTATAACTCAGGATATTTAAATATGAACACAGACACACTTATACACTAAGCTGGACTTGCTTAAAGATCTGTATTTAGGGCTGATATGTTGAAAGTTAGCCACATTTTTAATTATTTTTTGTGTTTATTTTGTTATTTACTTTTTTACTATTATTATTCAGTTATGAAAGTGATTCTCTAATTAGGACAAAACTGTTATACAATTTCATTGTTGTCTGGACAGTAGAACAGTATTACCCAGGTAGGACCAGGCTTGTGACTCCAGTTACAAGAGTTTTCAATAAACATGACTTCTCTGATGTGAGTCATGTGCTTCCCGCAGGGTAATGTGTGCCAGTAGAACCTGTTTTAAAAGGCATAGTCTCATTATTTTGCTGTTATATTGGGTAAACATGTTCTTCCAAGAATTAACTGGGATGTAACTCATAGTGATTAAAATGATTATTTTAAATGGATGTTTATGTTTCTTTTATGCCTCAATTTTTATTCGGATTATTTTGTTTTATCTTCAGGTGAATGGGAGAGATGAGGAGCAGCAGGAGGACTGAGGCCTCTCTTAAAAGTTCCTCTCAACTGCTTAATGATCACAATATTGGCACAGGTGTGTTAACAAAATGCAGTTCAGTTTTCAGTATTCTCACATTTTTCCTTAAAACAATTTATTAATTTGAGTGATACAATTCTTAATCTAAATGGGTTGTTTATGTCAGTCATACTTTAATCTGAATTGTGGATTTTGTCCCTCTTTGCCAGAGCTGACAACTGCATGGAAAGGTTTGGCTCAGTCCAAAGCTGCTGTAAGTAAATCCAGAGGAATTTTCTGGTCAAATTTCTCTTTTTTTGGTCACCTTCTGTTAAATTATTGCTATTTCATAAAAGCTGTGAAGTACTTTAGTATCTATCTGTCTATCTATCTATCTATCTATCTATCTATCTATCTATCTATCTATCTATCTATCTATCTATCTATCT
>JBBBVU010000015.1:17176690-17206181 GCA_037177055.1 Atherinosoma microstoma | reverse complement strand
CTATCTATCTATCTATCTATCTATCTATCTATCTATCTATCTGTCTATCTGTCTGTCTGTCTGTCTGTCTGTCTGTCGGTCTGTCGGTCTGTCGGTCTGTCTGTAGAATCGACTTACATCTGTTAATGAAAATAAATCATTATATGAATATGTTATTGAAAGTCTGACATTTGTATTCTCTTTTGTAGCTGCGGCACATAGAAAACCGTTTAGAAGCCACTCCAGGAACAGGGGTTTTTCTCGACTCGATCACTGACTCCCCAAAGAAGAAAGCTTCCAGGACAGTAGGCTACAGGGGTTAGTTACTCTAAAATAATAATAAAAGTGACTTTTTGGCCAATCTCATAATGACAGATTGCATTTTCGGTAACTTTTAAATGATCTTATACCATGGTCTGGGTGAATACTCGATTCTGATTGGCTAAAGGGTGTCTGTTAAAAAGTGTTGTAGGACACTAGTTAAAAAAAGTTCCGGTCAAATAGCCTGATTGTTCTAAATTATTGCGCTGCCTAAAATGCTAGTTGGTAACTGTGGCAACAGAAAGTCAGAACATACCTCACTAAGCGTTGTATGTTCACCCACTAATGGGGAACGTGAGCTGGTTTAGACAGTCGTGAGATTTTTTTCACAGTTTATTTATCACAACGGTGAGACGAGACAAAACGCTTGGTTTTATAGTTTCCTTTAACCTGTGTGGTGAATGTGGAGACACATCGCTGTGATGTAGCGCTGGGAAAGCAGTCTGACTGCGCTCCATCAGTCCAGGAGAGATGAGAATGGAGCAACATGTTCCCGAGCAACGTCCCGACCAGCAGTGGTCAGGGTCCATAAATAATAAACCTCCGTCCTTCATATGCCTCTATGATGGACATGCCATTATCTCTATTACATTTCACCATCAACAACGATTTCTTGCAATAATATGACAGCTGCAACCGACCGAGCTGCATGGGCTGCGGCCAGAGCCAGTTACCTTGGTAACGCGTCTCAAGAGATGTTAAATAGTCCGCTCAGCCGCTTCTTGTGAAAAATGTATGATTCTAATGGTATAAACAACATTAACGTATTAATAATCGATTTAATATGTATTTCCTTCATGAGTGACCATGGTATAAGCGGGATAACCGTCTCCGCGTCTTCCATTAATTTCTGATAATGGACACCTCATCGGGCATTATCCCTTACATATATTGCCATGTTAACTTTTGTTTGATTGCATGTCCTAATGTGATATAAATATTCTGATTTCCATTGCAGAGGGACAGCAAGCTGATGACTTTGGAAGGTCTTCAAAACTCTGGGGTGGAAGTCAGCAGAGTCCAGCAAAAAGCAGCTCACGCAGCCCCTTGAGAAATACCACCCAGGACAGCAATGTCTGTAAGAAAAGCAGCGTTGAGTTCAGGGAACCACTGGCCTCATACAGGTAAACATAATGCACTAAAAACAATCATGAAACATATCCCTTTGTTAATCGCTATATTTGGGTCAGAACTCAACTGATGGGATTAAGAAGGCAATAGCAATTTATCAGCCACTTAATTCCTTCCAAGACTTACTTTGAAAACATTTTTTGACAGAACAGTTATTTTCAGTCAGATGTAATGATATTGCCATATTTAAATATAGTAAAACATCTACACCAATTTATCTGCCAGACTGATGAATCAGTGGATTTGCGTTAGCTTAAATGGAAACATCCAGATCATTGTTTTATGTCTGTCATTTATTTTCCACAGTTTCCATTACACAATATTTTGAATAAGTATATTTTGTCCCCTTTTGGTAGACTGTGGCCATCCAGTAGTTTGTTTTTCTATAAATTCACTAAGCAGTAAACTAAGAGTAAATCTTGATCTTCTTGATCCCTTGTAATCTGGTATGTGTTCAGAGAGGCCACCCCTCCACCACATCCCTTCTCTCAGCTGGAGGCCTACAATCTGCAATCAGTGCCAGGGTCTTCATGCCCATCCACTCCGCCTCACACAGATCCTCTGTCCAGCCAGCTGGTCTACGAGAGAGACACCAGGGACAGACAAACAGACAGGGACTTGGACAGCACACACTCCTCTGCTCTGGATAGTACAGAGGTGCGTTATCTCAATGACCAGCCTGCCCTGAATGTCCTAAATACAGAGGAAGGCAATCTCAAAGCACAACTTGTTATGGATAGCCAAGAGTCCGGCCCATGCATGACTCCCAATGCAGACTCCTCACATCGACGGGAAAGCACTCCCTCCACAAGCCCTGGTTCAGCATCCCAGCGATTAGAGAACCTAAAGCGACATCAGCCAGATGATAAGTTGGAGAAGCTCAAAGAGCGCATTCGAAGACAGAGACAACATCTGGAAGAGGCTGCAGAGAGAGAGAGGCTGCAGGGTCATCTGGAACGGCCCATAGTAGCAATTGTGGAGAGTAATAATGCTGGTTCAAACGCCATGCCCACAGCCAAAATACGCAAAGTAGCAACTGCACGCCCTGCGCCTGTATACAAAGGTATTTTGATTTAAGTATGCTTTAACTTTATCCTTTCTTTTTTTTAACCTTGGTAGAAATGACCTGTAGTGACAGCTTGCTGTTTTGAAAGGTCAGAGTTGCATTTTTGGAAATGGGATGCAATAGCTCACAATACTTTTGGTCCACAGGTTTTAATAGTACAGAGACAAAGATTATGACTCCTGATGGAAAAGTCTGGAAGGAGGAACAGTTCCATAACCTCAGTAGAGAAATATATAGAGACCTATCACGTCAGTTTGTTGGTAAATATCAGACACACTTTATTCCTTTACACTTGCACAATTTTAAAAGCCAGGGCATTACACAATTGACTTAGTAGTTTTGCTAAAGTTTTTTACAGAAGTGATTTGTGAACAACTTTGGCTTTTATATTTTTCAAAAATACAAGATCCTGTTGCACAGACTGTCTGAATGTATAGAATTTAGAAGCTAATGATAACTGAAGATATGCTTTATGTGCAAGGAACTTAGTTGACAGATTTGAGAAAATCAATTTTAGAGTAAATTAGGAAAATAAGGGAAACAGTCAGATTGATAAGTCAGAAGAAAAAAAATATGCATTTTTTTCTTCTGGTTTTTTAAGTACTGTTTTTACAAATCAAATGTATGTACAGAGACTTAATAGAGAAATATAAGATGATCCATTTTTTTGAATAAAGAAACTGTTCTAGAGTCAGCATGTTTTGAAATGTGGGTCATTCATTTGTTTTCTGTGTTTAGAGAGCACCAGACATCAACAGCTGACAGAACAAAGAGCAGAAAGGTCCAAAGAGAAGAGGCCATCCAAACCAGTCAGGAAGGTCCATAGAGTTGCCCCTGTATCTGACCTACATTCAAAACCAGGTATAATAATCCTCTTTAATGTGTAAGGGCTAGCCCACCCTTTGATCTATTTTTAATTTGTGATGGTATGTGGAACAGTTGGGATCAGGGGATGATTTTGTCATGGGTCAGTGCACAAGTTGCAAATCAAGAACCTCATGTTTTTGGTTAGACTATTCTTCAAATGTTGTTTTGTTAATCTGTTGTTTGTGATATTTTACACCAGCTTTACTTTGCATTCCTTACATATGCTTAGAGATCCCTTGCTTTTTTTAAAAATATACATTGTTTTTACATTACCCTGCACATATGGTTCCTATGGTGTCAGTTCAGCAATTACTTGGTTGCTACTGTCATATCTCAGTCCTCTGGTTAGTGTAAATGCAATACATTTCTTACAGCCCCATAATGACCTCATTTTGTTTGAATGCAATGTTAATCATTAGTAAATTTTCATTTGAAATCTAAATACTTCATGTCAGAAATGCCTTCAACAGATTGCCAAAGCAGTCATCAGATCACAGTATTTTGGGTATACTTTCCCTTTACTGGTTTCTTCCATGCTAGACTTGTGTGTGCTTCAATACATAACCCAAAGATATTGCTTTCTGCTGATGCAGTGTTGACACTCTAATCCTTGAAAAATGTGCAGCATGTCTGACATGCAGTTTGTAACTAGCAAGTAACATATAGATACACAGAACAGGGGAATCATGGCCACCTACTGCTGGAGACTGGCCAAACCAGGGGTCAGACATCTAAGAAAACCACCCCTCTTCACACAAACGTGTGTCTTTAAAAAACACTCTTGTGATCATAATGGGCGACCATCTTTTTGTCTCTATAAATTTAGGGCCTGCACCTCCTTTTAATTTTCACTCTATTTTATAAAGACTCATTTCCTATTTTACTTGATAATATGTATGTTAAAATAAAAAGACATTAACAGAATAATAATTGCATAAATCTGGATATTCAGAAATCTAACTATTCATTGTCTCTATCCTCCATGCTAGCTCTCATTTAATCTTAGCCTCAGCCTGGGGACTTCTTTTGTTTCTACCAACTTACGTGCTGTCCCTGAAGTTCTGACTGGTCTCTGTTTCTTCTTGGCGCAGTACTATAAATAACCCTCTGAAATCTGTGGCCAGGTTCACTTGGTTCATCTATTCAGTATAAACAGCTGCTTGTTTTGTTGATATATGATTTCATTACCAGGAACTGCTTTTCGCTAGAATGCACTCATAATAAACATTCCAAGTAGAGACATTACTTTTTTGGGCAGGTAAAAAAAACATTTTTAGTAATGTAGGTTAAGGTTTTTAGTTGGTCTGTTCTACCACACAGTAGCTGCAGTGATTTGAAAGGCACTTGCAGTCAGAGAGACTGTGTCCTGCTTTGCTCTTTCCATTATACTAGTTTTGCATGAAGTGGTCTTACAATCATAATAAAACTATTTTTCTGTGTGATTGTTTACATTAGTGACTGTTTCTTTTCATACCTACATAGACGGTAGCACATGTCGTGATGCTTTTCAGTGGCAACATCTAAAGTTCATACTTTGTGTCTTTTACAGTAATTAGCCCTGCATCATGGCGGGAGGGCCAGAAGCTGGTACAGATGGTACTGGGTCCAGTTTCTAAGGTGGACAGAAAGGATAACAGATCCTGTTTAAATGACAGACAAAGTAGAACAGGTAAGGTTCAGGAACCTTTCTGCACATAAACTTTATCATTTTCTGTCACGAGACATGATGTAATTAAGTATGAGGAACATGGGATATAGGCAGAATAGGTGTAAAGAGGTCAAGTAGACATTGAAAACTAGATTCAAAATTTGTCAGCTTGATGTCAAAAGTATTTTCTCTGCACTATTTACTTTTTGGCATGTTGTACAAGATTTACTGCTCTAGTGTAAACCGATTTCACTCTTAGTATTTAATCTCCTTGTATCTCCCTCCTTTCAAACATTTTGATGATGAAAGCTATTATAACAAATCATAGGAGTTATACATGTCTAGGTCCAAAAGTCACCCAGCAGGACAGAGCCTGACAGAGGGGAATATCAGCAAATAATATATCTGCTACTGCACACTTAAGCCATACAATATAATATATAAAATCTCTGCTGTCTTTGTTGGTTGTCTGCACTCAATTCCACTGACTGTACGGAATCAAGATTGACTGGGTTTTCTGGTTGGACGCACAATGGGACATGGTTTGACTCCCAGAGGTTGTCACAAGTGCAAGGACAATCTACAATGGGTCATGTTGAAGAAGGCAGGGAAATGAGGCTTATTACTAAGATGGTCAGAAAAACTATCTAGATTAGTTACTACATGGGATTCTTTAATAAAGCTCAGTTTGGAGTTACCATAACAACCCCACAAAATACCCCTACCACTGTAGGGCTGTTGCTACATAAGGAGGGTGACTCATCTTTTAAAATGTTGGTGGCACGTGCCAAAAAACTACGAAATGAATATTATGTAGTTTTTCCGAGGAGGTCATTGCTTGGTACCAAAATTAAAAGGTTTACTTACCTGTCAGTAGTCATAATTTCATAGTCGATCAATTTATGTGCTATTATATTATTGCTATTATAAACCTATGTACTTGTGATATATACTGCATCGCTTGCATCTCTAACATCCTGCTTTTCTGGAAATGGTCATCAGCTTCCTCTCACCGCTCTGAGCCACATTCAGACTCAAACAGACACGGCACAGAAAAGCCACGCAGTGGATTTCAGGGACAACCTACAGGCCAGTCTACAACCACACATATGCCTTTGTCCTCAGCCCAGGATGCAATGCCATTGGGAATAAGCACTGACTTGTTGTCAGCAGACATCAAGGGCATACTTGATGACCTTCAGCTGGATTGCAAACCAGCTGAGAGAGAAGAAAGGGCCCGTAAAAGGTCTCATGATGGAAGTAGTAGCAGAAGAGGGAGAAGGGGCTCAGGGTCACGATCAAGGACACCAGTCTCTGCTTGGGGAACTACTGTAGTAGCAAATAACTCCTCAAGAGATGCTCGTAGCGCCAGCCCCACTACACGTCAATCAGATACCACCACCGCTGACAGAGTACACAAGAAACGACACTATGATGCAGATACAGTTCGCCAGTACATAGCACGGCAACAAGAAGAGCGAAAGAGACGTCAGGTAGAGGAGAAACGGGCAATGAAGGAGGAGGCAGAGAGGAGAAACCAGAGACTTCAGGAGCTCTACAAGAAGCAAAGAGAAGTTGCTAAAACTGTGGCCCTTACCACTGAGGCCACTGTGGTGCCTGTCCAAAAGCGACTACAGGAGACATACACCAAACTGCTGATGGAGGAGGCCCAGCTTGGCGAGGAAGCCCCACTGACACAACTGGCTGCTGCTTCTATTCAAATGGTATTGTGCAATTAAATGAAACATTGTCAGTGTATTTATGCAAAAGTTATTTTAGTACAGTGATTTACTCAAGTCAGATGAATTGTGTCTTTATTCCTTAACCCTAGAACACTAAAGGTGGGTATATTTCACCCATGCTACATTGGTTTTGAATGGGTAGAGTACATGACGTTAGTGTTCTAGGGTTAAGTAAGAAAAAAAAATTTACAGTTTAAAAAAATTTTTTTTTTTAAATGTGCTTTTAAACAAATGTTCTTTCACAGAGACCTATGTATCAGCCTTCAGGAGAGTCGGACAAGGAAAACAAAAGACTAGAGGCCCCACAGAGCCCCTCAAGCAGTGATAAATCATTGAATGATCAGCCACCACCTCCATTATCCAGGTACAGACTTGCTTGAAAATGAACACAACCCTTTGAGGTTACTTGAAGTGAAGAGGCACACAGGAGAAATGGGACGAGAGCAATGTAGATGTAACCTAGGTCTCTGGCAGGAGTGACATTTTTGATGTGGTGTGAAATGTAGCCATTTTCCTACTGATGTACTTTGTATTCTTGCAAATGTAGGGAGAATCATTGTGTTATTCACCACTGACAGTTGAATGTCAGGCTGATTAAATACATTTATGCAAAATTATCTTTACTGCAGACTTTACTCTTATCTATATTGAGGTTTTTGACATTCAGTTGACGGGTCTAAATATTTAGAAACGCTTTGAATATCTTGTCTGTAAAATTCTGGGTCCTAAACAGAAGTTTGTCTCGTCTTTCCTCAGTAGCAAGTATAGTAAAATATGTTTATACACTAGCCAGTGCCATTTGTCTTTCATCCAAAGACATGCATGTTAGGTTAGATAAACAGGTCTCTCTTGCAAATGAGACTGTGTGTCTCAATGAGACGACCTATATAGATAAAGGTTAATAAATACATTTGTCTTGTTTTAACTCAAGAATTCTCTTTCACTAATTCTTGCAGGAATGACCTGGATATAGGAGTTGTCTCTTTGCTCGAGCCAGACCCTCTGTATCCAGCTGTTCAATCTACAACTGGTCCCAGCAGTAATGGCCGAGCACCTGCTAATGAACATCTCTTTTCTCAGCTTTTAAGGCTGGAGGCAGCAGTAGCTGCTGGTAACCCCAAGTACACTGGAAGTCCAGCCACAACTCCATCTAACAGGTTACAGTCCAAAATGTCCCGCATTGAGGCCCTCAAGGCCACAGCAACATCCCTCTCCAACCGCATCGAGAATGAGGCACGGAAGCTTGCTGGAAAGGGCATCAACTGCGGTGCAGCAACGTCAGTGGATGTTGATCCTATTTTGGCTCCTAGAACCTCTAATCTTGATGTTCGGCACTGGACGGAAACACCTGCTAATGGCACAGAAAATGATGTCATGTCTCAGAGGATCCAGAGGATTTTGACAAGTACAGATCATAGTTCATACAGTGGCACAGCTCTTCCAGGGGCAGGCAATCTGCATGATTTAAGGGAAAAGAAAGAAAGGACACATAGGAGTTTTAACAATCCATATACAGTTTCTGCTGACATTAAAGGACCTACATTGAGCACATACACAAAAGAAAGGAAGAGGATGGTCAGTGGCCTAGAAATGGAAGAAAGAATGGATAAAGCAGCATTAACAAAAAAAAATAACAAGGAGGAGAATTGGGCAGATCTCCACGATTCAAGTGCTGGTTCCATTAGTGAGGGTCCTCTTCTAAGTGAAGGCAGTTTTTCTGAAGTTGAGGCCAGCCCTCCTCATTGCTCCATCAATTCTGTACCTGGACCTGGTCACCTGGAGGCAGTGGACTACAGTGTAAATCAAAGAAAGGATCAGCAACGTCTGTTGGAGTTCCAGAGGGAAGCAGCAATGTGCTCGGCTCTCAACCCACCCTTCTCACAGCTCGATAGTAGCAAAACACCCTGGGAAGAGCTGAACAAAGGGAGCCCGTTAAGTGTAATCAACATTTTTACTAAAAATCTTCATGAGCATGTTCAAGGTGAGTTCCCGTACGTAGCTGTCTCTAAAAGAAAAAAATAAATGCCAGTTAGATTTGGTTGTGATTACTGAAACAAAAAGCTCTGGTCTGATTTTTGTGTTTGAAGTAACAATTTTTTCAATAAGTTCTCACGGTAAACGTTTAATAAAGAATTAACTATTGGCAACACAGAATGTTTCTGTTATGCAAATACAACAGTATTGACTATGAAACTTACTGACAGTCAAGATAAAATGTCTTTTCTCTCTCTACATCATCTTTTAGTGAATGAGAGAAACTCTGAGAGGAATTCTCCCCCAGCTCATCCTTTGCATACTGGAAATGTAGCAGTATATGAAGATGACTTTGTTTCATCCCATAGCAGCAAAGTCAGTGACCAGTTAAAGAGAGGGTCAAACTCTCCAAGGTAAAAAGAAAAGACATCTTTAACATGACCACTGGGTGGCATTCATGTTACACAGAAAAAAAATTGGCGTATGCAACCCTTGAAGGTAGAAAGATTCTTCATTCTATGCTTTTAGGTTGAAGACTAATGAATATAATTACTAGATATATTGTGAATTTGGGTCTGTTTTATTTGGGTCTGTCAAAATGGCTTGCCCATGTGGCCATATGAAGGCACAAGATTTTATTTAATGTTTAGAATATCATATATATTCAGTATAAAACAATATGATTTGAATGAAATGCTTTAGCCTTTGGTCATACTTTTTTCTTTCTCCCCCTGCATGAACAGTCACTTTGAGGAGCTGATGAGGAGGTCTCCATTTGAAAAAAGTACAGGAGGCATCAATTCCCACCATTCACCTTTTCACTCATCCAGTCACTCACAACACATTTCTTCTGGTTCAACATCTGGCTCCTCGCCTCTTTCCAGGCACTCCTCTAGAAAAAGGGGTGAGAATAACTGTGTTAGCATTATTTTCTGGTTTGAGTCTGAATTGTAAATTATTGTAACTTAAAGACGCACTACTTAACTTTTGCCATTTTCTCAGTGATGCGCCCCCTATCGACAGCTAATTTGGCATCCATCTTGCATCCTACCTGTACTGTGAGCTCTCTCCAGACAGTAAAAAACAGTCTTATCTTGACCCTTCTCTTTGCTGAATCCGCCACAAACGGCCAGTTTGTCTACATCCGCTTGCTAAGGTGTGACGCATGCGCAAAGCGAAAATCAGATGTAACACCATGCATGCATCCCAGATAAAAAAAAGTTGTATAGTGCGGTTTCTCAGCTGTGGGACGCTGCTGAGCAGCAATGGCTCCAGAAATATGCATAATAAATTTAGATGTCACTGTCCCATCAACCAAGTCCAGAGTTTTAAGGTTGAAAAGTTAAGGAGTGGGTCTCTAAGGGTATAAGTTTAAACATCCAAATGTATAAGACTTGACACTTCAACTGTCCCTAAGATCTTGTGTTGATTTTATTAGTTTTTTATGTTTTCCTCTTTTTCCCAGTATAATTATTCTATTTGTCTGCAGGGACTGCATCAGACCAGAGTGATGCCACTGTTGTAGAAGAGCAGATGAGCTCTTGCTCACCTCTTTCAGATGCTCTTTCCTCTGAATCCAGAAAGAGAAGTTCTGACAAAAGCTCTGCTCACAACCAAGCCAAAAGTGTCCACTCAAATGACATTTTAGGTGAAAGTTCAGAACAATCTCCTCAAAGGTAATTATCCTGGGCAGACTGCATTAAATTGATTTGTTATTGTTGGTTTCATTGTATACTGCTAAAGTTAAAAGATATTTCGCCTACATGGTTCTTTGAGCATTTTTCTAATTGAAATGTATCTAGAACGATAAAAAGTTGGATGAATTGTGAATGACATTCCTATGAGTATAAATTACCTTTGTATCCAGTGGTCTCTGGTATTTCCTTCTCCTGCTGGTATTCAGTAACTTTCAACACTGCTTTGTTGTCACTGTTGATCCTATTGACTTAAAGCCACATATTTCTTCTGTGCTGTCCTGAGCATCGTCCAGTATAGATGTTTTAGGGCAATGGGATTTTATTCATTTAATTTTGGATACCCATTTAAGCCATTATAGTATTATCAGAAACTGAAATGGAGATCAAGCTAAAATGCTTTCCTTTGAGAACTCAGAAATTATTTGGATATTTTCAACGAAACGTCACCTTAGTTGTTGCTGTTATGATCGATCTGAAATCTCACCTTGGTGCTTATTGTTAGTTATTACACAAAAGTAAATTTATCTAGGGATGACTAATTACTAAACTCCACAAGGGGCCCCAGTTGAAGCCAGTTTAAACAATCTTGTGGCTTGCTGTTCTGTTGTAGGCCTGAGTGTTTAAGTAGCTGTGCCAAGCAATTCAAGCAAGCTGCAGTTAGACCTAAGAGTAGGAAACACTGGGTATTTTGTTTTAGGGGCCCGCTGAGTGGTTTTTCGGGTCAGTCAGCTACCACAGCTTGGGCTTTCTGCCAAAGGAGAGGGGAATGTTTTTTTTCTTTTAATCTCAATGCAAAGTAGTGTAATTTGAGCCCTCTAATAGTACTCTGAAGACTAGGTGGCAGATTCTTTGGATTCTGTGGTGTCTGTGTCACACAGTAAATGCATTACATTCAGACAAGGCTCTGTCACTCTTACTGACCTCAGTGGAGTTTGTCTTTTTTTTTCAACTCTCTTTCTCTCAAGTCTCCAAGATTATATATTTAGACTTAATGCCTGTATCACTATAAAATATTGTTTTTTGGTTAATTCAGTCTGCCTCTTACAGCTGAGTGTTTTATAACTTTGATTCTATTGGTAGTGTTATATAATTATTCATTAGATTATTCTTAGAGAATAAAATGTGTCACTGTTCTTCATGGGTAGAACAGTGTTAATATTTCTTTACACACCATCCCTGGTCTACCATCATTTCTGAAGAGGACAGTATAGCCATTCATAATGTGGGCCCCTCACAGCAGGGTTTGTGGCCTCAGTTAGCTCTTTGGATTGGGGGGCCCTTCTTTCTTTATCAGTTTTCCAAAGGAGCGATAGAATATGCTGCAGTCTATTATTTAATATATAAATGTAAATCTGTTACTTAAAATATTATATGTACTGTAATGGACAACACTTTTATTAACTATATTTGAAATGACAAACCTTACCTTTTCACATTTCTACTTTTTTAGTTCAGTGTTTGATTATGTCTAAAAACATCTCAGTAAGTTGAATTAACTTATGAGACTTTTCTAACCCCTTGTACTGACACCCATGAACCTATCACTTACAAGTACAACCACTTCAGAGCAGATCTTCCCATTTCAGAGTTTTAAGCAGTGATAACTGACATTTCAATTCTCCTGTTTTGCAGACCCCGATTTGCTTCACCCTCTGGTTCTCCACACCCTGTTTCTCCTCCTGGAGCAGATTATCTCTGTGAGACTGTGAGAAGTGGCTCTGTGGGTGCAAATAACCCAAACACTGGCACCTCAGCTTACCCTGGTAAGCCAGAGACTAGGTCCACAGGTAAATAAATACTGCTTTGGTGTTTTTATCATTTAAGCTGCATTACATGCAATTAACCACCCCTTTTACTAACCCCTATTCATATTTTTTTTCCTTTTATTTCTCTCAGGTGGGCTCCAGTATTCACCTGCTGTGTTGCAGCAGCGTATGGCAGCAGAGCTTCAGTACTTGGAATCCATTGAGGAGTCTATTAAGCAGCTGGGGGATGTCGAGAGGCTGATGGGTGTGTCCATGGCTCAGCAGGAGAGTGCATCACTGGCCCAAATGCTCAAGGTTTCTTTTTCAAAGAAGTTATTTTGATGTCATGATATGAAGCAATGCTCTCTCCTTAGCTCTACGTTTTTTATGTGCCTTCTGTTGGCCTTAAATGTTTACATATTAGAAATGGAATTAGAGATGGAAAAATCGATTTATTTACCCTTTCTCTGAACTTTAACCTTTCAGGCCAAGCAGCACCGTCATGACCGTGACCTCTATGAGTTAAAGATTAAGGCAGAAAGAGAAGCTCTCGAAACAAAGCTCCAACTGGAAGAAAACAGACAGAGAGTGGCCAGGGTACAACCCATATCACACACTATTAGTCAATTTAATGTAGTTTCCTCACTCTTTTACTCCTTCGGTATGAAGGTATGGATGTTTATATAGCTACATGTAAAATGTATATGTATGAATTTGTCCAGGCTCATATAGAACTGCAGGAAAGCTTGGCGGCATCTCAAAAAGAGACTTTGGAAACTCTCCAGGAATCAACTACTAAGATGATGAGCCAACAGGCTGAGGCAGCACGGCACACAGCGGATGCTGCCCGACACATTAAGGAGGTTTGCAATAACTTCCTTCCTCTCTGCCTTGAAAACAGCTTGTGCCTTATTTTAACAGCAAAGCTGATTGATTGTTGAGTTACAGTAAAGATATAATAGTTAAGGGAGGAAAGCACTATTTCCCATTTAAGATTCATCAAATCAAACATTTGATCTGTGTATCATGCTTTTGATTATCAGATGACAGAACTGACACGGTCCCAGATAGCAGGAGCCATGATTGTCCCTCCTGTTACATCTGTTTCTGCCATGTTGGACCAGCAGGACGAACAGGAGAGCTCCTACACAAAACGACGAGAGGACAAACCCGACTCTGACAGGTACACTATTAACACTTTAAAGTGTTTGCTTTGCACTCCATTTCCCTTGCACTATATATATCAATACCTGTTGACCCATTTGTAGCAAGTTAGTGTTATGGTCTGGTAGACACAGAGGATGTATGGTTGATTTATAGTGGTTTAAATTATGAATGGAATAAATTGCTCTTAAACATTCATAACAAAATCTTTAAAAGAAATCAAATCTATTTTTTTAAGTCTTTTTTTTAATCTTGTTTGCAACGTTCACAGTGAGGTTTCAAGCAGAAGGACCAGGTCAGAAGAACCCCTTTCTTCATTGAACAGCCTCAGTAGGTCAGAGTCGCTATCCTTCAGAAGACCCCATCTCAGGTACAAATCAACCACATTTTACTGTTAACCATTAGATTTGTGTAGCAGAAAAACAGCTCAAAACAAAAGAGGCTGACTTGGTCTATTTTCCCCGTCCACAGTGATGCTGCCTCTAGCAGCAGCCACCTGAGTCCATCACATGCCTCGTCAGGTCACAGAGAACGGACAACAAAAGAGGTAGAAGAGGAGAAACGAAGGAACGGGAGAGCTGAGGAGAGGCTTGAGAGGGAAGCAGCCAGCAGCTCAGTTGAGGAGGACATTCCAAGAGTGGCAAATGATTCTCTCTACAGCGACAGCATCCCCTCTATAGTGGATGAGAAAGGTACTGGATTGCACACACAGCTATGAGTTCCAAAGTTTTTGTTGCCATCCTTTTATTTGTACACACTCATTCACCATCGGAACAGCAGATTTAAAATTTACTGTTTACACTGACCTAATCTTGTCTCTGATCCACTAGGAGAGACTACATCAGTGGCCACAGAATACTCCCTGAAGTTTGACGAGTCTATGACAGAGGATGAGATAGAGGAACACTCCTTCCGTTCTCTGCTGCCATCTGAGGCACATCGCCGTGGAACTATGGAGAAGAAATCCCGCCACCAAGAGGAATCAGAAGATGATGGAGCCAGTCACAATGCAACATTGGTGTCGGGGACTGGGGTACACAAAACCTTTAAGGTGAGGAGAGGGCACTGTGGTCATACAGTGGAACTTATGCATCAATGTCTGTTAATGGTTGTTAATTCCCTCCTTTGTACTTCTACTTTATAACTTTTGACCAACTTTTCCTTCTCTCCTTTTTTATTTTCATTGTGAAATGATCTCTTTTCTTTAGTTTCTGTCTTATTGTAACCTTTCCAACAATGTTTTCCTGCAGTCTCAAGATGTGCACATAGCCTTTTCTGGTGGACAGGACAGCTTTTCCCAGTTCACTATGGACATGGTACGTCAGTACATGAAGGATGAGGAGGTAAGACTACAGCACCAGAGCTCTCTGCTACATCTTCGTCAGAAAGCACTCAAGGAAAAGACCAGAACAGAGCTAGCCTGGCTTGAGCTCCAGAAAAAGAGGCTTAGAGACAAGGGCGAGGATGATAAAATGCCACCAATCAGGAAGAAGCAGAGGGGCCTTCTGATTAAACTACAGCAGGAGCAGGTACTTGCAAACATAAAAAGGATAACACGAAGTTCCTATTTAGCTTTGGGTTAACTGTGATGTTTCCAATTTGCAATCCACTGATGTTTTGTTTTTTTCACTCTTTTTTTCCTTAGGCTGAGATCAAGCGACTCCAGGAAGCCAACAAAGCAGCAAGAAAAGAAAGGCGGCAGTTGCTGAAACAGCAGGAGGAAATTGAGCGGATGAGAAACTCAACACTCAAACTAAAAGAACGACTCAAGTGTGCTGAGGGTGAAGCTGCACCTGTAAGTACTGCACTCTCCCGTACAGTATATACAGAAGAAAGATTTTAAAAGCTGTCTGCCCCAAATGATTTAGTATGGCATTATGCATTATTGGTCTCTGTGTGTGTGTGTGTCTCTATTGTACATCCTTTAGGATACTCCAGTGTCTCAACCTCCTGAGTCTGAATCAGTCGCTTCTAATGTGAGGCCTGCTGAAGATATCCGCAGTCCCTCTCCCTCACTCTCGGTCTCTGGAAGTGAAACCAGCAGCATCATGCAGAAGCTTAAGAAAATGCGCTCTCACACGGATGAAAAGTAAAGACATTTTCTTCTATTTAATTGTTTCTTTATGACTATTAGCAAGTTTTCCAGTGAAATATATGAAGTCATACTCTATTTGCTTTTCCCCCTTTTGATCACAATCTTAATACCTTAACATTTAATTTGTATTTTTTTCAGCCTTCACCCGACTACTGCTATTTTCTACCAAAACTCTGCAGTTTACCCCTACCTAAAATTTATACAATCACAAAGGTAGCTTAGATCTTTTGTGTCCATTTTCACTTCTATGATGACGAGGCAAGATAATTCAGCAATTATGTCTGATTTCATGTAGTAATGTGCCTAATTTGACCTCGGGGTAATGAGTATTTGCTTCTTCTTTGTTAAGTGCTGTGAAAGTAAAGATAAGTAAAGAATGCCCTACAAATGGAGACATAAATATTTGAAAGAACAGCATGAGCAATTTTGAAGCCAGATAATAACTTGCAGTCCCGAACAAGACAATCAGATTGTGTTTTCTGTAAGTTTTCTTTCACCCTCTTCCTCTTATATTTACCAAAGTTTAGGAGTTCCATTGTATTTTTATTCCTGGCAAGCACCTTTGGTCAGGTGATTGTAGAGCCTCTTATGATCAAGCAACTCTAACAATTGTATTAATTGTTTTAGAGTTTAGGATTTAAAACTTGGCCATTTATCACAGGCCAGTCTGTCAGGATTTTTCAGGGCATATGTTTTTATTTCTGCTAGAGGTCATCCACAATTGAAATTAATAAAAATAATTTTCATCATAAAGCCAATAGGCAGATAGCCAATTGATCTGCTGATACAACCCCCCTGAATATTTAGCATGAAGAAGCTATTACTCTGCTGAAGAATTGGTTAGAGTGTGGTGTGCTTCATAGTGCGCAAGATCAGAAGAGAGAGTGTGCGATCGGTCTTTTGTTATCATCAAGTGTGTGGTCTCTAAATCTTTGAAGGTTTGACGAATCCTGTAATGTGTGCCAGCTTTTAGAGTAGTTGCTGGAGCTGTGGTTGTCAAGATATAATGCAATTCAGTTCTAATTATTGAAGTCAAGATTTGAATCAAAATCAATTCTGGATT
This sequence comes from Atherinosoma microstoma, assembly GCA_037177055.1. Lineage (NCBI taxonomy): Eukaryota > Metazoa > Chordata > Actinopteri > Atheriniformes > Atherinidae > Atherinosoma > Atherinosoma microstoma. The sequence goes on along the minus strand of JBBBVU010000015.1, from coordinate 17,189,689 downwards.
CAAAACAATTTAGTCAATACTGAGAAGTACCAATTTCAGAAATCAACTAAAAAGTTAAGTAAAGCAGAAGTTTGTGAAACTATTAGATTAATAAAGGGTATATCAACAGATTGACAAATTGTGTTAGATTAGAAATAATTACGCTTTGGCTCCCAGCTGCCTTTAATGCCAGTTGATTTCCATCCATAATGCAAATTCTTCAATTGAAAAGAGATTTAAATGTAGAATTCAATAAAAAGTATTTAAAATGTCAATCAAAATATAAGTGCTACCACATTCCTTGCTCAGCAGAATCTATTTAGATCTCTTATTATTTCTAAACATCACTCCCACGCTTACCATGTAATTGAATGGATGCATAATTATTCTGAAATAACAATTTAGAAAACTGATGATATGAAGTAACTGAATTTGAAGTCTAACTGTATTTATATTTTCAAAAAAGAAAAAAATTAATGACTTTCCTCAAGTGCTGCAGTGTCTGCTGGGGTCCAGCTTTGAATGCCTGTCTTTTCTTCTTTAACAAAGAAAACAATGACTGACCACCTCTGAAGTATTTCCATAAAAAAAAAAAGAGACAGAGGTATGACAGCTTTTGGCTCAGATGTCTGTGTCATAAATTGAAAGCTTTAGCTGGCATCTGTGATTGAGGGAGCAGGTCTTTTGAGGGGAAACTGGCTATGAATGTCTTGTATTTGTGTACATTTAGAATTTACTAAGAGTTTGGTAACATGGTGCAAAGTCACCAGCTGCACTTTTAACTTCTTCACTTACTTTGAATAATGGAGGATGATGTGAGCCAGGATGTTTGTGAGGTTCCCTGAGGATTTAACATTCATTCTGCAAACTTTAATATTAGATGTTTTTTGTTGTTGTTTTTTCTCCCTTTGGCCAGTTATATTATAGAACCAAACCTGCACCAAAATGTTAGCCGTCATCGATGAAAGGATTGGTTGTATTTTCAACAGTTTCTCGCTACTTATTATTAATTAATCTGCCAGATCTGAAAGCTAACACACCTATTAGCCTTATTTTGGTGCTTCCTCAGTTTTCGAACATGGTCACTAGAGTAGGCTGAAGTCAGCAAATACAAAAACAGAGATTTCTTATTTGTTAGTTCAGTCTAACTTGTAACAAGCATAAGAATTACATTTTTAAAAGATATTGAAGATATTTTCCTATGCAGCAAGTGCACAGTTAGCTCTAACTTTGGCTTTACATTTACATTAAGTACACATAGGTGCTCAACACAGTGGTATTGAAACCCAGGTGCCAACTGGACACACCGTGGCTTAGAAACAAATTCTTGCAACTTTGTTGGTCACTTAATCTTTAGGGTTTAACAATTTAACAGTCAGTGTGTGATGAATGTCATCTAACTCTCTTAATTAGGAGGTTTAGTAATGATTGTACCTAAGAAGAAAAAGATTTTTTTTTAAAAAGCTGACTGACATACACACCCAAAGTAAAATGATCACTTAGGTACTTCTATTAAGCATATTGTAGAACAAATTACTTTTAGAATAACCATTTCCTAACATAAGGCTGACAGACACACACCTTGGGTGCAATAAAACCACATTTCTCATATCACTCTCTCCCTTTCTCTCTTCCTGTGTTCTCTCTCTGCGTCTTATGTTTTTTACTTCACGTGTGTTTGTGTGTGTTGTATATGTCCATACCCATGTTTGTATGGCTCTTTTGACTTTGTTGCGTGCTTGTGTGTTGTAGACACTGTTCCCCTGTCCACTACTTCTTCTCTGTGTTCACGGCCCATCACTGGGCCTCCCTCAGTGTCTGTCTTCCCAACCTCCACCCTAAATTCCAGCTCTTTATCTACAACCAGTTGGTCAGGTACTGTACTGTGCTCTCTCTCTCTGCACCTAGCCCCACTCTGACTCACCTCCACCCCCACACCATGGAACATGCTTGTGTTCATCCACTGGCACTGGGGCCTCGTGGGGGTGGAATGATGGATGGTGAATGATTGGATGTGGTTTTTTTGTTTGTTTGTTTGTTTTAACGGGATTTTAAGAAGTTTTTCTTCTTTTTTTTAATTCAAGGATGGAGTTTGTGTGGGACAAGAGTTCAAATAAAACTGGAAAGGTGCTCAAGGAAAGCTGCTTCACTCAAATAAGCTAACCTTTTGACAACTTCAACTTTAAATTCAGCATATTTATCCTTGCTTTTAAGTTTTTGTGTTCTCAGTGTGATGAAGAAAGTTGTTGCCTTAGAATATATACATTTAAAACAATAGAAATACAAAACAAACTGATTTGTATGAAAATGCTTGTTTCAGTCAAAGGTTATGTTTATTTAATAGGAGCCTTCCTTGAATATATAGCAATCTCAGACTCAAAGATGGGATTTTTCTAATTAATGTGGTGTTTAATTTCCAATTCTTTCCTTCTTTATTTCTTGCCTCTTGGAATGAATTATAAAAACATTTGCTGAGTTGCTTCTAACGCTGTGGCTGCTGGCTGGTCAGCTACAGACTAGTTATCAATGTAAAGTGTTTTGACATGAAACCACACTTTGGCATGGAAGTAAAGGGTTTTGCTGAAAAAAGACCAAAAGATAGAGTGGTCTATCTCATTAATGAGCTCAGTAAATCTTAAGTAGCTCCCTTATTATGTAACTGTTGCATAGTATGGTATAATAAGTACAGATGGTCATTGGCTGTAATAGAGTTTGGGAAGGCACTAAAGAAACCCGCAGTCTCCTTCTTGAGAATCTAGGCTGTCATCAGTATACATTAGGTCAAGAGAAAGGCCTCTAAATTAGATCAAGGCTAAATAATACTGCACTGTAATGGCACCCATAGCTGTGAGAGATACCATTACAAAACAGCTATACCTGACTGCACTTAGTTTTTATGGACATCTACAGAGATATGTATAAACCATCTAGTGTAAGATGGACTGAAAGCACACATTATTTTGCTTTGCTAGATGCTTGTAGAGGCTGAACTGATTGTGCTGAAGAATTTACATTTTGGGTTCCAAGATATTTGAGGTGTGTGTGACTGCTCAAAAATCCACCCCTAGGTTTGAGTCTGATGCATGAATCTGACATCTTTATTATTATTTCTCTGCTCCCCCTTTCTCCTTATTGACATTTCATCCCCTTTTAGTTTGATGGGTATTTGTATATTTCTATATTTTGATGATTATTTTAGGCATGTTTTGGATGTGTGTTTGCTTATGTGTGTGTTGGACAGAGGCTTGAGGTGAGTTTGCAGTAATAACTGGATGTCTTGGTGATTTGGATCTTCTTACTTCTGCAAGGTCCTGTTTAACCTTTTCCTGTGCTTGATGTCTTTGTCCTCTTTTTTTCTGTCTTCCTCAACGCTGCTACCTTTTCTCATATTTTCCATCACCACTTCACCCTGCTCTTCTTTATCTTTACCCTCTTATTTTTTCTTTATCTGTCTCATTTCCTTCTTTTATAATCTCTTCATCCCTCTTCCTCCTGCCTTTTGTTCTCATCATCCACACTTGCAGGTTCCTGACCAAGCGAGAACAGCAGCTGATGCAGAGGCGTCACCATGCTGAAGAGCTCTTACAGTGGAAACAGCGGCTGGACCAAGAGGAGGCAGAGGTCCGAAAAATTGAGAAAAAGGCTTTGGCTGCTTGGGACCGGGAAAGACCTTTGGACAAGAATTTGTCAGAAAGTCAAGAAAAGGAGATCTCTGAAATTAGCTTGCACCCCAGTCACCATCAAAGCTCAGAGCTCAGAACAGACAGCGAGAAAGGTAAGGCAAAGGCCTGGGGCTCAGCCTGGCATAAATGCTTTTTGTTTCCAAACTCAAAAGAGTTTCAACTTCAACGATCTATGAGCCTATATTAACACTTTCCTCAGGGTTAAAGGCATGCACAGCTACAACTTTTTGTGACTTTTTGAAAACACAAAACTCCAACTTGGCACCTCATCCCCAAATCTGTTCATGTACTGAGTCTTCAGGAATGCACAAGCTGCATCATGTGAATTGCAGAATAAAGCTGCAAATCAGAGAGGCAGGACTTATTTTCCAGTTGATTAGTAACATTTACATCCAAAGTAATAAAGAAGCGCACCCACATGTCTGCACACCGCAATCCCTTTTCTCCTCTTGCCAAAGAGATCAGTACCTTCACAAACTTGTCATTCAGTCAGACACAACAGAGATGGCAGAATGACGTAACGTACATGCAGATTTATGGTCAATTTCTTTCTTTTTCTGTTAAGGTGCACCAGCCCTTCTTATTCAAATCTTAGTTCATTTAAATTATTTATTTTTTTTTTGTTGAAATTTTCAAATGGATAATGTATCGCTTCTTTCCAATTGTAAGATTCAATTCTGTAGAAATAAGTGACAAAAAGAGAAAGAAACTAGCCAACTTCTTTACATTTGTTTTTAATTATTTTATGCATTTTATAAAGGTGTGAAATGTTTGTCAATCCCAGTGTATGATATTTATTATGTGTCCTATTCATATATTTTTTTTTTTTTTACTTTTCATGCTATATAGTTATTTTGCTTTGTACACTTCCAACTGGGTCTATATTGAGTCTTGTAGGTGTGCAGACCAGAGAAATGTCATCTTGTGGGGACACACAGCCTATTGCAATGTTTTCTTTTTCTGCTGTCTACATTTAACATTAGAATGATACAGAAAGTATTGCAAGATGACTGGGTAGGTTTATTTGAACAGAATTTGTTATTCAAGAGTCATTCAGGGTGCTCTTGTAGTAAAGTGTATCTGCATTAACGTGATGCTTAAGAATATGAATTTTTTACTTTAACATTAATACTTCACAGATAGTTTCAGCATATCTTAACATCACATAACATCACCCTTTGCACCCCATACTGAGAGACCATCATTATTTTCCTTTCCTCTGGATTAAAGCTGTTAAAACGGTTCAGAGTTACATTAAAGAGGGGTAGTGTTAATACAAATAGTTAAGTGGTGGAGACTCATGTCAGAATGGTACCTCGCTCTGTCTCTCAATGTTCATTTGTCAAGAGAGGGACGAGCCAGCAGAGATGCACATATTCTGGGTAGCAATCAGTAAGTGGATGCAGGGAGACCGGAGCATAGTGAGAGGATGGTTTTAACTTCCCAGCCTCTCACCACAAATAGGGAGGCATGGTTGGAGAGCTATGGGGATACGAGAACTGTTGTGGCCTCTGCGTTTCTTTCTCTCTAAGAGAAATGAGTCAGAAACTGAAGGCTTTATTGTTGTATAATTTATAGTGACTAGCCTCCTCAGAACACAGAACATGTCTTCCTTTTCAGTATTTTTCTTTCTTTTTCTATGCATGCAGAGGTTGCCCTCATACCAACAAATCCTGTGTGTTATGTTATTTGTTGTTGTTTTTTAAAATAAAGTTACAAATATTTTAATCTGTATATCAAAGATCTGATTAATTTAATCTGAGCAAATCATGATATTTTGCAGATTAGTTGGAGCAACTTAGAACTGCTAATGCTTTCTTTTAGTTGCAAAAGTTGCTACACGACAAATCTCAATTTATTTGTCTTGTTTTTAGAAACGATATATTACCTCCCTGTTTAAACGTCAGTGTATTATCACACAACACTAAGTTAGGAACAAGGTCAGTATCAATGCATCGAAGTAAAAAATAAATAAATAACTGGATATTATTCATTTGTTTTTCAGAGCTTGTGAGTGAGGTTGACTGTTCTTCAGTCACACCGGAGTCCAGTATACGCACAGAGGGACTGGACTCTCAGCAACAAGGAAGTCCCACCTCAGCACGACCTGTTTCAGTCTCTGAAACACCTTTGGCTTCAGTCCAGAGCAGCCCTGCAAATTACACCCAGGACTTTACTTCAGTGTCACAACCAACTAGTAGAAAAGTATGCAGAAATGTTGACCTTTTCCTACTTTTTGTATTTCATTGGTAACTTATATCTTGTTTTGTAACTGACCATACCCATGTAATATTGAGTATACCATATTATATTTTTCAGGTAGGAATGTTTTGTATAGAGCACTTCATGTTTGTTTATTCTTATGTGCAGAACAACATTAGATGATTTTAAATATTAGTAGTTTGCCTGTGCATATAAAATATTAATGTATTCCTTTCCCCGATCAATCCCTCTAACCATGCTATAATGTCCTGAATGAAGTAATAATACTCTCTCCTCCCATCCTTCCTTTTCCTTTCTGGTAGTCTTCTCCCCTCAAAGGCAGCCTCAGCTCTGTTGCCTCTCCTTCAGATGGCAGCAGTAAAACCAGGATGCAGCTCTGCTCTACCTCCCGGGCAACTAGTGAGGTTTTGACTCAGCCTCCTGACCCTCCTATGGCCATGCTGTCTGGTGAGTTACCCCTCTGATACGCACACCCACACACATTTTTGCTATGTAAAAACTGTTGAAAGTACTTCTTAGACGAGATGGAAATGGTGAAGCAAGAAGTGAAGATAATGCAGCTATATTGCTGGCACTGTGTAGCCGGGCATAATGTGCATAATGCTGCCAGAAGCACATTATGCAAGCACTTTACTGATACCTAACCTGCTTAGCTGTGTGATATGAGAAGTAGACACTTTTTATTTTATTTAGTAATTCCGCAAGTGAAAAAGGTTTTGCTATCCCAGTCTTGGAGCTGCATGTGTTTTGTTCATTTTCAGGTCACTGTTAAAACCCTTGAGCCTTGTAATACTCTTTGTTCATTGTGTTTTTGAAAATGAACTTTATACTCTCCTGGTAAAGAAAGTGTACAGTAATCGCCAAAGAAATGTGTTTGAGTTGGGTAAATGTTGGATTATCTATTGCTAATCATAGGTCTGGCACTGGTTTTGCATGCTAGCTGATTTGTCACCTAAATTTGCCTCCAGAAACCACTTCAGACCAGAGTGACATCGAGAGTCGTATTAAGGCCCTGAGGGAAGAGCTCAAAAAACGGAAGTTTATGGCTTACCAGCTCAAGAAAGAGCAGAAGAAGCGTCACAAGGAGCGCCTGAAGGCACAGGAGGCCAGCCTATTGAAACAACTGGAGGTAAATGTGTGCCACTTTCAAGACATTGTTTGGATATTCAAACTACATTGGAGCATGAAAAGAAATCAGCTTGTTTTTTGTTTGGCTTTTATTTTATGTATGGTTTGTTAATTAATCTATGTTCTGTATTAGTAGATTGTCATAATCGTGTCTTCATTTATTAGCTGTTCTTCCCCTGTTTCCGTTTTAGAACTATAACAACTTCATTGAAAAAACTAAGGCAGAACTGAACAAGGAGCCAGAATCGACACCTGATTCCAACTCACAGATCAAAGTTTCCAGCTCCATTTTAGAGCAGTCATCTATTAAACCATCTCTACACAGGTACAGAAAACTGCAATGAACTGATCCTCTGAATACCTGAATTAATATGATGTATTTAAAAATGTACAATGATCATTTAAAAGCAAATCCTCCCTTTTCAGGTCTGATACTAGCAAAAGTTCTCACTCTGAAAGAACCCTCATTGGTGCATCATTAAATCACAGTGAGTGGTTTATAATGATTAATGATTTGCTTGAACAGTATTGTTACAAAAATGTTCCCATAATAATGTGATTTTTCTTTTTTACTATGGCAGATGCCTTTCCTCAGCAAGATCACATCAGTTCTACATCTGTGCCTAAAGACTTGTCTGATAAAGAGCCTTTAACTCCAATAGTGTTTGGTGGACCACAGTGTGCAACCCCAGGACAAAGAAGCCACCAATCATCAGAGAGTCTTCTAAGGTCTTCGTCCATGGCAGAGTCTGGAGATGACAAAGTTGTGCCTGATAATAGATCTGATGTTCAGGAAGAGCTGGAACTGGAAGTAAGCTCCAGGTTTGAGGATGAACATTCTCAACATCTTATGAAACTTGAGAAGCAGGACAGACTTGATTCCCAGGAGAGGTTGTCCACACCTGAACATACTCCCTCTCTTGTGGACCAAGAACAACCGCATCCATCATCTATTAGCCTAGAAGAAGATAAACAAATTAAATCCAGTAAAATATCTGAATTGGATGAAGATGTTACGTCAAATATTCCCACCTCTGGTCCACCTCATTCGGCTGCAGTGAACTTGGAAACTTCGCCATGTCCAAGCTATGACTCTTCATCCAGTAACCGTTCCCCGGACTTAGCCCCCATCTCTTTAAATAAAGAAGCACCTGCAGAGGATGTAGAGACTTCTCCTGTAGCAGATGGGTATCATGAGGACTTTGAGTCTGTAGATTCTTCACCTAGAGAAGAGCGTAATAATTCTAAGCCACTTTCCCTTACTGAAGCAAAGGTTTCAAAAAGGGACTCTAATAGCAGAGCCCCCACATCTGACAGCCAAGATGAAGTGGTAGAGGAGGAAATAGCTGAGGAACTAAGTAAAAATTCGGACGTTAGTGAACATACTCACCAATCTGGGAGACTACTAGATCTCGACCAGCAAAAGGAAGATTTAAAACATGACAAGAGCATTAATTCCAACCAAACATCACCCAGCTCCCCTCTGCAGGGCCCTCCTTCTCCTGTTGTAGATGAAATGCCAAGTTTTAACATTGGTGATCGAGTTCTTGTTGGTGGTGTTCAGCCTGGCACTCTGAGATTCAAAGGTCCAACCAGTTTTGCCAATGGCTTCTGGGCAGGCCTGGAGTTAGACAAGTCTGAGGGAAGTAACAACGGCACTTATGACGGGGTGGTATACTTTGAGTGTAAGGATCGCCATGGCATATTTGCTCCTCCAGACAAAATTTCACACCTTCCAGACAAGTTTGAGCTCTACACAGATACCACAGAGGATGACGACTCGTTTTGTGATGACTTGTCCGATAAAGGTGGGAATCAACACACAAAAAGTGAAGACAATTCTCGAAAACAAGGAAATCTGGAAAGCAAAAATGAGCAAGTTTCTCATAAAGACACCGGGTCCGGAGGTGAGACGATGGATGAGGAGAACCAGGTTCCACTTAAGGACAGATCTTACCTTAATTCACAGCATCATAAAGAATCCAGGCATCCAATTTCTAATGGCAACACTGGGGACATCATTTTGGATTGTGTAGACACTTCACAAACTTTCTTAGTCTCTGACGCAGATAAAACCGAGCAGGTGAAGCAGACTAACAAGGAGACAACAACCCTCATTGAGAGAGAGGAGATACATTCTCAACAGCACTTTACTCCTGCTGAGTTTACCACTGTAATCAAGCATGATAGGGGAGAACAGAAGGACAGAGATTTGCTGGACACATGTGCAGACAAGCTTCTCAACAATTTTGTGAAAGACACTGTTAAACAGTTTGCTGACATAAAAAAGGTTAAAGAGGAGAAGATCAGAGCTGCCAACCAGATGAATGGATGGATGTTGACTGTCAGCGATGATGAGGAAACATGGATCACTTCAGTGGAACAAAAAGATGGTCTACCCTTCTTTCTACAAGCTGAAAAAGAGGAGCCGTCTTCTCCAGAACTGTGTCACCGACCAGTGAGTGCATTTGTGATTCATAGCATAATGTTAGCAGGCATAAGCATGTCACATTTTGCCTCTCTGTGTTCAATGATTATCACAGCAAGTCACCAATACTTTGTGATAATACAGATGAAGTGTCAAGTAATGATTGGTTGAACTGTAGATTGTCAAAGAAGTACCAACTTAGAATATCTAGTACTGACAAACAGAACTTGTTTATTTGACCTGGAGGTTTCTGGGATGTGCTCAGCCAAAGTCCAGTCTTTTGTTGACAGACCATTAAATTTAGTGGTCTTTCTTTTTCAAACAGTACTAAAAAAGGTAACATTTCAAAACTTAAGTGTAAGACTAAGGTCAATTTATTAGGACTTGTATATAAGGGCATCATGTTACAAAAAATAAATATTTGTAGAAGTTTCTTATCCAAAATGGAAGAGAATGATGAAAAATGCCTTTTAAATTTTTTGTCCCCTCCCCACAACAGGAGAGTCCAGTGTTTGGAGCCAGTGGTCAAGAAGAACTTGCCAAGCGACTAGCAGAGTTGGAACTGAGCCGTGAGCTCTTAGATGAGCTAGGTGATGATCAGGACTGGTTTGATGAGGACTTTGGCCTCAGCTCACGTAGAGAACAGCAGAGACTCAAACAGATAGAAGAGGAGGTAAAACTGGGTGGTGAATCTTTGAGGTCTTCCTCATCAACCAGACCCCCAATGGGAGGGATCGTTTCATCATTAGGAGGGGAACCACAGGTAAAAACTCCACCTAGACCTGAGCTACCCCTCCCCTTGCCTCCAAAACTACCTGAGCAACCTGCCATGGTCGTGCCCCACTCAACCACAGAAGTGAAGAAAATGATCCACGCTGCCACAAAGGAGATCTGGGAGACCTATGACCTGGGGAAGGAGGGAGCTGTGATGCTTACGCAACTACCAAACCCTACACCTTCACTAGAATACCTCGGTAAAGATTTCAGCAACCAGGACCAAGAGAGTCTCTCCATCCGCAGTTACAAAAAGGTGAAAATAAGTTTCCAAACCATAAAACCAAATATTGTCACTTCTGATCACAACAGCTTGCACACAGAACATCAAAGTAAGAAAGTGCTCTTTGGTTTCATTCATTGAACATCTTTTAATTTTACATGTGTTTATAGGGTTATGAAATTTTTTTTTTCACTGCTCTTTTTGGCTACTTTGTTGTCACAGTTGTGTGATTGCTCTCGTCATACATTCTCATGGTCACTCTGCACAGCTGATTGAAGTGGGCATAAATGACTGAGTTAAAAAAACAAAACAGAAAGAAAACATAGTTACTATGCTAGTACAGTTATCAACAGTGTTTACAAGCTGTGTGGGAGCTTAAACATAATTACCAAGATAGAAAGGAGGAAAACTGAGAATACTGAAACATTAAGGCATAATTAGCACTGCTGATATCTCAAAGGTACCGGGAAAAACTAAAAGATTCAGTAAAAAATTCAGTACAACTTCCTTAAAAATGGTGGTAAAATATAATGTCTCACTTTGAACTTCATTTAGTCCCTGGCTATTGTGATGGAAATGGAGAAAAAGACACTCGGAAAGATCTAAATTCCTGGAAAACTTTCCTGCTGTCCAAATGCAGCTATATTCTACAAGACATACACATTTGACCACCGACATAAGATGCCAGGAAATTTCCACTTATTCAGCAGATTGTTCTCAAAAGAATATTTTAATGTTTTTAAGACATCAGAGCTTTTTTAGTAGCTTTTGGCTTGTTACTGTTTGATATCCCCATGGTCCTAAAACCTTTATCCTGTTGCTCTAGAGATGTTTTCAATTTGTGAAGTTATTTGCTTTGAATAATAATAAAACAGTAACTGTTAAGAAATAAATATTGGTGATATGTTACAGTATTTGTTTATATTCATTGCATATATGCAGAGAAACCTGATCCAGATATCTTCAGTTTTTAGCCAGGACTGAATTAATACTTCACATTAAATCCTTTTTATGCTTTCACTTTCTTTCTGTAGGCCGTGTATGACCTGGCATGGGAGATACTACAGGAAATCTATGCTGAAGACCCCGATACTGATCAACCTCAGTGGGTCAAACCACGTCGAGCCAAGTCCTCCTTAATTCACAGAGTCAAGACTTCTGGAGACCTTAACAAAGTCCAGGTATAACTGCAAGACAGTCACTAGCAGCAGAGAGAAGGAAAGCGTTTGTGACATGCCAAACATTTTAAGTTCCTATGTGTACACTTAAAGCAGTTTAATTTAATGTTTACTCTTTTTCTCCAAACAAAAGTTCTGCCATGAAATCATCAGATCATCAGCTGCTGTATTTTTTTGCATCTTTTCTTGCATCCTTTTTTGTTTATTTTCAGACCGATATGGATGTATCTAATCTAATTAATATATTTGGTATTAGAACATATATTGGAGTCATTGTGTTTATTGTTTTAACACCAGTTTCTAAGTGTGTATTGTAATTTTACCAATACATTTTGGTTGATCCATAAATTTTGCTTGAGCTGCTTCAGATGATCATGTCTAGGTATTCGGAATATAATGAGACTTCTGGTGCTTTGGTTCTTTACTGCTGAAGGCAAATAAAACTTACTGTTTTTTATTCCTTGGTTGTTATCAAACATCCAGAAACTCTTTATAATCAGTGCTCTGTTTTTTTTTTCTTTTCTTATATTGTTTATCAGGAATTTGTCACAGCAGAAGTACTGAAAGTATATGGTCTGACTCAAGATCAGAACCAGAAGACGGACTGGCAGAAGATGCTCAAGTTTGGCAGAAAGAAGCGGGACAGAGTCGATCACATACTGGTAGGCCTGAAATTAAATGTTTGGTTTTAGTATCTTTTAAATTAAAAAGGCCGTTGTTGAATCACATTTTTGTCAGCATGACATATTGGTATAATGTCTCACAAATCAATTTGTGTGAGATATTTTGAATATGTTTATACAATTGTGTCAGCTTACATAAAAAGACAAAGATATTTTCATTTGTTTCAGCTAATATAGTTTAGTTATTTTCTGTAAATAAACCATTTCTTAAGGTTTTAAAATAATTTGAGTTTAAGAACATAAATGAAGTGTTGTGACCTTAATTCCTTATTGATTTATTTGAAGTAGAATATTATCTGGCTTAGAGGTTCCATATTATGCACTTTGTTCCCAATCTGAAACAATTTTTTGATATCTCAATGAACTATCAGAGCCATAGTTCGATCAAATCGGCCTTTACTTTGAAGGCAGTAGCTTCTCGTCAACCCCTTATTTTCCCTTTTCTGAGAACAGTTCCGTCTGAGTGGGCGGGCTGTTCAGGGAGCCGAGCAACTGATGGCTCCGCCCATCACCCCCACCGTTTCCGGGGTGATTGACAGCTTGCGCTTCCTCCGTCAAACAGCCCATAATAGTCTAGTCAACAGTAAACAAACACTGCAGCGCCGAGAACCGGAGTTAGACCGCAAGCAAGAACCCGGTCCTGGAGAATGTCTCCGGTGATTAATGACTCTTGCATAATTCAAGGACACAAACGTTAGCA
>JBBBVU010000015.1:17157752-17176590 GCA_037177055.1 Atherinosoma microstoma | reverse complement strand
CAGTTGGTACCGATCCATGCTTCAACTTCAGCTGTTTGGCGAAGCCTGCATTATATGCACCCAAGTTGTGAAAACAGCCCTCCTTAAAATGCTGGGCGCACACATACAAACTTTGGGAAGTCTTGGGGGTAAATGTCCATCAAAAATTAGCTCCATCCGGCAGCGTTAAACAATGGCCTATGCTCAGAGATTTTAGAGGGCGGGCCCAGCTAGCTGGGGGGGCGGGTCCATGGTTGCATCTACTATGCAGGGAGTGGTTGTTTCCCTTCTCAACGTCACTTGGGGAAAGATTTCAGGCACACCTGTTGGAGCACACATTCGCTGAAAATTGGAGCAAGGAAGAGAGAGAGCGGTGACAGGATTTTTTAATTCCTGAGCCTCATACACTGTCCTGGGGACACATATGACTGTTAGAAAACCTTTAGAAAGTGAATTTTGCATAATATGGGACCTTCAAAACATTTCACACCATCCTGCCCGGTCCCTTCCCAGTGCGATACGGAAGTGTCAATTTATGCAGATTGATACCAGTTTTGTGTTTCCGTCTCATTTTTATATTTTATGTGCATTTTGAAGACAAAGTTACTCAGAATGACAAAATTCTAAAAACGATCTTTTAACCAAGTAATAAAAACATAGCTGGTGCATATTTTCTACTTGGTTAAGTTTGCTTCAAATGTCTTTATACTATTGGTTGGACAGGAACAAAATGCAGGTCTGATGACATAATGATTAAAATTTCATTATGACTGGAAAATTTGCAATTATTGTCTGATTTTTACAGACAAAGTGTTTTTGTTTTTATCCTTCGTTCATCCTCTTTAAATGATTTGTTACAGCATGAACAACTGACCAGCATTCAGTTTCTGTAATTAAGCCTGTCTTTCTCTCAGGTTCATGAACTCCATGAAGAGGAAGCTCAGTGGGTCAACTATGACGAGGATGAGCTGTTTGTCAAGATGCAGCTGGCAGACAGCATCTTTGATGCTTTGGTAAAAGACACCGTGAATGTGTTCACTCTCATTTCTGAAAAGAGAGCCAAAAGAGTCACCCCATCCTGATGGCTTCAACTTTAAAGTCCTACTTCTTCCTAAATCCCAGTCTTTCTTCACTACATTGAAATCCAAACAACATAATACCCCTATATCCACCACCAACCAGCTCATGTGCCAACAGCAACCCTCTGATGCCTTCAGTCCCAGTATTAACTTTCAGCTAAAACGACTTATTATGTCTGTGACATTTATTTGCTGAATTGGCTTCAGCGAACTGAAGTGATGATTGAATTTATTTAACACACAAAACACCTCTTAAACAATCCAGCCTTGCTTTACCTTTACACCATCTGGTCTCAGTTCTCACCTCCTGGACTGGTCATTTTGTAACTGCCAGTTGGAGAATGAGTAGGTGTGTTGATGGGACAGACTGTGCCATTTGTAAGCATGGGAAAGTCCATGAATGCTGCTCAGCTTGTTGCTCCACATGGAACAGCGGGAGATTGTTAAATTTTGTCTTGACTCCTAAAAGATATATTCATAGAAAAAAAATTGTAACAGAGGAGTAGATGATGAAAATACAGTGCAGCCTGTAAATTTGCCTTAAAGGAAAACTATTTATATTGCTGTCTGGACTTTGGCAAAGATAACACGTGAGGCCAGCTGACCTTTGCAGCCAGTAAAGAATTTTAACTTTTTGGCTCTACAAGATAGTGTTTGTTTTTTTCTTTGAATAAGCCTAACACCATTGTCTTGCTGAATTGTCTTTAAATTTTTAGAACTATGCTGAAAGAAAATGTAAAACATTTCACACTAAATTTCTATGAAAACCCTAAATTGTATTTGATCAGATGTAGCTAGGCTGCACTGTATGGGAATCAGATTCATGGGGGAAAAAAAGACTCTTTAATTATTTATTCTGTGAAAATGTTTGATTAGAGGAGAAAAGAAAATCAAGAACTGTAAATTATCTTGTCAACTTAACGTTTTGTAAAGAAAATCTTAATGTTGAAAAAGCACAATTAGAAATGTGAATGTTATTATGGCAATACATTATGTTGGAGCAACCAGAGGAAGAACATGTAGGGATCAGTTTTATTATTTAATTTGAAATGTTAATGATTATCTAAACTGTTTGACTAACCGTGTAACCTGGAGGTACAACTGTCCAGTTGATCAGTGCAATCAGTGTGTCCCACTTCTATACTGTATGTGAATATTGTGAAACACAGACTAGTGAGTGCTGAAAGGGTGAAAACAATCTTAGCCTTTTAATGTTTGGGGTTTGCCACAACAGGTTTGATGTGTGGGGTAATTGAAGCTGCAGCACATATGAAGTTTTTTACCCTTTAGCATTTCACTACAAGCTACTTCTGTTTGAGCTGCATTTTACAACAAAGTAACCATCAAAATCACACTCAAATCTAACAAAGTTTTATGAGTATGCTGGCTTTTTTTTTTTAAATTTATAAATAGTTTGTGTGTGTATAAAACAATGTGGGGTGAAAGTGGGACACTTAAGACTGGCAGAAGGCTTACATTTTTTCTAATCAGATTATGGGACAGTACTGAAATGCTGGATTTGAGCCTTATTTATCCTACAGTTCTTTTGCTCTATTTCATCAGAGAAACCACCAGTAGTTGTCTCATTACTTTGTCTTGGTAAAGATTACCAGCAAAACATTTTCCCCTAAAACACCTGGTTGTGAAGCGGTTTGATGTGAAGCAAGATGTAACCAATCGGAAAGAACAAATATTATAAAACAGCCTCTTAGTTTCTCTCCATGCTCCATTTAAGTGCCTCTTTAAGTTGTCATAGATTTATAACCGTTTTTGTTGGCGTCTCAACATGTTTTTGGACCTCCTTTTTCTTGTGTCTCTTGGAACTGCTGTATCTTACCATTTTGTCCCCAAATGACTGCTCTTCCTTCTTACTAGTTTACCAGTCCTCCAGTTTCTGCCTTATCACTCTTTGTGTAAAGAAACAAAGAGTATTAGAGGAAGCTTTTCAAATGTTTATCTTTAATTCAAATCTAAAAATGGCCGGCTTTGCGTCAGGCCACCCGTGCATCCGTGCATTTAAACACAGTTGTCATCTTCTTGATATGCTGTATAAGGAACTACTTTGTGGGCAGTCCATATACAGTGGCTTTAGCAGGCTGCACAGTGGGAATTATTGAGCTGATGTGGGTGAACATGTTGAATTTTATTCAAGGGCTTATTTGGGTCCCACTGCTGTCAGTGTCACTGCTGCTTTGATCCAACAAAACCTTATACAGTAATTGTGACATGTATGACTGAGCTCACTAATCCTCAGCTTAAGTGACCTTAACCTGAGTCTTTTTCTACTGTCAGTGTTGCTGAAGTGTACGTTCAAACTGTATATTATATAATGTAGAATAAGACCAAAACCATTTGATACCAATATCTCCATGCTGTATGACTTGTATGCCTTGCCTAAAGGCATATATAACTGTAGTAGCGACATGATTAGTACCTTTAGAAATGTTTTCTGCAAAGTTTTTTTGCAAACCCTCTGACTTTTTCCTTTTTGAATTGATTGTATGTGGAACAACGTTAAGTTCCCCTCTCTAACTATGCAGTACTAAGTCACATTAATTGTTTTTATGTATGGACCAAACAGCTTTTGACCTCTGCTGTAGTCTGTAGGTAAAATAAATCTAGTAGCTGTAGCTTCAAGCTGTTTGGTAAAGGGTGGGTTTGCTTCTATCTACTGGTCTGAGGTTGTTTAGTTTTTTTTAAACAGAGTTGGAACAGTTTTTAAATCAAATGTTTGGTTTGATAAGAGGAAGAAAAAAACATTGAAGTAGGCACAAAATATTTATCAGAGTAACCCTGTCAAGAGTAGATTTCCTTTCTCACCTTTTGAAATGTTTATGAATATTTATAACGATCTGTGAGTGTGCGTTCAGTACACTTAGACTTGTACAATTCTTCTGAGTGTAAATATACTGTCTATCCAATTTGATCCACTGTTACTGTAACCTGAATGATTGTTGTAAAATAAACACTGTTTACTTTGCAAATATGTACATAGTATATATTTGTTAACTAAATGAAATTTGAAACTGTAAATAAAGCTTTCATTGTTTCTGAAAGAATATTCTGGTGTTTTTAATTGTTTTGGTTTTAGTGTGGGTTGTAATGTATGCAGACAGTGTCACCACAAGTTGTTTTAGAGCTGGCAGCAGTGCAAGGAGTTTCCCCAGAATGTTTACCAACATAACTAAACACAGATGTTGTGGTGTGTCTACTGGTTTCTGTAAACTCTTAGATTACATGTTTTGAATGAGGTCATGTTGCATTGCATAAAGTCACTTTTAAGGCCACAACCCTCTGTGTCTAAATATTTAAAAGTGATATTCAAGAATCCTTAAGTCATTCAGAGCAGTCGTCACAGTTCTTGGACTATACAGGTTAATCCAACAACGGTCGAGGGTTTTAAAGGGTAATTATCTAAATGTTAGTATTTGGTTTTGGTCAATGAATAAAATAACTTCAAAAATCTAATTGAAATGAACTGAAGTAAAAAATTATTTAAATTGCAATATAGTTTTTTTGTGTGTTTTTTTTTAGAAAATGATAATTAATGACTTTGCCAGAAGGTGATGGCTTTCTATAAACTTGAAGAAGCCTCTCACTGAACACTGTCGTTTCCACACGGAGTTGTTTAAAGGATGTAATGGGTTATGTAGCAGCTTGAGCAGCAATCTTCTCTGGACAATCAGCTCCAGTCGCTCCGGAGTTGTCTCAGCACAGAGCCGGCCTTCCTCATCAGTTTAGTACATTGAAGTTTGTTTCCCCAGATAAGCTAATACTGCAGATATGGAGTAACTTTTGTTCCCGATGTGGAAGTGCAAACAAATATATCTTTTTAAACAAGAGAAGAATTGTATTAACATTTTCAATAAAATCTTAATTATGTAACTGGCTAAAATAAATGCAACGGGAAAAAAACTTGTCCATTATGAGCAAACTTCTCTATTTTTGTCAGTCCAAAGGACACTGTTCAGTCTTTTTATGTTGCTGTGCTGTTATGCATGTTACATAAGGCCTGTACAGTCTGAGATGTAGGTCTTGACTTTTTATTTTATTTTATCCTGCATTTCCTCTGAGTGGTCTGACCTTGAAATGAACTTGCTGGGACTTCCAGGAAGGAAGATTGGCAGCAGTCTCGAATGTTTTCTAGGTGTGAATACTTTATCACTTTAGAATAACAGCTTGCTTGGAAATGGTCTTGTAATCCTTCCCAGATTGATGGGCAGCTACTGTTGCTTTTGTATCATTTCTGATGTTTTTCCTCCTGAGCTAAGACACCTGAATGCTCCACCGTAGGGTACTAACACATTATCTGCTTTTATAGAGCTGCTTATGATGATGATCAATTTAGTGTATTGGAGGAACAGCACCTGGCTTGGCTTCTACTTTGCCAATTTCTACATAAACTGTAAGAGAGTCAGTTTTATCACACTGCTTATTTACTTCAGAGGTTTTTGCTTAAGAAATGCCATCTGTTGTTTTACTGTTTTTACCCGACACATGAGGACCAAATTAATCTTATCTTGTTCTTTACATGACTAACTGAGCTCCATATTGCAGAGAAGTCTATTAAAGTGGTAGAAATTCTGAAAAACAGTTTTTCTTCTTCAATTATCTAACACTAAAAATACTTAATAATGGCTTCATCTATTTCGGACCTTGAGTTTGCTTCCCAAATTAAGGATGAATTTATATTTTCTACCGCTTCAAAGAGTTATAGCCTACATCTAGGCCTTACATTGGCCTACGTGTCATTGCCAATGCTTATTTCCTGTTGGACCGCTCGCGCAGACCTACACGGCACCTTCCATCGCCATTATTTAATTATTTAATTTCATGTTCACATACTCGCATCAAGAAACGTCAATGGAAAGACAAATGACAGCAGAGGGCTGTACACTTTTCTTTTTTTTGTTGTTTTTTTTGTCGGGAGTCGCTCTGCAGGGGGAGGACCCACGAAGCCTGGCAGTGGCAGTGAGAGAGAGAGAAAAGAAAAGAAAAAAAAAACAGTAGAGGGAGAAAAAGTTGTGTCAAGTTTTTGACAGCAGGGGTGAGAGTGTCGGCGCAAAGAGCGACTGTTAGCTGCAGTTCGGAGCGGGAAGATGGCGCGGCGCAGCGGCCGTGCCACGTCTCGGTTTACTGAGGTGCAGCAAAAATATCCTAGAATGAAAGCAGCTGCGTATGTTTTGTTATGTTTATGTCTTCTTTTTGTTCCCTCTGCGGAGGCCGGACTATACACAGCTTCCGACCAGATCGTGTTGTTAACTCCGGAAAACGTGGACTCGGTTTTGGTTAACTCCACAGCTGCTATGGTCGTGGAGTTTTACGCTTCGTGGTGCGGACACTGTGTCTCCTTTTCCCCAATTTACAAAAGGCTGGCCAGTGATATAAAAGGTTGGTATGGACCTGCAAAGAGACACGTAGCAGCTGCTGTTTACTCTGATGGTTAACAATATAAATCAATACTCAGGAGGTTATTGATCCAACTATAAACAATGTTGAATTCCGTATGTTTTTCTGATTCTGTGAACTTCTGCAAACTTCCAATTATGAAACACAAGACTATCAAAATGTTCAGTTAGGAACGCCGTAACTTTTCCTCCCTTTCTTAGTAGTTATCATTTTTGCCCACTACAAAATATTTTAGAAGAGTTTTATTATTTCTATTGGAGATTTTGCACCTACCTTCCATCCAAAAGGCTTCTTCTTCAAACTAAACAGCAGGGACTCTTATCTATTTAACCTTTTGTATGGTCATGTGCACTTTGAACCTCAGTTTCTTTTCTAACTTCATTAGTAAATAATTTAAACTTTCCAAATTTGCCCTTCACTTTCACATAGAAATGCATTATAGTTTCATAAGTATTAGATTAATACACACTAATAAGCTGCAATCTGATCTACTTAAAATTTTGTAAAGTAGATGTTCGAGAAGCCGTCAAA
Organism: Atherinosoma microstoma; assembly: GCA_037177055.1. Taxonomy (NCBI): domain Eukaryota; kingdom Metazoa; phylum Chordata; class Actinopteri; order Atheriniformes; family Atherinidae; genus Atherinosoma; species Atherinosoma microstoma. The sequence continues at coordinate 17,169,592 of JBBBVU010000015.1, read as the reverse complement.
ATAGTTTCAGCAAATCTGTAAAGACTACAAATCTCAAATCCCTCTCTTATCTTTGCTGTGGCCTGACTTATCTGCATAGCAAGTGGAGGAGCATGCAGTGTTTCTATCTGTTAATTAGAGCATGTGATCTAATGAAACTGGGTTTATTCTGCTCAGCTCTGCTGCTCACCATGACATCTGACAGAGTTATTTTCTGTGGCCCATGGCAAAAGAAATATCACAGAGCAGTGCAATCAATATAATTATGGTGGTAGTCAGAGGCAAAGATTTAGATGATGACAGAGGGTCCTACAGAGTCACCAGGTATTTCAGATCTGTGTGTCAGTCTCGTATACTGTCAATAGTGGTAACTCATGGCTTGGCATGCTATAAAATCTCCTAGGAGAAGAATGATTTTACAAGGCCTCGGTAGAAATTAGGAACATATGCAGATAAGGATAACTTTGCATTGGCATCAGGGACTTTATGATGTGTGTGTGAGTCTAATACCCCCTTTCACATTTGGATAGAAAAGACATCACTGGAAAATAAGGATCTATTACCTGTTGCACTCCAAGTCCAGTCAGTCAGCATGATCATTTCTCTGGAAAAAAACTTGTTCACTTCTGTGTCAACACAGATGGTACAAGGACAACACAGGACCTTATCCTGTGTAATCTGCACTGGACACTAGTTGGTACACTAAATATTTACTGTGACTCTCTCGCTCTCTGTTTGATGTCTCTTCTTCAGAGTGGAAGCCAGCTGTCAACCTAGCAGCTATAGACTGTGCTTCAGAGGAGAACAGGAAGGTCTGCACTGGCTACAAAATCAGAGGATATCCAACTATAAAGGTATCATGTTGATATGAACTGTCGACACATACTTTATTCCTTCTTCATTTGTGATGGCGGCTGTTTGGGAATTCTCTCAATTATTGACAAAAGCCGTGAATGTATCCCCAAACAGGCCTACTGGGTACAGGCTCAAGTACAAACAGGTTCAGGGGCTGTCACTGAAGTCACTGAAGATGCACACCAACTAAAAAGAAACAAAACATTTTGAAAGAAGCATAAACTAACTCCTGCATAAGGTGCCAAGTTATTACAAAGATAAGGGAAATTATTTCAAGGACACACATAATGACTAAAAGGCTGCAAAGAGACACAATAGAAAGATAAGAGGTGTCTGCAAAGAGATGCTGATCAACCAGATAAACACACAACAATAGTAAGATGAAAACTTGAAACAAATAGATGCAAAATATCTTTAAAGACTTAAAAATTAAATATGACTTGAAGGACACAGAGGAGACAACAGAACTCCAGAAATACAAGGTGTCTGTTAAAAAATGCTGAAAGTGCATAAAACATTGACAACTGCAACACAAAAGGGCATCAAAGAGAAAGATTTACCACAGAAAGGGCTGAAATTCTTAAAAAGAAGGCAAAAAGATACACAACTACAAAAAAATGCTAAATCAATTTAAAACATGGTTATAAAAAAAGACACAACAACAAGAAAGAGAGATTTACTGTATATCAAATTACTTTTGATATACAATGTACAAGGGGAAACTACCATAAACGTTCAAAACAGCTAAAAAAACAACCCTCCAAGGCAGAAAAGTGAAAAACAAATACAGGCACAAAAATGCAGGAAAAACTAGAATTTGCCTCTTTCAATCGAAGTGTTTTGCTCTAATAGAGTAGTGATGGTGATTGTCACCTCAGTCAGGTAATATGTCTTTAACTGATAACCAGTGAAATATGAAATAACTTTAATTAGATTAAATTAATCTAAGTAAGGAAAAGTTGCAACCATAACCTTTTAATAAATAACCTGCACAAAAGTATTTCAGTATAAGCCACCCATTTCTGCCAGGCTGCCATTTCCATCTTGTAGTGGTGCAGTAGAGATAGTAATGCTTCATCATTTTTTGCTGTACAATTTCTAAAGTGCCTATAAAATTAGGAATGCTCCCAGTTTTGTTTGAACCTGCGTTTGAGTTTTTTTTTAACACACATGTCTTGACTTTGGTTAGTGCATTATGCATAAAGGGCCTAATTATATGCAGGAGGAACAACTGTATTTCATATTTCAAAAAAATGCATTTATAATCCAGAGAATTTATGCATCATTGGTTATAGTAATTATTTACGTGAATAGTATTAGTATGAAAAATGCAGTGTGACTGTATATTTTCTCTTGTCTGTAAAGGCACTATGAAGTTCTCGCGCATTCAGTGGTGTGTTTGCAGTTGGGTTAACTTGGCATGAGCAGCAGCAACACTGCAGAAGCATTCCCATTTCAAACATCTGCATTTGTATTTGCAGTATATCTGATTAGTCAGCAGCAGTGTGTGTTAAAGCCCCTGCTTTCAGTCATCTAGTTTAGGCCAATGAAACAAAGAGCTCCTTCTGTTTGAACTCACAATGGAGCTTTAACATCTGCGACTCATTTTAAACAGGAGGGATTTGGAGGTCAAGGCGGGTAGAGTGGAAAGGTTCCCTCCCTTTCCCTTCCCACTCCACACCTCCCTTTAACATTATACAACTTCATTTTGATTCTCTCATGGTTGCATTAGTGCAACATAATCTGATATTACTTATCTGTTTCTTCCAACAAAACTCTGTCATTTTGTTTTGTTTTTTTCATTTTACAGTTCTTCAATGCCTACTCCAAACCTGATTCTGCAGGAGTGGCTTTTCAAGGTATTGCTACAAACACTAATGCAATTCCACAAGCACTATGATAGAGTGGAATATGCATACAACTTATTAATCATGTGGTCAAACCGCTAATCAGCCTTTGTCTAAATGTTTTGAATCATTGCCTGAGGTCAGTTATATCATGTAGTTGTATGCACTAAGCGCTGTTCATGTCATACACACCTAGTAGAGCATTTAAACCTTTTAGCTGATGTACATACAGTAAAGCATTATCCCCTTGAATTTCCAGCTTTTCCCCGTGATGTTCGAGGTCTCCGTCACAAACTTATTGACAGTCTGGAAGGTCATCATGAGCCCTGGCCCCCCGCATGCCCCCCACTGGAGCCCACCAGGTGAACAGTGACAACCGTCAGGTTCTTTCGAGAGATTTACATCAACCGTCGCTTTGCTCAGTCTGTGTCCTGTCCCACCTGTAATGCATGTATATTCCCAAAGCATGTCAAATCTATGTCTGCAGTCTGTCCTCTCTTATCTCTGAATAATTTTCAGCTAGATAATTAAGTTTTCCTTTAATGTTGGATCATTTTATTTTTCATTGAAATATTTACGGTTATTCATTGCTGACAGAATCAATTGACAGGGTAACATGAAGAGCAGTGGAATTTCTCATTTTCTACCATCAAACTGTGCCAATTTAAATCCTTTTTTTAATATCAGAAAACCTCAAATTTAAGTTGAAAGTTGTTTTTTTTATTGTAGCCTGATTTACGAGTAGATGACTACATTTTGTAGTCATGAGACTGTTCACAGGTTCATGTTACTGACATTTAAAGGGAAAGTACCACTGCTGTTTATGCATTTCTTTTTTTGATTTTTAACACCCAGTTTATGTAATCTTGAAAGTACATACGTTGCAGGAAATTTTTAGTTTCATACTTGCAACTCTTGGTTTAGCTCTCCTTCAGATGCCCTGCAGAGTCATCTGCAGTTCTTCTATAGGGACGCAGGAGATCTACATTAACATAAAAATCTTGAAACAAAATTAATACTTTTGAATTTAATGTACCTCTTTTCTTTTATGAAAAACATTTACATGGAATACTGTTGTCATTTAATACTTTATCCTAAAGTAGACTATATCAATAATAAATCCTTTCAACATTTATTGATGATATATGAAAGGTTTTTTTGGTTTGTTTGTTCACTTTCTGACCCTAGTCTTACCTGTTTGCTCTGCACCTTTCTCCAGCCAAGCAGAGATTGACATCTTTTTTGAAACCAACACTGTCCAACACCTGGCATTGATCTTTGAAGATGATAAATCTTACATCGGCCGAGAGGTAATGGCTCATGTTTTCATTTGCCTCACATGTGCATTTCTTTCTGTGTTACTTTTGTCTGCTAAAAGGAAGAGAATTGCTTTCAAAAATATCAATTATGTACCACCTTTTTGGTTTGACAAAAAAATGTTGACACTTGTGTTTTTGATGGCAGTTAACTGAATGTGCTTATTAAAAAGTCAATGTGATCTATTTTAACATGACCAACATTTTTCTTTTGTCTGTATTTTTCTGTGTTTGCTTTGTGTGCATCAGGTAACCTTGGACCTGTTGCAGTTTGAGAACATTGCTGTGAGGAGGGTCCTTAGTACTGAGGAAGGTCCGGTGACCAAGCTTGGAGTGAAGGAGTTTCCATCCTGCTACCTCTATTATCCTGGGGGCAACTTTACCAGACTCATAGTGTAAGTATTTGAGAATTATCAATTTGATGTTTGTTTACAGGTAACTTTGTGCGGAATTTCACTTGTCTTATTATTTTCTAATTCAATATTGATAAATATATAAACTGTTATATTACATTGAAACATTTTGTTTTAAAGGCTGCAGTATGGTAAAAATCTTTATTTACAGTACAATCTTAAGAAAATTACTGTTCATTGCTCTTGAGCATAAGCAACTCGGAGAAAAACAATCACTGTAGGCCTGTGATTTATTAAAAGCCTTTAGAGAGACCGCATTTTCACAAAAGGTCAACTTTAAACTTTTTTAAACCAGCTTTAACACCCTGTAGTCTACTCAGTTGTGTATCACGTTCCCACCCAAGCTACACCTGAGTTGTAGCTGCTCAGGAGAAAGAGTGTTGGTGAATTTTGTGTTCAGACAAAAGTTGCAAGCCTACAGAAACTGCATCTGGACACGTTTGCCTATTTTTTTGCCATTGTTAACCCAAGGCAGAATACAGGACACTGAAGGCAGCACTGTTGTTGTCTCACAGTCAGAAGACCTTATCTTATCCCTTCTGTTCACATTAGCTAGTTGGAAAGCTGTAAAAAAAAATACAAAAAACCCAAAACATTTAAATACTCAAATAGTGGAAGCCAATAATGGATGAGTCAAATTATGATAGTAACCCTGGCTAAATACCTACAGGATGTAATGAAGCATTTAGTGTCAACACAGCTGTCCTGCACTGGCTGTTATCAGGTGTGTTTGGGGCAGTTCTTGATACAAACTGGGAAACAAAACCACTTTTGTTGTGCCTTTGTTTCTCTATCCAACATGATCGACACACAGTTGTTCCTTGTCTCCAGTTAACTTGAAAAAATCCCACACGAACAGAGAGAGAAACAGATTTTTGACATCATTAATTGAATCAAAGGACAACCCCTGATTCAGGCTTTTTACTCCTGATCATTCTCCTCCATGATCAGCCCCTATTTGATTTCATATTGAAGAATAACAAAATCTTTTTGTATCTTGCATACTCTGTATCTGGTGCATATTGATATTTTTGCTGTTACATCCAACACCTCAAACTTTTTGTAGTAACAATTATCATTTAATTTTGTCTGACTTACACAAATAAGTTTATTCTCCTTCAGTTCTCATTGTTTCACGTGCAACAGCTTTGCTTTCTGCTGAAAAGATTTGGCGTGTGCTCATTATCTGAACCCTATTCATGAGAATACTTTTAAACATCTGGCCTCTTAATGGGATCAGAGCATCAAAATCGCTCCTATTATTCACTATCATAAAGCGGCACTGATAATTTCTCACCCTGCAAATTCATCTGCTGTTTATGCCTCTTTGTTTGGCTGTTTCAATAACTTGGCATGCAAAGAGGACTCTTTTTAGTTGACAAATGCAAAAAGGAAATGATTTATTGCTGATTTATTTATTCACCCTCCATCTCTCCCCTTCCAACCCCCCTCATCTCCATCACTGTACAGAAGGGAGGTTTTTTAATTTCTTGCATGAAAACAATGCCATTGCTTTTCTGGCTTCACCTGCCAAACAAGCCCCAGCCGCACACGGCAACAGATGGCCTCCCATCATCACTGAATGTCTGATTGATCCTGGGAGAGCAGAGTGCGCCTGTGTGTGTGTTTTCTATGTGTGTCTGTGTGAGAGAGAGCACATGCGTGGGCGTCTCACATTCGTCATGCATGTAATGTGTGCCGGTCCCAGGTGAATGCATTCCCTCTCAGCCCACCCTGATGCTTGCCTGCCCGCTGGCCCTGGGGATCACTGGATGAATGGCTTTCCCTCCACATCTGTACACTCCCACCAGACGCGCAGGTGTAATTGAGTCCCTGGCTGGTGTGAGTGAGCGTTGGCCCTGAGTATCCATCCTCCTTATTACCATCCCGCCCGAGTTTTACGATGTTCTCTCACTCTCTCACTGTCCGTGACGAGGGGAGAAAGCAAATGAGAGGCGGATGTGAAGGATGGAGGGGAGGGGGGGGATGCATTAATAGCTGAGTTTCCAGTTGCAGGGTTATCACATGGCTAAATGATCCGCGATATCTCTCTCTTTCAGTACTGTGTAACTTGAGCGCCATATGCTCAGTGTTTAAAATGTGTTCCCGTAAGTGAGGAAAATATATTGTCCGTAAAAAATGCAGCTCATAAGCTGTTTTTCATTGAAGTGAAGTGATGAAACAAGATTGAATTAAGAAAAACTGCATTTTATTTGAGGTTTAGATTTAAAACTGTGCTGCACGTGGCAGTGCAAACTCAGTTACATAAAGTCATTTCGCAAAAAGTATGGACACATGGGAGTGTTTGAACCCACATGCTGCTTTAACAGTCTACAATCTTTAAATTTTTCCCAAGTCTACACTGTATATTAAGTTACTAAACGGTATTTAAAGTTGTTGACAACCAGGGCACATTTGCCTTTGCATGTAAGACTATTAACGGAGTATTTTCATTGTGGTTTATGACTGCTTTGACTTAAAGGATCCAAAAACTTCTTCCACCACTGAGATAATTTATGTACTCAAGTCTCATAAGAGCCTGTCTCACTCATTCTTCCTTCCCACAGCAACATAGAGGCACGCACTTTCTACTCTTACGCCCTCCAGAGGCTGCCAGGGGTGGTGCGGTCAGGGAAGCCTCCACCTGTCTCCACAGAGGGCCTCACCAACAGAACAGAGGAGCCCTGGAGACCATTCAACAGGTATGAACAAGACACATTTGGCTCAGTCTTGTTGTATGTTGGCATTATTTTATGTTTTTCCTGAACAATTGTGTTTGCTTATGTGCCCAGATCCAGCGTGTACATGGCAGATCTGGAGTCAACCCTCCACTATTCCCTGCGTGTGGAGCTGGCTTCTCATACTGTTATTCAAGGAAATGGCCTGAATTCTCTCAAGAATTACATCTCTGTCCTGGCAAAGGTACCATTGCATCCATACAACACACATGCTGTATAAACAACACCCAAATTAAAAACCAAGAGAAATTATAGAAATCAGGGAGACAAAAATGCCGGTGGAAGTTTTTGTGTAACCATGCTGCATTGAAGACTTTCAGAGGTATTCTGCACAAAAGTAGGTTTCTCCTCCTATCATCTTTTACTTTCTATTGTCAGAGTAAATTAGAAGATAAAATGTTATGATTTGCTTTAAAATGCTCTAAATGCCTCAAAATTTTACAGAAAAAACACGATGCACTTGCATGTGCCTCCTTTTTTAAAGCTGAAATATGCAGTTACAGCAGGTCACCGCTAGATGGAGAGTAAGACAGCAAATTGTTGGTTCACACTTTAGATCTCAGTATGAAGATTTCAGCGTTTAGCTCCAAGTTCTCCCTACTTGTAACATGCTGTTTTATTTCTCTAGCATCCATGACTAAATTCAGCACACTTGCCTAACAAATTTCCTGTTGTTTTCAGTGCTTCTATATGAACACACTCACACATCTTATTGAAAACAAAAGTGGATGCCATTCACTGGAACAAAGCTCAAAGACTCTCGTGGGTATTGTTGACCCTCTTGATGCTGGCTCCCAGGGGGGATTGTAGCTTGGCTGCCACCCACTCTCAGCCTGCAGCCTGATTAGTATTAAACCTCACTGTGATACGCCACCATACCTCTTCCTCGAGCTCATGCTGAATCCCCGCTTTTGGTTTCACACAAGCGTTTTTTGGTAAATAACTGTGACACTGGTTTTCTCTCTTTGAGGATTCCCTGTCTTCTCTCTTTTCATATCTTTTTATCTAACTGGACCTGTACATTTTTTTTTACATTTTTTCCAAGACTGAATATTTATTCAGTTATTAATCTTTTAACAGTGGTCCTACATGTGGTTGCTTTCTTGAGCCTCTTTTTGTTACTTATCAAACACTCCTTCCTTTGTAAAGTGTGCCAGTCTGGCAAACATGTTGTGATGATGAGGCCTGACCTGCTAGCCCTGTCCCTATTGGCTACGCACCAGGCTGTTTCACTGGCCTGGTCTGCCACCAATCTCTCTGATTATATCTCACTCTCCAGGGAGGCGTCATGGTAAGCCCGTCTGTGTCAGTGTAGGCGTGCATGTATGAGGGGCGGGTGTGTGTGAGGAGGAGGAGGTGGGGGCAAAGCACTGTGGCCTCCCATTAGCTCTGGTTTGTTTAGTCAATAGCAGCAAGTCCCAGTGGTATTTTTAGCCTGTCCCCCCCTACCAGAACAGACCAGCCACTGCTCAGCAGGGCTTTGTGTAGCTGAAGATGTTGTCATTGTTAGAGCTAACCGCGACTTTTGACGGTCCTTATTGACATTTGGCTGTCTGATGCAAAGAGGCTGCATGCTTTCAGCCAGGCCTCTGAGCAATTTTTTTTGTAAAACAGGGTGGGTGAAAAAAGAAAAAGATTTCATATGAGGGGAAATATAAGTCGCATTTGCTCTACATACAGTGAGACACTTTTTTTTTATAGGAGCTTTTAAGCTTTTTATTTTACATTGCTTCAGACCCATCTACAAATAGATTCAATTCTTCATCTATAAATAATAATGTACAATAATAAAGCAAAAAGTGTTTCAGAATGCTTTGTAAGAAAAAAAAAAAGACTGAAAGTGAGCTTCTCGTGATCTGTGAGTAGTTCTGGAGCATTTTGGCAAAATCCCAGCAGCAAAAATGAGTCAGTCAAACAGCACAAGTCAAATAAATCCAGTCTTTAGATCCAAATTGGCAAAATCCAACAAGAAATGTAACATAAGGGTTGTCAGATAAACTTTACTTATTGTTGTTGAGGTTGCCACTGGGTATTAATATTGACAGCTGTCTGATGATGAACAAGTTTATTTCATTACTGAGGTGAACAGCAGTATTCCACCCATCTAGCAGGACAATGTCAATACTGTAAAAGTTAATGTTTGCACTATAAACACAATGAGAAAGACATACATTGTAAAGGCAGTGTTTAACTGTCTCAACCATATTAATGGAACTACGGGTAAAAGAAAATGCTGAAGAGAGCACATCATCACATAGCAGGGTTTCTGTATGGTATTCTTCCACAGAAATGTAACGATACTTAAAAAGATGATTAGAGGTAAACGTCAGTGCCCTTCCACTTGCTACTAAGTGGGGGAGATTTTCTTACCATTGCTGGTGATGTGGTTGTCCCCGTTACTTTGCTGAGATGTTTCAGGACTAGAGTCCCCATCCAAAGAGCTATCCAAGTCTGGAAAGCTCGGCATCTTTGGAATGGCTCGGCAGCGCGACCTAAGGACGCAGTCTTCCCCACTTTCCATCCTGCAGAAGCAGGAATATTATAAATAATCAATGGCAGCTCTAGAGTAAAGAGTTTGTAACTTGAGAACAGATTAGTCACAAGCAATTCTAATAAAAGGGAACGCTAGAGGTTTTAAATGACAGACGAAGCAAACCCACATGACAATCAAATCAATCTCACATGAACGGGGCTCTCAGCAGACAGACGGCTAACTGATGGTTAGCCTCCGTCAGCTCCTATATGACAAGCAGTGATTCATGAGCTAACTAGATAGCTTTCTGGGCTGAATCACCACCAGACTTATCATGACATGACTCTGGCAGTAATGCTTCTGTCCAGTGATACTCTCAGCTCTTAGCACTGAGTGACAGAGCTTGACAAATTAGCCAACTTGTTGACGTCCATCGTTAGATGCGGAACAGGTTGACAGAAGCGTTGAATGAAAATGTTGGGAAAAACAGAAACGCTGTCCATTTCCTGGATACTTACTCGCTTCGATCAACGGAGCCCTCCTCTGCAAAGCCTTTCTCTAACGTTGCTGAGCGCAGAAACAAATGTGTGAGTCCTTTAATAGGGACAACGTGAGCAACACCTCACCTTCCCCATGATCCAAACACTGAGATGATGAGCAGCGCAGCTGCAGTCGCTGACTGGCCGAAAGTCTCTCCTCCTAATGACGTCATTGGCGCCCAAATCACGGTCAGACCCATAATAAATTTAAAAAGTAGTAAACGTTATGTCATGGTTTGGGATCATATAATAATCAAAACACATTCTGAGAAAAATTAAAGTTTCACTTCAGCATTTATAAATTTGTCTAAAACATCTTTATGCCTCTACACTGTACATTTGAATGTTCCCCCCCGCCCTGAAAAACTATATATATATTATGTATTGACTTAATGATATTGATGATATAATTTTATTGTCTGTTCCACAATAAAAACGTAAATTTGTCTTTGATACAGCTCCATCACATATGTACAAATAAACTTGCCTTGCCTTACTGGCCGCCAGATTTATTGTGCAGGAGAGTTTTGTTTTGTTTGTAGTGGTGAGGAAGTTGAACCAGTATGTTATAGATGAGAGCGAATCCAATTAGTGATCTATGAATGAAGGTTAAAATGTCTTTGCTGAGGTTAAAAGTTCTCAATTTTCTGAGCAGAAGGTTGTACCCTTTTGTAGACAAAGCATGCTGTGAAAAGGACAGGCATGAGTAGATCACTGTCTCTGTAGCTACTTGTTCCACCAGCTGACCATGGATGCTGAACAGTTGGAAAAAGTGCTCCGAATTGTTATTTCTGGGCCCATAGCACAGTTCCTTGGTTTTTGAGATATTAAGCTCTAATGAGCTTTCAGCTTTCCATCTTTCATTAAATGGAAATCTATGAATGTTAAAATCTGGCTTCACCCACCTGAAAGTTTATATTAAGCCTGTACCATTTACTTGCTGCTGGTCCACGCAAGTACGTCTGAATAATATCTAAACAGCAGCAAATGGCCCATACTACAAATGCCCGACTCTGATCAAATGGTGAGAGAAGCATATATGTCCATCTAAATCATATGCTCAATATAAACGCAACATAGTTGTTTGTCACATATTGATAAGCTGCTGACACTGCTGAATATTTAATTTTTTCCCTCTCCCTTGTCACTCTTTATCCCTTACAGCCTGCTCGAAGATGTTAGCTCCAAAGAAGTTTGATATCATTACTGTTTTATATATATTCTGATCATATTGCACAAGCCAGCTTTTGCTGGTGAAGACATATAAGTTTGGCATACTCTCCAAAATGAGTTGAAGCTTGGAATCAGTTATTCATTCAGTAGTGTGCAAGTTTTGAATGAGACATCTTAGCAAAACCTGATGCATCATAAATCATAAATTAAACTAACCTTGTGAGTTGGGCTGATGAACCGAGTGTGGCGAAACAATTAATTGCAAAGGCATGGGAGTGTATCGACTATTGTAACACTTTGACAATTGAGGATACAAACAGTTTTACTTGTGGTCTATGATGTTCAATAAAGTTTCTCTCAAATTGATCATGTGCATATTTGGGACTTAAGTCACTGGAGCCTGGAAATTTTTTCAAAATGTCTTTAATCCGAATCAACTTCAAAATCCTGCTGTTAGTTTACAAAGCACTGAATGGTTTAGGGCCAAAATACATTCAGGAACTTCTG
>JBBBVU010000015.1:17129700-17145581 GCA_037177055.1 Atherinosoma microstoma | reverse complement strand
TTATATCTTTGAGTGGACACGGTGATGACACATGTCCTGTCCCTGGCATGGAAGCACTGACTGACTGCCTGATTTTCAGAATTTTCTTAGTAAAGAAAGAAGCAAACTCATTACAGGCCTGGTTGGATAGATGTTACGGGGTTACTGACACATGAGGATTAGTTAACCTTTCAACAGTAACGAGCAGGGCTCGAGCATTATTGCGATTCTTAGCAATGATGTCAGAAAATAATAATTGTCTTGCATTTCTCTCTTTATAGATCTCATAGTGAACCTGCAACTTTGTTTTCCGCCACATGCATTCAGCTTTTTGACATTCTGGTTTTTTAGCTCTTACCAGCGTGGCATTTTTCCGTGGAGCTCTCTTTCGCAGTGATCACTTTCACCTTGAAGGGAGCAACAACTTCAATAATGCTTCTAATTTTACCATTGAAATTATCCACAAGCTCATCAACTGAAGGCTAGGAGAGGGGGGGCAAGGGAGAGAAAGCTTGTATAAACATTTCATTGCCATTTTCACCCATATACTGTTTGGTGACAACCTCTGTTTTGAAATTTTTGTTACAGTAACAGCACTCTCAAAGAAAACATAGTGATGGTCAGACAGGGCAACGTCCGTCACCACGACCTTGGAAATATTGAGACCTTTAGAGATAATAAGGTCCAAACAATGTCCTCTGTCGTGTGTTTTTTCATTTACATGTTGGATCAAACTGAAATTATCAAGAACAGAATACTACTTTATGGTCATTCTGTCCTGAGCCTTATCAGTATGAATGTTAAAGTCTCCTGTTATAGATAAGCAATCAAAGTCAACACAGATTATGGAGAGTAGTTCAGCAAAGCCTGGACAGTGTTTAGGTGAATGATATATGTTAAGGAACAGCACTAGGCCAGGGGAATTCATCTGGAGAGCTACATATTCGAATGAAGCAAAGTTTTTATAAGACATCTGTTTACATTGGAAGGAGTCATTAAACAAAACAACAACACCTCCACCTCGTTTTTCTATTCTTGATTTACTAACATAGCTAAAGTTTGGAGGAGTCGCTTCAATCAGAACAACCGACTCATTTTCTCTGTCTAACCAGGTTTCTGTTAAAAACAGGAAATCAAGTTTGTGCTATTTAGTGTTTTGTGTTATTAGGACGGGGATAGAAGAAGCTACTTGCTTATTGGGGCCCGGCTTATCCTGGAGAGAACTGTAAGAGATGTTCCAGCCTGGACCCTGTCCCCATCAGTTGAGATCATGAGGAAGCGGGGGGCGGTGCTGGAGCTCCGATGCTCGCGGGGGAATTGGGGGAGGAAGAGATGGGATGTTGCGACACAGGTTCATTTTGGTAGCTTCTTTTACAAGTTCCTTCATCTGGGTGGTGAAGTCCAGGAGAAGTGGCGAGGAGGGGGAGATGGAAGTTGGTGAGAGGGGTGGTCTAGATGGAGTATGATGAGATGAAAGGGGGGGTTGGTGGTGAGTCCTTGTTGGCCGGAGGGGATTCAAGGTTCCTGCTGGGCTTATCATGTTTTGGTTTCTCTTGTCTATTTTCGCTCTCTTGGGGAACACAGTGTCTGTTCAGAAAGTAAAACAAGTTTGATGTAAATAACCTTTTTCCTCCTTTGTTTAGGGAAAATCCATATGCCTTAAAATAGTGCCTACGATCCCCAAAAAAGCTGAAATTATCAATAAAATGGGCTGAGTATGTTGCACATACAGCTGACAAAAATGTATTTAGAGAAAAAAGCCGACTGAACTTCTCTGCTCCTTCGATTGGAGAGAGTGGGCAACTGATAAATATCAGGGGACCCAAAGAGCTGATTAAATCCAACAGTTAAGTAAAATCCTGTTTTAGCACCTCACTTTGTTGCTTAATTATATTGCTTGCGCCGATATATAGAATCCTATGTAGATGTGTCCTAATTTATTTATTTGCATCTACATGAAAAAACTTGCTGATGAGTTGATAACTCCAGGCTTCATCAGTCTAGTTTGTCTCATTGTTTGATCAAAGCATCTTATGAGCAGCTCTGCTCACCTTCATTCTGCTGCACAAGATGGTAGCGGTTTTGTTTTTAATGGCCCATTTTTACCCAAACGTTTATTTTCTCTGTTTGCACACTGTGCTGAGGTTGGTTCTGCTCAATGGCTTCAAATCTGAGGTGTTAGATTGTTTCCTCAAATTACCTCAGACTTTAAAGGACTATTATTTAGATGAAACTCACACTTGATTATCATTTCACTGAGTAAAGACACCTGACTTTAATTTAATCTTAAATTTAAATCTTAGTTTAGAGGTTCACTTACACTTCACATTCAAAACAATGAAATTCTCAGCATCAGGGCCGGATAACACATGCATGTTTCATCTGTATGTAGGAGCAATGCTGGAAGATGAGCAAATATCACATTTTAGATTAATTCAACAGTTTTTCATTGAGTATTGAGGTACATGCTTTGCTAAAAAAAATTCTACAAATCTCTAATTTCATGCAAAGCCTAGTATTAAAATAAGAACGTTTCCTAAAGTCAATTAGAAACAACTTAAAAACAACTTGATGAGTTTTATCATTTCATTAGTGCAATTAACATTAAGGTTTATTATCTAACATTTAACTAACATCAAAAATAAGAAAAGGGATAAGAGTAAAATTAAAATATATGATGCAAAAATATGATATATAGAACACACTTAACAAATAAGTAAAGCCACTGATGATTCAGAGCAGAAAATAAGCACTGCATTTCACAGAGGTAATGAAAATATCCAGTTTCACTTTTACTTGCAAGTTAAGTGACTAGCAAGAAAGAGAGAAAAGGAACCTAAAATTATCACCTGAATATCTCAAGACCATGTAGCCTACATGACAGGCTCATTGGAGGATCTGGGAAAAGTAGAATCAGGTCTCGCTCTGGAAGCCGGTTCCATCGCTGAGTCCTATTCCTGGAAATGCTGGAGACCACAAGCAAAGCAGCTCTTGAGAGAGAAGATATTTATTACTAAGGAGCTTCAAGATATGATGGACACTGAATGTTGAAAACTTGGTAAATAAGGAGAAGGATTTTAAAATCAATTCTGAATTTTATAAGTAGCCAAAGAAGAGTTTCCGAAACTAGAAAAATATTATTTCTTTTTTTTATCACGGGTTTGGCTGCATTTTAATTAGTTGAAGAACTGTTAGGACACCCGATAATAACACGTTACCGTAGTCCAGCCTGGAAGTAAAAAAGGCATGTACGAGTTTCTCAGCATCAACTTGAAATAGGATGTTCCTAACTTTAATTATGTTGCACAGGGGAAAACTGCCCTTAGATATACTTGTTTAATGTGGGAGTTAAAAGATAAGACATGGTCAAAACGAACTCTGAAGTTAGCCAACTGTTGAACTAGAAGACAAGGTGAGAGCATAAAGATTAACTATATGATTGAATGATTTATTACTGAGGTTTCTATTTATTTCTGTTTTGTCTGAATTAAATAGCTGACAGTTATAGGTCATCCAGGCCTTTATGTCCATAATGCAGGACTGTATTTTTAACTTTATTTACACTGATGCTGTCATGCAGTGCATAACCCAAACTCCTTAGTTAATCAGCTACATTTCCAAGCAGTTATACATATTTGTTCCTCACTTACTAATTTAATGCTGAGGAAAGTTTGACAGTGCCCAGGCATGAGAATGTTTGTCTTGTGGGGATGGCATATCCGTGACAGGGCTCTGTGGCAATCTCAATATGGCTGCTACGGCTAAAGTCACCCTGGCAGCAAACATGGCTCGCTTATTAGAATAAGGGTAGACTTGTGAGGCATGTGGAATGTGTGTTTGCGCTCTCACATGCTAAAAAGTCCCCCCACATATACACTCTCAGACAGCCGCACATCCAGGACACAGTAAAATTGATGTATCCTTTATGTAAAGTACTGTATGCAGAGTACATACACACATGCATATGACAAAGATTAATCTTGAGCAATGGGGAGTGGGTGGGGGTGGGGGGGGCATTTGGTAAAGGATGTAAATTGACAGTGCTGTAAAGTAACAGACCTGCTGCTGCTGCTCTGCTTTTTTTTGTTTCTTTTCTTACCCACACACACACATACAATGGCCTGTTGGTGACAACAAGCAATTTATTACTGGATGCTGCCCTGTATGTGTGTGTGTCCTTCTGGACGTTTGTGCAGTGTGTGCATCTAAGCTTGTGTGTGAGTTTCTATACTTTTTCTGTGTGCACATATTCTTCTGACAGTCTGTTTGCATGGGTGCAAACATGGTGAGTGATGAGGGGTGTCTGTGGGCAGCAGCTACATAAAAGAAAACATATTAAAGGAGAAAGTTTTTAATTCATTAGAAGGGCAGCTCCTGTCTGAGGCCTCTGTTGTTCTCATGTTCAATTTGGAGATTGGGGTTTGCTTTCAAAGGGCTGCAAAGGGACAAGACAGGTGGTTCAGAGCACGGAGGTCTGCTGCCCGAAAACAGGGTATGTGTGTTTATGTCTGAGTGGAGAAGCTGTCCACTTTGGACACATCTATTATCTCACCATCCCTCCCACTGGGACACCCCCAGAAGCCCATTGATCATTGTTAGATCCTGTCATATGAACACACACACACACACAATCACACACAAAATATCAATCCATAGATTACATGCACACAAACAGACAGATGATTTACATATACACACTTAAACGTATACGTACACATATGCATATGAGCACTTAGTTTTTACGAGCACTGTGACAAGATCAAATGGGTTCACCACAGATTGCATCCAGTCCTCAAAGCACTTATATCCTCCACTCAACAAGGAGAATAAAGAAAACAACAATGCTGACTGGAAGCTTCAGATGTGTTTCTGACCTTTTTGTATAATCAGCTTAAGTCACTGTGGTACTTTTGTTTGTCAGAGTAAAAACATTGAAAGTTATTGCAGTAAAAGGAGTATTTCTGCATTCATAAACAGAAGCAGCTTCCTTTATTAGAAGTATGTGACAAAACAAACTCTGTATCCAGCAAAAATGTGAAATATTACCCGTAATCAGAAATTATGTATATTAGGTTTTCTTAACCCAAAACTCCCTGCAGGTACAACTAAATATATTAATACTGGTCAGAATTATTGTCACCGTTGCACTAGAAGCAGGATTTTAGAATATCATAAATAAATGCAATTAACCAGTTTTGTGTTGGTATATGTCAGAAATGATCTAAAATTATTTAACAAAAATGGATTCATTTAAGTTAGTTTCTCAAATTGAATCTTAAAGAATTAAGATTAACATTTGCTCAGTATCCAGTGTTTTTGTGACTACAATAAGCTCCCGTATGACGGTTTGCATTAAAAATTGGCTGACATTAATAGAATTCTCAGAGTAAAAGAACTGCTTTATCAATAACAGAACAATTTGAAGGCTTTCAGTTTAGAGCGAGACGCGTTCCCTAATGTCAGAAATCATTAAAGGTAGGGTACGAGATCTTGGGAAAACAGTTTGAGCAACATTTTGAAAATACACTACTCAAAAGTCCAAACCCCTTTCTTCAGATTTCCCCCCAAAGCCAGGCACAGGAACACGCAATGCTTGTTCTCAAGGGTTCATGAGCACTGAGCAGCATCGATTGTTTTCTCCAAAAGTCATGAAGGCATAATGTTATCTTACCTATCAAGTAGAAATATGGCCACCATGGCATCTCTTTGCAGCCCTTTCTGTTGCTTTAGTTGATGCCACCAATGCACACTCTGCTCTTGCTCTGCTCTCCTTCAGCTTTTGTCTTTGGAGTAGTGTTCTCCAAAACAGGTTTTCTTTTACGACTCAATATAGGCACCTTTTCTGCCATAATATCCCTTAGTCTGTATACCATAATTTGATGTAGTATGCTAGCTGATGTAGCTAGCCGAGCTCTGGCTCTCTCTAATTGCCTTCGTTTACAAGTGCTCCAAGCCTCTGAGAGCGTGTGATTCGTGTACGAAGAGGTGAACACGCAGAGGATGGAGGGACAAATAGCAGTTGAGTTTTATAGACAAATCACCATGCAATGTTTTAGAATGGGCCGGTTAAAATGATTGGATGGTGTTTTTTTTAGTCCTGGCCATTCTAAAGGTGACTAAAATACTTTATTTTTGTGTTAGAACATTTAATTAATTGGCTGCAATCAGGGTGTGAAGCGGATTTTGAGCAATATAGAAAAAAAAAGCCTCTTGGAAAACATCTCCCACCCTACCTTTAAGCAGGACCCAAAACATAAAACCAAAAGCACAAAACAATGGGTCAAAAGGAGAAGATGGATGGTTTAAAACTGGGTAGCAAAGAGTCCTGATTCAAGTCCCTTCAAAAGCTTTCAAAGAGCTCCCACAAGAAAAGGCATGATAAAAAAAAGACGGCAGGAACTAAGTATAAACGAGTGAAATAATATTCTAGATGGATACAGGAAACATGATGAGGCTGTTTGTAAGTTCTACAACTAAAAATTGTGTGACGTCAGTGACTGTCTGTAGTGGGCTTTGTGCATTTATATTTTTTTTTACTTGATCTTTTTTTGTTTTATTGTTACATGTTTGAAATCTTATTCAGATTTTACAGAATTTGTTTATTTACATGTATTTTAGAAGAACTCTAAATTCTAAGTAACGTTTATTTATACCGCACTTTTTGCGTATAAAATCCCAAAATGCTTTAAAATGACGATCCATAAAAACATGAAACCAATAAAGTTCAGTTTCAAATACCCATCACCTTTCATATTCAAGTCATGCCAGAAAAGTTATGATGTATCCATATAACATATCAAGATGCTTTTAGGTATTAACTAAAATTTTACCCCCCCCCCAAAAAAAATAGTTTCTGTGCTTAAAGAAGCTGATTTATATATTTATTTATTTATATATACATACATACATACATACATACATACATACATACATACATACATACATACATACATTTTGTAACATACACAGCTGTGGCATAATCATAGGGCAATAAAAGTGCAATATTTCTAAATGTTAAAATAAACTACCCTTTAATGGTCACATTTCTACCCTTGTCTCCTCTGTAATCACATGATTGATTTTCTTGCAGTATTGAAATGCTCAAGACTGTTGTGATTAAAGAAACTCTCTGCCTATTTTTGCCTCTTCCAGGTGCGTTGAGTGAAGACCCCCTCTTCCCAAAGATCCAATGGCCTCCACCAGAATTGTGCTCAGCCTGCCACACAGTGAAGGAGTACGGGGAGCACAAATGGAACAAGGAGCAGGTTCTGTCCTTCCTCCTGTCCCACTTCAATTCCAGCAGAATCCTCACAGGTACAATTGAGGACATTTTCATTTACAGTTTACAAAATGGAGTGTGCAAGCCTATTTTTATTGGCTGTTTATTTCACAGACAGATAACAAGAATTTTGTTACTGCCAAGTTTGCTGCAGGATGTGTTGTACAGGTATCCAGATAAAATAGATTTGCGTAGCATTGTATTTTATTTTGAGTTGCGAAATATTTCCAGAAGGAGTTCTGTTTAATTTGTATCTTTTAAAGTAATTGTAAAAGTGAATTGTCTCTTTTATTTCCTGTCAGACTACCTTGAGGATGAAAGCCGAATTCTGGAAATACAGAGGGAAAAACACACCCGGCGGCTGAAAGATTTAGGAGCTAAGAAATCCGAAGACAGGCGAGTCAGGGAGGTTTCGAACTCCATAATTGTTCCTCCGCCATCACCATCCCCTGTGCAAGAAGAGGAGGAGGAAGAGGAACCACAAGATGAAGCAGCGGCATATGAAGAAGAAGAGGGTGGGGAGGGTGCCCCGGTGGCAGCCATTGAGATGGAGGGTAAGTCGTCTGATCCAACACCCTGGACCAAACCTGAAATGGAAGTGGGTCATGTCCGGTGGCAAGTTCACAGGAAACCAAGCATTGTGGGAATGAGGATGAGAGAGCAACAAGAGGACATTGTGGATCTTGATTCATTTGTTAACCAGCACTTCAAAGCCAAGGCTCTGCAGCTGGCTGCTTCCAGCCGGGTTAAACAGCGCACCCTGCAGAGGGAAGTGGAACAAGAGCCCAGGCCTGCATTCGGCCTTGGCATGGAGCTGGACACAGGGTTCGGCATGGTGGGCCTGCAACCATTGGATGCAGACCTTGATCTGGATATGGGCCAGCAGAAAAAGCGGCTGCTGAAGCGAGACCTTGCAGGCCAGTACTTTGGAAGGGATGCCGAGCTGAGCCAGAAGGGGCGCTGGATGTCCATGTTGAATATCGGCTTCTCAAAATTGGACATTAGCCTGTGTGTCATTCTTTACTTCCTGTCCTCCATGTGTCTTTTAGGCATGTATCTATTCTTCAAAAACCGTCTCAGGCGACGGCGGGCTAAAATAGCTTTGCCCTGAACCAAAAATGTCTGCAAATTTCACAGCTCACTTTCACTGGGTTCATATCAGCTAAGTCTGTGACAATATGTTCTGACATGAACATTATTGAGGGTGTTATGTCCGAATAGAGAGAAGGAAAAGGGAAATGATGAGATTGTTTTAGTTTTTGTTCTTTGCTTTTTTTTAATCTAATTTTGTAGTTCATCTGCCCTCCAGAGCTTTTCAAGCAGCAGTTTAACTGTGAAAAATATGTGCACATAGATGTATATTTACATGATTTTCATTTTAGGTTTTGTTCTACAACTAAGGATAATTAGCTGTGTTTTTTTGACTGTTTCACCACTGATGAAGGATAAAATCAAACCCACTATGAGCTGAAAGTATTTGTTTGAAGTGAATGCAACAGTGTTGTGTTGTTTTTTCTGCTTGCTGAAGTCTTCTGCCTAAATTAATGTTTGTGTTTTATAGTACAGTGAGGACTTTTTAATGGTAGTTCTCAAGTAGCCTACTATGAAAATGAACATTTTAATTTGTCAGGATTTGTATTTCCATAAGTTGAACTGAAAAGGTGATTCAAAATAGTCCTGTGTATATCTTTAATGATTAATGAACTGCCATCCCTTCAGCTAGTGTTTTGAACAGTAAAAGCGGGTTGGTGGTGTCTCAACAAACTGTCAACGAAAGGACTGATTGTTGCAACATATTGTTGAATACTGTGACAGGACCGGCAAAAGAAAATAAGGATCCAACTGGTGCTGAAAGTTGGTCTTTATACAATTTCTCTGAATATTGCATCACAGTGCTGAGTCCACATAATATTTACTCTGGTTGTTGATAAAGAACTGGAGTGACAAATATGTTCACACTGGATACAGTTGTGGGATAAACGGGACTTTTTTTTGGTGTTTGGCCATGATGAAGAACTTCTGCTGGTCATGTCAAAACATTTTTCTGTTTGCCTACATCTGAACCAATAAAATTATTTTTGATAAGTGTCATTTGCCTTTTTAATGTTCCAGCTACTTGAGGAAAGTTTTGGTTTGGCAACTTAAAGCCTATTTATTTTAATAATAAAAAAGATCAATTTGAAAAAGGGGTTAAAGTTGACCACAAGATTAAATATGTTGTGCATTACAATTTTATGTTTTTTGGGGTGTTTTCCAGTCTATGTTTGGGAAAAACAAGATCATGCTTGTTTTTTTTCTTTTTGTTTTGATGAAGACCATGAGAATATGTGGCAAGTAGAAGCTGGGTGTTACATGTAGAAATGGGGGGTTTAACTCATCCAAGGTAGAAGGAAAAAGCCTGTTGCCATCTGCTGTGCAGCGCAAGCTAAATCCTAACAATTTCATTGGGATTATAGCAAGTGAGTAATCCAGCTTTCCTTTAGGACTAGAGAGGAGAGATTACCCTTGAGGATTAGCTCCCTGCAGATAATAAACTTTATTAAAATGCAATCGGCTTTCATGGGGCTTCTTCCATCCTCACATACACTTGGAAGTGAGCTCTGCCAAGGGGACCCACAGGACCAGTAAGAGGGGATTGGATGAGGTTGATGAAAGAGTGAGCAGTGTGTGTGAGGGATAAATGAATGGATGAACGATTTGAGGATGTGGGTTTGATGTTGAGATTACAACAAGCCCATCTGAAGGACAAGTGATGCTTGATCTTGAGCTTTGTGCTCTTTGAAACATTGGCTTGAATTTCCTTGACTCGTGGCCTTTACCTCCACTCTCCAACTTGTGTCACAAACACACAGATGGACTTCCATCCAGATCTACACACCTTTTCTCTATCCAAGCAACATGCTCAGCCTTTGCAGTGTAAAAGATTTTGATGGTGAAATAGTCGAGTTAAGGCAGTCGACTGCACACACAAGTATAAATACAATAGTCGGATTAATAGCCTCTAATTAAAGTAATGGAGCATCAAGGTTGGACAGCTGTGTTTGAGTGACCTACACATTCAGGTATGATCCTCAGTTTACAAATGGTGGTTACCAGAAGGCATTTGAGAGGAGGGCAATTTGTCTTAGTTTGCCATGCAGCAAATTTAGAATAGTTTTTCTAAATTTCTCTGAGGGTTTCTTTCTTTCTTTATTCATTTTTGTTGTTTATTTGGTGATTATTCTTTTGTTTTTAATTCTTCTTAATGCTTTCTGCAGCCCACTGTAAT
Source organism: Atherinosoma microstoma (assembly GCA_037177055.1). Classification (NCBI taxonomy): domain Eukaryota; kingdom Metazoa; phylum Chordata; class Actinopteri; order Atheriniformes; family Atherinidae; genus Atherinosoma; species Atherinosoma microstoma. The sequence continues at coordinate 17,135,055 of JBBBVU010000015.1, read as the reverse complement.
GTTTCTAAAGTTTGTGTGTAAAGCACCTTGAATTGCCCTGCACATGAAATGTGCTATTCAAATAAACTTGCCTTGCCTAAATCGATACACATCCTTTGACTCGAGCCCACACAGATCTGCTAATCTGTTTACATGTTTACCTGCATCTGTTACAGGATTGGAGACGATGGTGCTTTGTGCTACAGAAGCCTTTTATCAGGTGTGTTGAGCCTCAATGAGCTGCAAGTGTTGTGATGGTTCAGACTAATGATGGTTAATGAGGAAGTTGGCAGCAGTGTAATATCTGCCTGCGGCTTTGCCAAGGTCGAGGTGAGTGGTTCACACCGAGGACAGATGCTTCAAATTGAAATCAGGACACACACAGAGCTGTTGTTGGTGCTGTTTGAATGGCTCATTTCTAGAGAAAAAAAAAACATTTTATAAAGCTTACATGCACAAAGAAAGTAATCTGAGATCAGATGAAGTGTCAAATAACAAAAAACTGGTTAAAATTTGGAACAAATTAAGGGATAAATCAACAAAGTGTGTATGTTGGGCCATGGCCCTGCCCACATTATTTGTGTAGGTGGTTAAATATGCATCGAGTTACCAGCCATTAAAGCCTCTATGATAAAAAAGCCTACATATGATGGGCCAAAAAGGACTTGTGGGAAGTGTCTATCTGCCCTGTCACACATCTCATAAAACAGGTGTTTACTTATTTCATGTGAGGTTGCTACATTCAAGGAAAAGAGCAAGATGTTACCATGACCTCCCTTTTATAATGAAGTCTAAATTAGACAATATATAATGTACCAACTAATGAGCTTTAAAGGTAATCAGGTGCTTCTCTTTTTCTTTTTTCTTTTTTTTTTTACACCTTTTCGTAGATACCGCTTTTAGAGTCAGCCAAGTCACACATATTTTATATCAGTGGTTTTGGTCTTATGATTCTGTTAACCCTCTGAAACAGTATGTAAGTCGACCCCAAACTTGATTTATGTTCCCATTTTATTAAAATAAAGCCATTAATTGTACAATGGTTCTCGGCATTGCATTAAGTTGATGGTTTCCATATTCCAAAACATAGCACAATTGAGATTAAATGTATAAAATTCAGAAGATTTAAGCTATTTGCTAATCAAACATTTGAGCATATTAATGTACAATTAATTTATCCAATTTAGGATCAAAAGAGGCTAGATCCTGGTTGCCATTGGCTGATAGGCAGTGTCCACCCAGGATAAGGCAATGGTTCATCACAGAGCTACTGCAGATAGAGGGATAACCATGTACACTAACACTGATACTTACAGCTTATCTAGAAACTCTAATTAACCTGATATGGATGTCTTTAGTGGTAGGGGGAAGGCTACAGTGCCTTGAGAAAATCTACACAGGGGATGTTTCATTTAGTACTTATTTTATTTTCAAAAAGCTTCTTATACCACATATCTGCTGCACGAGTAGTAAAAGCATGTCAACCTTTACGATTTGCAGTGAATTTGAATATGAAAATGATCAGGGGTTTTCAATGTGGCACCAATTAAAGATGTTTCTTCAGACTTCAGAAAAAAACAATTGCTGATGCTCGTCAAGCAAAGAAAAGGTTAAAGGAAAAAAAGAAGAATAAAACCTTTCCAAAGAGTCTGAAAAAATCCATGATTGGACAGATTGTTTACAAATTGAATAAAAAGAATGAGGTGTGTAAAAGTTACACAGGGTAACTTTTAAGTAATGAAAGGTCTATTTAACATTAGGGAAGGTTTGTGTTCCTGAGTCATCCATGAAATGACCCAATAAGCTTTTTGCTAAAGCTCACAAGAACAAGCTTGGAGAACATGTTTTTACAAGACTATAACAGAAGTCTCTGTTTCAGTGAGGAGTGTTATATTGGATGAAAGGAAAATACTGCATGTCAACAGAAGAACCTCATCCCATCTGTGAGATACGGTAGTGGTAGTATCATGATTTAGGCCTGGATCTTGGCCTGAACTGTTTGCTTTCATTATTCTGAATTATACCAGTAAATTCTATGGGGAAATTACTTGATTTTTGCCTGTGAACTGAATCTTGAGAGAAAGGAGAGCCAGCAGGCTAACCATATTGTTGATTTGCAAGAATGTCTAATAAAGGGGTACTACGTGAGATTGATTAGTTGTAGCCAAGCTTTGCGCTCATACCCATTGGAAATTACTTTAGTAAACTCTGCCTATTTGGATAAATTGCCCAGGTCACTATGGATCACTCTTTTTGGCATGTTCTGTTCATGTGCTCAAAGGAAGGTTTTTCTCAAATGTTTTTGGTGAGGAAGTGCATAGTTGAACAATATTTTGCACTGAGAAACTGTTGTGTGATTAGACCTCAGACTGAAGGGTAAAAACCTCACCTCACTGCCCTCTTGTTGTCTTCCATAAATTAGACAATGCAGAGTTTTATAGTCACTCCTCTCCTGTGTGCTCTCTGTCTCAATGTTTATTACCCCTCTGGTATTGATATTAAAATGCAGGAGGAGCTTGATGCATTTTCTGTCATCTCTCTTTCTGACTTTAATAATACTATAAAGCTTCCTGCTGTGGACAGAGGGAGAAGGAGCGGGGGTGGGGAATAAATTATGAAGAAGAGCTTAATATATGGTATCGGTATATATCACATCCAAACTAAGCCAGATCCCCTTTCGGGTTTTAAATATGCAGCCTTTTAAAGGCCGGAGTCAAGTAGGGTCAGATCCATCTCATTTTACTGCTCCTGTCCCTCCCCCTTTCATGTAGCCGCTCATCTGCTCATCTCTCAAACATCTTGTCTCAGTGAGGTGAGATGCCAAACCAAGGGGGACAGCAGATGATTGTTATGCTGAAGCACAGCCAATCCGGATGGTGTTCAACCAGATGCAACCAAGAGATGCATTCTGGTTTTTACTGACCTAACTACATTTCAAGAAACTGGAAGGCCTTGTTCAGGGAAGGGAACTGTAAAACTGCGAGAACTATAAAAAATGGTATTATATGTATTATCTTTGGCCTAAATGCCAATCGTTTGGCATTAAACTTCTGAAACTTCTGAAAGATTGAAAACATTCCAACAAATCAAACTAGTCTCTTGTAACAATGGAAGTAAGTCCTAATGTCTCTGTTAAAGGAACATGTCTGTTTGTTAGGGTTTTTTTGTCAGCTTTTTTTACTGTATCATTTAGCTTTTTCCCCTTTTCAGATATAAACAGTCTAGAAAGTTATAAAGCTCAAAGTCAACACCAAAGGTAGTTACACACTCCCGTAGCTGATGCAGCTCCTGAACTAGCGAAATAAGATGCTTTCTTGATAATCAATACATGTATATATATAGGCTTTTTATATCTATTCGTAGCTTATGGTATATAAAATCCTAACATCAACAAGTGCTGTTTGATAACATACATAGCACCGGCACATACTTGTCCTGTATGAACACACAATAAAATTTGTAACTCACCACTGTTACAAAATCAGTGTGATACCAGAATTAGTTTCTCTCCAAAAATGGTCCCATCAAGGGACAAGAAACAGCAAATGACTGCTGTCATGTTTTACAGTTTACTTTTAACTATGTTTACTAAAGATAACAGTGTTTCACAGAGCTATCTGGGATATTTAAGCAACATTTTAAGTGCCCCTTTATTCGATATGCACTTTTGACATGGATCCAGAACAATAGCAGAGACGAGGTTCAAACAACATTTTACAGTTTCATCATTTGCAAGAATTTTGTTCTTCGGAATTTGCCAGGGGTGTCTTGTATATTTGCTGACTTAATGATTTGCTCTAAATCAAGTCAGTTTAGTCAATTAATTTTTTTGTGGTTATTGGGTCATCTGAGGTTGGGAAGTAATTGTCAAAATCTGACTATTTAATTTAATTTACTTTTCCTGTTTTTTTTTCAATGGTAAACTGTCAAATACTAATGTGTTTTGGATTGTCAGTCAGACAGAATTTTTTCTTTTTAAAGGTTTATTAGCAATCCCATAGTATGGGAGAATAAGAGGGATATGGCAATTTTTTCTTTTTCAATAGATTGGATTCAATAGATTGCTTACTTTAGTCACTGAATAAGATTACAAGGAAAATAGGTATACTAACATTTTTCTCAGCAAAAAAATATCACATTTAGGGCTAAAACTATAAAGAAATACTTTTTTTAGAAAAAAAAAAGCTGTGCCTTTTTATTTTTGTATGAATGCTGTATGTATGATTAAAATAAGTTCAATGAGCAAACATCAAATTAGAATATGTTTTGTTTTACATACTCAGTTACTCAAAAGAATCTTAACATGATGATCGCACAATGAGTCTTTACCCTGAGGCCTCGGTCACCTTAACCTTACAGATCCTTTTGGGAAACAGGGCCCTGCTGGTATGCTTTTACCAACACCCCTTCCCCTCCAAAGCTAGCTTATAGCTTACAGGAAGTGCTTGGGTAATGAAGCTGGAAAAGATCCAACATTTGTCAGTCACTCTGCTTTAATTCACTCACTTGGCACTGCTCCTGTCATTGAGTCTCCTGTGAAGATTCATTCCCGGCTTTCCATGGAAATCGTGTCTTTTTTGAGTTTGTGTTGAATGTTGTTTTGTGGCATCACTTATCAGCATTGAAAAGCATTGAAACAATCTGATTTTAATCTTCAGATAAAAGACAAATACAACACCAAATATTCAAGATGTAATATTTTAAGTCATAATGAACCTGAAATAATTTAGTAGCAATGGCATTTTTCATAAACAATCATAGCAGTCACATCTAAATTGAGGTATAATCGTTGTAATGTTATTTCATTAATTTAGTGCAAATGAAAACAGATTATGCAAAAACTTCTTTCTAAATAGGCTTTTAGATCCAAAGCTGAAGGTTACTCTGACCAAAAAAGTACAAACAGCTGCTGTGTTGTCATTTTCATCAAAACCAACAGATGACTGAAGAAGCTTTTTCTGCATATATAATTTTAATCATGTTCAAGTTGTGTCAAAGATTATATTCTGAGTGGTAAAATAAACATTAAAAGCACATCATTGGGCTACTCCATCATTCAAACGGTGCTTTATTTGCGTTCCTGACCTGATGTGGGGAAGCTCTGAGGGTCTGGAGTCTCTCCCAACATACTGGGCAGCAATCAGACAGGGCATCACCTTGGGCAGGTGCCAGAGCATCACATGACTCAGAATTAAACTTGTAAACCTGAGTGATTTCTAGACAGATTCCCCATGAGTTTCCTTTCTGTGTTATTTTTCCATAAACATAGAGGTTGTCTGGCAAACTTTAGCTTTCTTATAGATAATAATAATAATAATAATAATAATAATAATAATAATAATAATAATAATAATAATAATAATAATAATAATAATA
>JBBBVU010000015.1:17111081-17127151 GCA_037177055.1 Atherinosoma microstoma | reverse complement strand
TTATTATTATTATTATTATTATTATTATTATTATTAGTAGTAGTAGTAGTAGTAGTAGTAGTAGTAGTAGTAGTAGGGTAGGATGAGGGGGAGGAGGAGTATAACTTATCTTGATGCACAAATCATTTTAGTGACCAAATTCCACATTAATTTGAAGAACATTTGATAGATAAAATGAAGCATTATTTAGTAGAAAAAAACTGGCTTAATCTTCCACATGCAGGTTAGGCCAGAAGTGTTTGAGCTGCTGACGGACTTGAAGGGAACAACGTGCACTTTTTTTGGAGGCGGCACACAGGCGGCAAAGCGCCACTGTGTGCTTTTCTTTCTAAGCTTGAAGTAAATTGGAAGCGAAGATTGAGTTCATCTTGCTTGAACTAGCGGCCCTCCAGAGGGAATATGTTCTCCGAGAGAGCCGTCTCAGACGATGGGCTTTAAAATGAACAGTGTCAGGAGGACTGCGCCCTGACTCCTAATCCTACCTGTCACTGCCGGGGACATGAATAGCTCATGCAGGTGATACAGGTCCTGTGAATTTGACTCAGACATGTGTCCAATAATATTCCTTCTGTGGTATGGCTTCACTTCTGCTCCCATAGCTGTTTAGTGACATCTGTTTGTTTCCTTTAGATGACAGCATCTTTGCTGCTTTGTACACCTCTCACACCTCAAACACCACATGGCCTTTAAGCCTTCGTGTTTTAGCCTAATGGAAAAACGCATTTACCTCAGTGGAACAGGTTATTACCGCTATTCCACCAGCTAATTTCTTATACAACTCAAATTTTGCGTTACATTTTGTCAGAAGAATCCCTGTTGAGGGGAACATCAATATGTCTGGAAGAGCAGCAGTGAAATCTGCAATGAAAACACAAATTGGTTCTTTCTAAATGGTTTTATTGACATTTCCTCAGCTAAAACAGAAACGTAAGTGATCCTTATTTCCCTGACTGCATGTACCCCACCTCTTCCCCTCCGTGAGGAGTCCTGCTGGCCCGGGGCCCCTCGGGAAGCCACTGCAGTGAGCTATTTATGGTCTCCACAAGAGCAAGGTTCCGCCTCTCCGGAGACATTTTCATATAGCCAAGTTAGACGCTTCTCCTCTGCTCTCTCCTCCTCGCTTGAGCACCTACTGAGGCTGCTTTCTGCTTCAAGGGAGGGGAGGGTAGCAATCTTCTTCCTGCACCCTTATTGGCTCAAGATGAGCCTCTGCCGTGGTGACGTCACGCCCCGCCGCCCCTGCAGCGCTGAATGGACCGAGTAGCCTGTCTGATTCACTCCAAAACAGCTCGGCACGGCGCGGCACGGCGCAGCAAGGACATCACCCTGGGAATAGAGAAATAAAAGGGACAGAGGTTTGACCGGACATTGGTTTGAGATCAGTCTGCAGAGTGGAGACAGGCCCCCGGCACCAGCATCATTTTTTCCCCCTCACAAGGCTGGACGTGGGGAGTGCGCCCAGCGTGCTGCGGGTGTATGTGAGTGCGCTTGTCTCCCGGTTTGGATCACGATGATGCAAAGTGCGGCGGTCCTACCAACAGAGAGTCCTGTAAAGAGTTTACCGGAGATTCTCGGCGTGCCACTGCAACGTAAGACATTTCTATACCCTCACTTCTTTTCTGTCTAGAAACCGGGTGCAACATGTGCAGCGGGGTTTGGCTTGTAGGGTGAGGAGTTTATTACGGTAAATGATTGAGGAAAGGAAACTGAACCTTTGCAGGCCCATGATGTGTCATGCTGGTTATATTTCAAGCTGTAAAACCACGTTTTAGGCAAGAGTCCTTCACAGCCAATCCATGAACATCCCACATGTCCAGTTAATCTCTGCAGTCCAACAGAGCTGGACTGTACTCTGCAATATAGGCGACCAAAGCATACCGCAAAAGATGCCACTTTTTAAAATGTATCTATCCATCCAGAAATTATTTTCAAAAAATTATTTCTGCTAAAAAGCACTAGTGGGGCTTTTGATTCTCGGATTCGGCCTCAAACTTTGCTACTGGGCTCACACTGAGCCTACTAGCTGTTAATTTGTAAACGAGCCTGCGTGGTCAAGAGATCAGACGCAGTTGTCATCATTACCCATCAGACAAACATACACTGACTTTGACTGACACTCATTACTGTATGGTTCAAATTAAATGCCTCAGACGTTTTATTTCAGCTTTGAGACGGAAGGCCAAGGCACTCCTTAGTGTTAGTATGTTTACTAATTTATATCATAATTAGCTTCTTTACTGTATCAAAGGAATATTAATATTAGTTAATTATCTAAGTCTTTCAGCGTTTCCTGCCTTCTAGTATCAAAGAAGACGAAAAATACCTTACATCTGTTCGCTCGTTAATCTGTGCCAGGCCCCTTTCATAATCTGATCGTGCAAGACTAAAGTACAACTGGATACATATCTGCTGTGACCTAATTATTTATAGGCGAGTTAGTAAAATGTACAGATGGAGTGTGGCTAATCGGCGACCACCCCAAAAAATAATCCACAGCAAAATGGGATAATGCTGAGATAATTAAAAGGCAGCCACTTGGTTTCAAAATACTGATATATTCAAACCTTTTAAAACAAAATAGGCCTACTTTTTTAATTTTTAAAATTAATTAATTAATTTTTAGCATTTATTGTATCTTATTTTTGCCAGCTAATCATTAGATTTAATAAATATGTACAGTATATAGGCTATTAGGTTTTATTTTCCCACAGTACTGTAACCCAAAAACATAAACAGCGGCAAAACGGGATGTATATGAAGTGCGATGTGGTTAAAGTCTGTTCAACATATTTAAACCCAAAGAAGGGAAGAGAGCCTATATGCGGCCGGCTTATGCTCTTTAATTTTATAAATCGAGACAGATTAAAAGATTGGATAAAGATCCTGCCACTCAGCCCCTCCACCCCACCTCCCTCCCTCACCACCGTAGCACTAGTAGCCCATTCACCCTGGATCTAAACCTAGATTATTTCACGCATAAAGCAGCAAAAATATATATCTAAGTATTTCATGTCACAAACAGAGAGCTCTGCTGACTCAGGACAATTACACCCAAACCTTAACCTGCAGGCAGTTAGTCAGTGTTCACTGTTTACTTCACATTCAATTAACACAAATCATTTGACAGGAAAGTATGAGAGGCTGCCAGAGCAGCATTCCTGCTCTGGAAATATCTTTATTTAATTCGAATTCTATTTTTTAATTCCCATGTTTACTGATAGAGGCAACCAGCCTGTGAAAAGAGGAGAGTGGTGGCAACAGATGATAAGATATGAGGAAGACCTCCCGAATACACGAGGGCTTCTCACTCACGCACGCGCCCTTGCACACCGAGGCTGGAACGGTGGACGCTCTGTCGTTGCCAAGAACTGAACTGCTTTCCTTTCAGCACCACCTCTCTCTCCGCTCAGCTTCATCCACCCACCACTTAGCTCCAGATATTTCACATGCTTCCTCACTTTAAAAGGCGGAGGCACGGATTCATGTCCTGTCCTCGTGCACTTTCTACTATTACCTAATTTCACTCGGTGCCGCGAAACAATCCAGCATGTGTCTTTGCAGGAGTGGGTTTGTAGTCCTGTTTGCAGTGTTGGTGCATTTTTTTGTGCTTCAAGGTGAGGCTGCAAAGCCTGGATATGTTCAGTAAGTTAAATGTGATCGAATCAGAAAAACAATCTGTTCCCGCCGCCTAATTAACACAAGTCTCACAATTTTTCATTTCGCTAAATTAAAATGGACGTGCACAATAATCACATGAAATATTCCATGAAAAATTACAAACACGCAAAGCTTGTGGGATATTTTCGCAGGCCGTATGGAGTGATGATATCACACACGAGGTACCCGGAGCTTTAGACGGATATTGTGAGATGATTTCACAACCGAGATGTTTTCTCTCTACAGTAAAGATCTCCGCTGCGTGGCTCGTGGTGGTTTTCTGTTGTTTGCTTGTTTGCTATATTATTTTCTTGACTGAACATGCAGATGTGCAACAAAGAAAAGTTTCACTTAAAAAAAATAAATAAATAAAATAAAAAAGTTTATTTAGGGTCACAAATTGCCTACACCATCAACCAAACAGTGAATAGCCTACCCAAATAATTGTTTATTTTAGTAGAATAGACAGGGAAGCATGACAAAGGACAAACAGATGAACAGTCACTCTACTTGTATTATGAAATAACAACAGACTCTAAAATACAGATTTGGTTGTTTAGAGATTTCTTTCCCAAAAAGCCTGAATTAAATTTGATTTCAGAATTAGGTTAGAGTTTATGTGGTGTTGACAATCAGTGCTGCAATAATATTTCATGTTATTCATGACTTCTGAAGGTCTTGTGGCAGAATGAATACATGCTGTGCTTTGCTGATTTTTTTCATTTTTTGTAGTAAAATTAAATTAAATCTTATTTATATCCGGATTCACATCCAGAAATCGTCTCACTTAGCCTATTAACGCTGGTTGTTGCCACGATTTCCGTAAAATCACAAAGGAGATTGATTAATAGATATAGGCTAACAAGCACAAGATTGAACAGGCACACGAAATTAAGACTAAAAAGAGAAAAAAAAATCAATATTTCGTCAGAGAAGTATTTGTGCAGCGAACAGCTCCAACATCAGCACCTTGGACAGTGACGGACATGTTCACGACATGCACACACATTTTTAATGTTGTACACTTCTCTCGTTCAACGGTGACATGGATATCGAGACAGTGAATCTGTAAAACTGTGTGAATCTATTTGTTATTCAAGTGAAAAAATAAGGTGTATACGAATTTAAGAGATGAAAAAATCAAACAATTTAAAGGATAAAAACGAATTTAAGATAAAAGAGAAAGGGGAAAAAATATGATGAAATCTGAACTGAAAAAAAAACATTTTAAAACAAAAGACATGCAAAATCACGCCTACACCTAGCTATATTTCATAAGAAATATAACAACTGGATAATATAAAATTCGAACAAACCAAAATAATTTCCTTGTCTGATTTGAATTATTGAACGTTTAAAAACCAGGAAACACTACACGATTTTTTTTGGTGAACGACGTTTAAAATCTTTTTATTTGTGATTGTATTGGTCATCCATTACCATTAGACCATGTATGAAGAATACTGTTAATCTTTCAAATAAAAGTGTGTGTGTTAGAGAAAAAAGAAAAGTAAATGTTTTTCTAACAAGATTCTGTGAATATGTCAACCACCCATGGTAAACTACCTTTCACTGCTTCTCTGTCAGCTGAGTGTGACCTGATGTTCTTGTCGTTTCCCCCTGGCAGAGATCCCTCAGTGTGCAGGCTGTAGTCAGCACATCCTGGACAAGTTCATCCTGAAGGTGCTGGACAGACACTGGCACTCAAAGTGCCTCAAGTGCGCAGATTGCCAGACCCCGCTGGCGGACAAATGCTTCTCCCGGGCAGGCAGCGTCTACTGCAAGGAAGACTTCTTCAAGTCAGTAGACTTCTCATTTTGCTTTTGTTTCTGTTTTTTATGTTTATCTTTATCAATATGTTTTTTTGTCTGTGTAACGAACGCAGTCAGCAACATTGCTGTCATGCAGATAGGCGAGATATTACAGGATTAAAAACCGGTTTGAGCGACTTCTAACCAGTGGAAGTAACCTGTGACAGAAGGAAATGTTTGAATCGCTCCTGTAAATATTTTTCATTTGATAAAGTCATATTGTAAACTCACTATTACTCAATTATTTAGTGGTATTTCACTTTTTTTTTTTTTTTTTTTTTTTACACATGGCTATTTTCGAAAGAATGACATTGGTCTAGTTAATGCCAGTCATTTGTATTTGACTTAATACATTTCATTCAAGAAAGAAAATGAGCAATGACAAAGTTGGATTGCTGATTATATTGTTTTAAATAATTTTATTTTGATAACTTGTCTAAATTGTGTAGTTTAGTTTACCAGTTTAGTCAGAATAAACATGTGTGCTGATGATATTCACAATATGCATCATTTCTGTACCTCATATTATCATAGCTCTGATTCAAAATTCCATTATTTTGCAATCTTTTTTTGTTTTTGTTGCAATTTCTCTTTTTTCGTTCAACGATTGGATTTCAGAGGCATTACAGAAGAAAATTGAGTTTGACTTTCATCCAAAACAGGATCAGCAGATATGGGCTTTTTACTAAATCATGTTTGAAAGGTTTTAATGCTCAAAGCTTGAATGAGACCTGAAGAGCTCTAGAGTATAACTGGTAGTTAACTATGTTTGCTGACCCAGGGGGCAGCAAGGGGGATGTTGGCATGTTGAAATTCCTCAAACATGAAATAGCACAAACGCAGATTCACTGGTGTTTGCTTCCTGGTGGTAATTTGGAGGCCTCACCTTGCTCTTTTTTATTTTCATGGGGTTGGTCCTGTGATTTAAAGCCCCTCCTGACTCGGTTTTATTGGTTTTCCTCAGGGTGTGTTTACTGTTAGAACTCCTCTCCCTACCCCTCCTCCTCTGCTTTCACTTCTTCATCTGCAAAGACATAAGCATGCAAACATGCACATATACACACACAAATGGAAATACACACCCCATACAGTGCATTGATCCTGTCCATCAATCAAGAGGCTGGTAAATCTATCTTATAAGAAATGCACTCCAGTGCTGATTTTTCTCTCCTCAACAGCTGTAGCTTCTATTAATGCAGACACTCTGCCATCACTCTCAGCTGCAGTTTAAGAAATAGTCTAGCCTGTGAAATTTTAATCTCAGCTGGTGTCATCACTCTACCCCTTTGGTGATTTGCATCAAATTCTCTAATGGTATTCCTGTGCTTCCTGTTTTCATGTAGGCGTTTTGGAACGAAGTGTGCATCATGCCAGCAGGGCATTCCCCCGACACAGGTGGTTCGGAAGGCGCAGGACTTTGTGTATCACCTGCACTGCTTCGCCTGCATCATGTGCAGCAGACAGCTGGCCACCGGGGACGAGTTTTACCTCATGGAGGATGGGAGGCTGGTGTGCAAGGTGGATTATGAGACAGCAAAACAAAATGGTAGGTGTGCAAGGAAAAAAAAGAAAGAAAATATGTATGGAGAAAATTATAAAAATTCAGATATATAATTGAAACCCACTTGGTAGAAATACTTATAGGAAAAAAGGTTACCCTCAGTCTAATAGAAATAATCACTATTCATTTCTGTCTATCTGTTTCAGTGCTGAAAGGCTCTGTTTTCACTATACTGCATCAAAATAGTAGAGGCACATGATGGATCAAGCTGTATAAACTTTGAATGCAGTGAAATGACTTCTGACTGTGAATCGTTTGTGTTTGTCATCTGGGTGTGTGTGCTGTTTCTGTCCCTCCCTCTCCTCTGAGATTTCCATGCATCTCTGATTGATTATGTAAAGTGAACCAATGCTCTTCTATGGTGCAGCTCCGATAACTCCATTCCTCTGGCACTGAGTAGATTTATGTCCTTTGCTGTGGGAGTGGGACTGATGCACAAGGACAATAATACACTCCAATGCATGACCATTCACTTCGTTTAACACACACACAGAAGCCCAGGGGCCCTGTCTTTTGAGGCAACAAGACAAATGTAAGAAAATGCCACTTACACTTGAAATGGTGTTTTCAGATGATTCAGAGGCGGGAACGAAGCGACCGAGGACCACCATCACCGCCAAGCAGCTGGAGACCCTCAAAAGTGCCTACAAGAACTCGCCGAAGCCAGCACGGCACGTCAGAGAGCAGCTGTCCTCTGAGACAGGGCTAGACATGAGAGTCGTGCAGGTAAATCTTTTCTATACGTTCCTTGGAGAACGTTGCTATCTCAAACCGTGGTGAAATAAAACAGCTGAGTTCTCATGACCGGAGCATCTTCAATCTAGCTGCTAATTTTCAATAATGAATTAGACTGGTTACAGAAATATGTCCCCAGGCATGTTCAAGTATTGTTTAAATCCATATTCAGAATATATCAGTATCTCTAATTATCTCTGGTTATTTTAACAATGAATGAATGAAAATAGATTCAATTCAGTCTAATTATCTTCTTTTTTTTTTTAAATGAATATGTATGAAAGAACCAATCAGGTCTTCTTAAGTCGAAGTTCGAGATGTTAGAACAACCTTTGTAAAGAGTCAAACAGCTCATCTATTAAACTCCTCTGGATGTCGCACATTTCACTTTAATGCAGTGATTTGGTTATAAAATTGTTAATCATCTCTTTATGACTTTTCCTCAAATTCATGTTTTGACAACTATTCAAAATTTTGCTATGAAAATAACATTTAACTGTGTGGTTTTTTTTTTTAAATTGTGCAGTGTATTTGCATATATATTGTAACTGAAACGTTCATACATTTAGTCATGCACCTAAATGTCCCATACATCACCTTACATGTAAAAATGTGTGTTATTCTTAGAGTCTGAAATAGGAGTCCATAAGTTAAACAGAAAAAAGTATAGTGATGAGTTTAATTGTTAGACTGAACTATAAGGTTTTTATTGTTTTCTGTTTCTCTCAGGTTTGGTTCCAGAACCGGCGAGCAAAGGAAAAGCGACTGAAGAAAGATGCAGGTCGTCACCGCTGGACTCAATTTTATAAAAGTGTCAAACGGAGCAGAGGAGGAGCCAAAGTAGAGAAAGAGAGCTCAGCTGACGACGCAGGACTCAGCGACAGTGAACTGAGCTTCAGAGGTATTTTTGTTTGTTTTTTTTCTTCCCCCGGGAGAAAGAGAGAGAGAGACATTCCTGAAAGGGAATTGTCAGACTGCCTGTGCTAATGGGATTAAGGAAGCCTTCAAGATGCTAAATGACATGGCAGAAGCAGAAATTTAATGTGTCTTTGTGGGGATTTCATGTGTTTCCTTGCATTCCTCACTGCAGGATGACACTCAGGCATATCCAAAATGGCACACTTATTTCACATCCTCTCTGCAATGGTTCCCGCCTCCTGCCTCTGTTTGTCTCCATGATGGAGCTTATTGGAAACGAGTCTCCTTAGTGGGATGCAAATGGAATTTTAGACAACCTTTTGTTATTTAATATTCACAATCCCCCATTTTGGATAGTAATAAAAGTCTCCAAGCCACTTTTAAAAAAGGAAGGCTATTTTATGAGAAATGAAAACATGGTGACAGAAACTCTATAAAGCATGTGAGGCTTTTAGTCAATTAGAGAGAAAGTGCTCTGCGGGTTTGTTGTTATTGAAGCCACCCAGGGGATCGATTGAGATGGAAACAAATATTTTGTGCTGCAACTGTGCACATACAGATATTTTAGGAGGAGATAAGGGCTATATGTATTTTAAATATTTAGAACATGTTCACCTGTCTTCCTTTTCCTTCATACCTTTAGTAAAAACATACTGTCAATACAAAAAGACTTTTCTAGACTTGTTACATGCACTTAACTGTAACATATGACTTGTATATGACTGCATTGCTGCTGCAGGATGTAGGAAATAAAGCATTTGATTGCTCAAGTTTTTTGGTAGAGGACCACAGGATCTCTGCGTGATGTGCCCACCACAATGTTCAAATGAAACCTTTGCCCTTGTTGGAAAAGGAAAAACATCCTACCTCACTAAGAGAACCGGAATGGATTGTGATGGAGCATCCACTTGCTGTACCACCATGAAATCCACATAACATTGGCACAATAAATCTGACTCATAAAAGCACTTAACTGTATTGAAAAATAACAACTATATAATGTGCACGCAGGTGACAGTGCTGTTGATGTGTCAGAGATTTTACACTCCTCATGCTTAGTGACGCTGTCTCTCCTGCAGATGACCAAGTCTTGTCAGATCTGGGCCATGCCAATGGGCTTTATGGGAGCGTTGGCGACGTGACCGGCAATGCAGTTCTGAATGGCGGCTTCTCTGTTGACGCAGCAGGACAACCATACCATGACATCCGAGCAGGAAGTCCTTACGGCCTTCCACAGTCACCTTCATCCATCGCCTCTCTGCCCGGCCATACGCCTCTCCTCAACAACCTGGGCTTCAACATGGACAGTCTGGTGGTGCAGGGGGGCCCAGTCGGTGTGGGACAGGCTCTGAGGGCCATGGCGGGAGGCCCCACCTCAGACCTCTCCACGGGCAGCAGTACAGGATACCCTGACTTCCCCACCAGCCCAGCTTCATGGCTGGATGAAATGGACCATTCCCAGTTTTGAGTCTCCAGCATGGTAGGAAATAGCTGTGAGGATACATCAAAACGGACTCAAAATATTATTTTTTTTATATTTCTTTGTATCACCCTCTAAGACTGGTATGTTTGGTGATGCTGAGTGAAGAGGAGGAGGGAGAGAAGAAGTGTGATTCTCAGTCCTTCAGCAGTTGTAATGGTAAAGTAACAACCGGGTCAAGATGTGCAGTCCGGACAAAAGCAGTGAAAAAAACCTCCACGCTGAATTTTCAGTCTCAGCTCTATTGTTCAATTTTTGTTTTCGGCTGTCTTCATGTTGGTTGTTCAATCGTTAAAAGCAAGACTAAATTCCCATATGTGGGCAGATTATGCTTGCAGGAGAGAGAATATTGTCTCACCCTTGAAATAATTCACACCATCCCTGTCTAACAGTTCCAAGATTATGGCTACAATCTGGATTAAAGTCCATATAAGACCCAGAAGGCACCTGCATGCTTCTGATTTATAATGAGTAGGACTGCTGTCTGGCCATATCAAAACCTTTACAGTGGCAATGCACTTTACTATCCTCTTCTTTTTCTACGTGTATGGACAGGAATACAGGGGAGAGACATATGCACAAGGCAAAAACACAGTGTTTCATTGGGAGAGAAATTTACAAAAGCAGTGGCACAAGTGTGAATTTTGAAACATGCTGGTGTTTTTTAATGTATTGCTGAAGCTTACAAGTATTTAGGAAGTAGATGGCCGTTGGTCTGTGCGTCCGTCTGTCTGTCCGTCTGTTCATAGAAGCTTTTATCTCCCCTGTTTGAATGAGGGTGAATGCCATTTGCTACACAGCAGGTCTCTGCTATACTTATAGGTGCTTGAATTGTTCTTGTCTGTACAAAAGCTGTTTGAGAGACGTCTACCAGTATTACAATAATTCAGACCAGGACAAAATCACATGAGTATGAGGACAGTCAGGACATCAAAGATTTGGAGATACTCAGCTCTCATCACCTGAAATAAAAATAATAAATCTAAATGGGTTTATTCTTTTGAATGCACAGATATACGACAGGAGGTATGTATTTATAGGTGATGCAGTGTCCTTTAAAATAATCAGTGATCAATTTAAATGACAAAACATGAATTTGACACTTAGAACAAGTATCCCCCCCCCCAAAAAAAACCCCAAAACAAAACAAAAACAACAACAAACAAAAAAACAATTTGTGTTGCCTCTCTTCAGTCTGATCCAGGTTTTGTTTGATAATCCACTCAGTCCAGCAGCTCTAGTTTTGCCTGTGTGCCTGTGAGCAACCTACTTCCTGACCCCAGATGTGCTTTCAGCCGATTCTCCCACTGCCTGGCCTTCATGTCTGAGGGATTACCACAGTCTGCAATTTTTAGAGCTGATACTTCAGCATCAAAGCTGGCATGATTGCTGGGTTGTTTCTAACAGTTCGGGCAGCATCAGCTGCCTCCTAATACCTAAACAATAAGTGAAATTGATCAATTATTCTTTATAAGCAGAACTGCTGTTTGTGACCTTCTTGAAATCTGCATTTGAGCTGTAAGAGAACCTGACAGTTAGATTTTGACCTGTTGAGCATGTCAAGAGTCGTGGTTTTTTGATTCAAGGGATCAGTTTTTTTTTTTTGTTTTTTTTTAACTCAGCACCCAGATCTTATCTCTGCTTCTGTTCTAGAAAAGAAGCAGTTTCTGTCTAGGAGGACACCTATTTGCAAGAAAAAAATTGCCAAGTCTTTTTTTTTTTTTCCTTTTACCCGAATGCAAATCAACCAACAGAAAGTGACATCATTGAGAAAAACTGTAGATTACAGCCCACAAATTACAGTGTAGTTATCTAATAAACCAAACTGTACCGGGATTAATGTGAGTAAAAGGGACAAGACATGAGGTTAGGACATAATGGGGAAAAATGTGTTCAAAAAGGACATTTATTCTTTGAAGTACTTATTCAAATAAAGATTACTCTGAATTTCTTCCTGTTATAATAATCATACAATTCTTTAATTCCTTAAAACAAAAGTCTTGTCTAAAAAAAGTGTTTTGATTTATTCATCTACTTATTTATCAATGCTTTTTTAGTTGTTTTTCATAAAGTACACTAGAATAAAAAACAAGAAAATATCACATGAGGGGTTTTACAAGAAGTATGCATTATTATTTTTCTTGGCCAAGCTCTTACAAATGGTCAAATAGTATAAATCTATCTCGTAATGACTTAATATATGCAAGATAGTAAAAAGGACCAACACTATAGTTCATTTTTACACCCACCTAAAATGCAAATTTCCCCTATTCTTATTTCTCATTTTCTTAGTAGATCCCCAGTAAGTAATTTGTTGGCTGTTATCTACGGTTTTAGTCTGATAACATACAAACATACTATCACTACAGTTTTGTTAAATCTGTGTTGCCTCAGATGTTTGCATATTGTTGTAAATTTTGTACAGTTTGAAAATGTGTTGATCGTCCTGTTTCATGAACGCTATTTATTATTGCCATGTGTCTTTGAAAAAGATGTAAAAGAGAGCACTGAATTTATTCATTTATGCCTTCTGTGTAATGGTATGAACTGTGTACAGTCAAATCTATATGAGGAAAATAAAGCTGAACTGTCTTTGGGTTACCCTCACGTGCTTTCCTCTTTCGTGCACTGAGCCTGCAGTGATGAATGTGAGAGTTAAGATTTTCAGCTGGACTTTATTTCTAATATATGAAAAGAAAAATATGTGCTGTTGGTATTTTTATTATTTGGCCTTATTGAAACGCTCTTAGAGCGAGTTAACCCGCAAATTCATTTACCCATTGAGGGCATTTACCACACACTTAGGCCTCTATTCAATTGTGGAGATCCATTTAGTACCACCAGCAGACAGTGGTCAGTCAGTTAACACTGATTGATGCTGTTTTTCTCTCTCGCTCTCGGAGTGGGGGTGACAAGAAAGATGCATGAAGAGAGACAATAAGGAAGGAAAGAGGGGGAGAGAAATAAAACAAGCGCAGAAACAGATGTCTTGCTGGTTGTTTCTCTGATCCTATCAGGGCTAAAGAGACACAGCAGCAGATTGCGGCACTGTCAAATCTAGCCTTAATCCCTGAGCTGTTAACTAATTGTAGAGTGCTTTGTAAAATATGGGCAAATATGCTTTGTAGTCAGGCAAAGAGGGAATTTGGCTCATATGCAGGCAGTTAGCTTGTATGTCAGTATGTCAAACTGGTAAACACATCATATAGAGCATTTTTGCAAGTATTTCAAACCAGTAAAGCCATTAACAATTCCCTGCCAAAATATCTTTAGTATTATTAAATATAAAAGATAAGGTGGTTCCAAAGAAATCCCTATGCATACATATTCACAGGTCTGGTGGTGACATCTTTATTAATATCTTGTTATTTTGTACTCAATCTAGAAACCTCTTGCCATCATGGCAGTGGTGTGATTTGACAAAAATGCAAATGTTAGCATGTTATTTTGTTCACAATATGTTGATTTTGAGTAATATCTTAACCATTGCTGTGTGAGTGTCCACTCAGTCCACTACGCAATTTGTCAGCCAATTTGTAGTATTTTCTATACCACTTATTCCAGTTCAGAGGTTGCTAGGGAGCTGGAGTCTAACCTAGCAGTAAGTAGGCAAGAAGCAGGGTGCACCATGGATGAGTTGCCAGTCTATTGCAGGGCTCAATTGTGCACTACTGAAACTGAAAGTTATGAACAGAAGCATGAAGCATCCTAGTGCTAACATCCAGTTTTTGTTTATACAACTAACAGTGAATATTGACATAACTACAAAGCTCTAATGTATTCAAGGGATTTCCAAAATGCATCAGCAGCTGTTCACCAATATCACCTATTACTGAGTACTCTATAGCTAACACTATACATTTTATGTATGGTAGGTTTGTTTAACAGGAGAAGATACGAAAATACACAGATAAACTGAAAAGAGTTTTTTCATGCAAATCATATTGCTTTTGGAAGAAGCTCACATGTAATGCTTGACCCTAGGATTTTAAAAGACCAACAAAAAAAACCTCCAACATTAAATAAAAGGAAAATAAACTAAAAACTATATATTGGGTGAGTAAATGAGTGAGTTCAGAAAAACAAACCCTGTTTACCATCTTAGGTTAGCATTTGCAGACTATCAAGCATCGAATAAGAGGCTGCTGGAGATATCACTAGCCTGTGTTCTGGTTTTATAAAGATTAAAAATCTCATTTTGGGAATTCACTGGGATTCATTTACATGTTTTCTCCATACTGTATATTGCTGCACCGTCTCTTGTCAGCCTCATTCTGAAATAATCCATCTAGGCTCTGTTCTCTTTAAGGTCACTTTTTCAAAAGGTTCAGTCTGATCTAATTGTTCAGATAAAAAGTGTGAGGTAGCTGCTGATTCACTGTTTGAGACATACCAATATAACAAACCAATAGGCCAGAATTATGCAAATAGGTTTGATGGTGAGTTAGGAAAGTGAAGGAAGAGAAGCCTAGACTATGAGGTAACCTGTTTCCAGGTTGCTCAGAAGCAGTGTCATTTGTTGTTATATGATAAGAACTTGCTTTGTTGTTGACTTTGGTCTTTGCAACTTTGCATAGAAATATATAACATAAAGGAAATACGAAAATGTGGAATATAATTTATCAACCTGATTAATAGAGAAATTAGGAAAGTCTTTCCATGGGGAATGTTACATTTAATGGAAAAGTTGATGAAAATTTTGGCATGAGTGCAGTGCATTTTTTTTTTTTTTTTTTTTTTTTTACAATGTTTACCTTATACAGTTGCTGTATCGCTAAAGTCTCTCAGCTGCAGATTTACCCTCTCTATGGTGTTGGCTGAGTGTATATTATAATGAAATTACACCACAGTGTACATCTGTGTGAAACTAATTTCTACATAGAAATGTGGAGCATTTGTCTGAGAGCAAACCAATGTAACCCAAACTTAAGTGCTATCGATTCCTTTGTTTTAGCTATTCTTGTTGCATTATGAAAATAAAAAGAAACACTTAGCCTGGTTGGAGTTTGCACGTTTGAATAAAATGCCACAAATTGAGCTGATTTTTATTTAAACATTGATTGGCTGGTCTATGGGCATTAATGGATAGGCTCTAATAGAACGGGCTTACAAAGATAAAGAGCCACACAGACAGTTAGGATAATTTACACGCCACTTACAGCACTAGTATACAAATAAATCTGTGGAAACTCCACTACTGTTGCTTTTGCGAAGATGACAAACACAAGCACAAATGCCATTATCATCGATCGCAAGGCTTTTATTAAACTTCCTGAAGGAAACTGTTTTTTTTCTTTCATGTGAAGCAAAGGGGAATAAATTAACATGCAAAACAGAGAGGATTTGTTTTGCACCGACAGTCAATTTTGCAGCATTGAGAAAGGACATTTTTCTCCTCCAACGCCTCCATCCAACCCTGCAGTGAACAATGATCTGCAGGATGACTGAGTGAGTCTTAAAGAGGGGCTGGAGTCAAACAGAGGCCTCTCAATGACACCCTCAAGGTTGTTAGCTGTTTAATTTGGAACTGGGACTTTTCCACTAAATAGTCCACTGAGCTGCAGAGATCAGACAGACGACAAATAACAAAAGGAATAAAGTTTATGATCATGAATAAACCATGATAACTACCTGAAGAGATGATAATGTATTTGCTGTATTGGAGGCAAACTGTCCTGCAGAAACCAGGTATATGGATTAGGCAGACAGTGTACATGAAGCTGCACGCCAGGTTGTTGGTTTGTCTACAGACTGAAAGGTCAAATATTTATTGTTAGTGGACAGTGGACATCACCAGGAACTCCACATAAAGCTTTAAAGCCAAGCCTCCCTCTCTCTCTGACACACACACACACACACACACACACACACACACACACACACACACACACACACACACACACACACA
>JBBBVU010000015.1:17098524-17110981 GCA_037177055.1 Atherinosoma microstoma | reverse complement strand
CACACACACACACACACACACACACACACACACACACACACACACACACACACACACACACACACACACACAGATTCTTGGACACCAGTGAGTGAGTCTCTGATATTAGCTGAAAGTGTTTCTGCCACTGAGGGATTTTTGCTTAATGTTGGTTTGCAGTCCCATTGCTGAGGGTGGGTGTGGGAGGAGCTGCACTGTGAAGAGAAGATGGAGGATTAGGTGCAGGGGTGTAAAGGGTTTCATTAAGCACTGGCAAAAGTGAAAAGGTGGTATGGCTTTTAAATAGTAAAGAGAGGAGAGGTAAAGAGGGAGAGAACCTGTGTGCAGACTGAAAGTGAAAGATGAAAAGGAACAGCAGAGGAAATCCCAAGACATCATACTCTAACATACTCTAAGAAAAGTAAGTATCCTGGTTTAATGTTATTGTTATTGATAAGCTTTTATCACATTTGGGACATGCTGCTTTACCTAAACACAAGATTAACACATATTTACTTTATTGTGTTTGGTTTAGCTACATATTTGGAATCTTTTTTAGATCAGTGTGTTGAATTTGGTCCCTAAAAACCGGAATCTTCCTGTGTGTAAACACACAAAGATTACTAAATGTGAGAAGTGCTTGTTGACAGTTTATGACCTGTGTCAGATAAAGATGAGAGAATATTAATCTACTAGTCTTTTCATGGATATTCCAGATTGGCCATTTAATCATCTTTAATTATTATCTATCAGTCATCTAATAATCCACAGCAGTAATTCAGTGGTTAGTTTATTGGAGATAATAAGCCAATAAAATGCTGTATTCACTGGATAATTGTGTCACTTCATAGTTGTTAAATATTAGGCATATTTGATGATAGTTCCCCCCCCCCCACCTGTCTTGTCCAGCATTGCAGCAAGCACAATTATTGTCTGGCTGCTGTTTTGTGCCAAGCAAATTTACTTTGTCAAGTAGAGCTTTATATGTATACAGTCAAGTCACTCTTGAAAAAAATTGTTATTTTTGTTTTTTATTTTGAATTTGCACTTTATTGTTGGACCTGCCAGGAGGGGATCGAATGAGAAAAAAAGAACAGAGAAGAAAGAGAAGTGGGGGTGGGATGTGTTGGTGTATGTGGATGGGTGGTGGGAGGACATGAGTATGTACTGTGTGGGGTATACGTGTTGAAGGTGTGTGGGGGCGAGGGAGGAGGTTGTGTGGGTGTGTGTGGATGGGTGGTGAGATGGTAGGATGTGTGTGGGGGTTGTATGTGTTGCGAGTGTTGGTGGGTTTTTTTTTCTCATATATAATATACAGAGTGGAGACGTTCAAGGCAGAGTGGTCATGCCGTTATCATGCAGATGCCACCGCGCCTGCATAAAGGTCAGAGGCAAGCCAGCAGCCCCCCGAGACCCCCGCGATCAGCAGCTGCCAAGGACCACGGACCCCAGCCCCCCCACCACGGAGAGACCCCGCGCCAGCCCGGGAAGGCGGCAGAGAGAGGTCCCAGCCAGAGCCCCCTGCAGTCGTGGGGCACAGGCCCCGGCATGCCGAGATCAGCAGCCGCCAGCCCCGCCGAGCATATAGGGCCCTCCAAGACGGCCACCCAACGGGGGTCAGTCTGCACCCCAGTGCCCCAACCCCCACACACTATCTCAACACATACACACCCCACCCTTTCCTCTCCCACACCCACACACCCTCTCAACACATAAACCCATTCACACACAAAATCTTGCCCTCCCACCACCCATCCACACTCATTCGAACACACACTCCTCCCCCTGCCCCCACACACCTTCTCAAAACGTATTTCACACACAACACGTACTCATATCCTCCCACCACCCATCCACACACACCCTCCTCCCCTCCTAGTTACCACCTGATGAATTTAGTTTAACTTTATTTACATAATTCTGTTTTTATGTAAGTTGACAAACTGCCTTGGTGTAGGATACTTGAATCAATTTTTTTTAAATTATAAATGTTTATTATTAACAGTAGTTCTTCTGAAACAACCACTTATTCAGCAAAACATTGAACTCATATCACTCTGGATTAAACTGTCCCATCCAAAGCTGATATCTCATTTATGTGCATATTAATGGCCCACAAAATCACTATTATCAGTTTTAGGTTAAAGGAGTACTACAGCTTTTTTATTTATTTATTTTTTTTAAAAGGTTGTATGAGTCACTTATGAGGAGTCACCTTCTAAGTAACTTAATCATCAGTATTTCATTTTTTTTTTTTTTTGTATCAGTAAAGGACTACTGGGGAATAAAAAGTCCTAAACCCCCTAAAGTAACATACCAATATTTTGAATTGGTCTTAAGTTCACTTCATAACTTTTCACTTCTAAAAAAAACAAAAACACAAATTTTTCCGAAGGGCTGGACAGTGTTGGGACTGGGATGAGCGTGTATGCGGTTTGCATAGGGAGGGAGCTGCAGTGTCAAAAGTGGAAAGCTCAGAGGAAAATTGAAGCTCCATAATGGAAGCATAATGGGCTTAGTGTCAGAGTCTTCCAGACGAGCCGGGAGGGAAGCACGTCTGCCGTCATCCTCTCTTACCTCAAGCCAGCATAACGGGGTTTAGGAAACAAAAAGGAGACAACACCGAGACCCAAACATGCTTTAGAGATACACCAACAGCCTAATGGCTGGATGTGGCTGGAATTCATAACAGCAAGATGGTCTCCTCTTGTCTCTTTGTGGGATTATGGAGCATCATGTCTTAGACTTGCATTGAATACTCAAGCGATTTCCACTCAACTCATGTTTGGTTCCTCCTAAAAATTCATGAGCAAAAATGCATGAATTTTTCATTGAAGAAGATTTCTTTGGCTGACATTTACAAAGCTAGATGATGATACTTTCAGAAAAATAAGTACTTTAAACCCTCCTCTCCTTCTTATAAAGAGGGCATGGAGGAGACATGGATGCATATACAGACATTGTGTGGAGAAATTTTCATTCATCCCATGTAGAGCACATCCAACTTGCATCTCAATTTACTACCAGCACTGTACAACAGCTGTCAAGACAGCAAATGTATTTGAAGAGCTGCCCCTGGCGATGACTACTGATCCTAGTTAGACCACCTACTGTATCATAGGTCGGAGTGACAGACAGGCTCTAACCAGACATGTTGAGACAGTTATCTAACGCCTTGTGTCAAAGCAGATTTCCAGTGAAACACAGGGTGGGGGTTGAGGCTGTGTTAGAGAGAAAGGGATTAAGCTTTGTCTCCACTGCTGTGTACAAAATCTGCACTCGGATCTTCATTAATGTGTAGTTAAGAATCAGGGTCAAGATTTGTGTGAGTAGGTGTGTGTGTGTGTGTCTATTTGAGCTGAGGCAATGTAAATATGCTCATCAGAGGAGCTTGCAACAAGTAAAGCAGATTTAGACTCTGACCATGTGTTGGCTATTTTTGGAGAACATCCAGATCTCTCCTTGATGACATAATCGTGCGAAAGCAGAGCTGCATATTCTATATATTGCTGAGCGTATGCTGTGTAGATGGGTGAGATTTGATTTGTATACCAGTGCATAAAAACCAAAACAGTGGAGTGTGTCAGGTATACAAAATAATTTGACACATCTGGAACACATTGGATAAAACACATAAAGTTATGTAATGTGGATGCAAAGGTTCTTTTTTAAGTGATGCTTGACATTTTCTTACACCTTGAATGTGACATAAAAATAAGACTTGGAGTTGGTATGACTTGTGTGCTTAGGGGTTGCTGTCTTGTTGCAAGACCCATTTTATGTTAGGATTCAGTTAATGTCCGCCATCCATCCATTAAACATTTTTCCAACAGTCTTCAGCCTTTCCCTGTTATCTCAGGAAAATTAAGACGGACTTCAGGTTTTCTTCTTGCAGCCCTGTCACACGCATCACTTTTGCTCAGTGTTCTAATGTAGGTGGGCTCATGAACTTCTAATGACTACCCCTTGGGGAAGGTAATGATCTTGAATTTCTTCCATCTGACTGAATTGGTCTAAATGCTTTAAATTGTTTTAAATAAATTGATTTATTAACTCTTTTTTTTTTGCCTGATAAGCATCACCAATTATTTTTCTGAGCTGATGATTCTAATCTCAGGTATAGTAATGGTGGATGTTGCACGCTGGTTAGGTGCAGAACATGCACTAAAGGGGAATCTCCTTTTTTATTGGAATGCAGCCTTAAATAAAACACCTGAAATTATCAAAATGTTTTTGTGATGTTATGGCTGTGAAAACAATACATTTTGGATATTGTACAGCCCTATAGGAAGCCTACTGTAATGCAACTCAGATTTTAATAATATTGATTAAATTTTTTCTTTATTAATTAGGCTCTGCATTTGACCCATCCCTAGATTTACTAAGACCTTGCTTATGAGCCCACAGTGTTTTGCCTGCTTATCCTTGAGCTTCACATGTACGGCTCATAAATATGTAATATTGGATAATTGTAATCAACATAAAAACAATAAACAAAAATTAATACAATATTTGTACTTTCTTTGTCTGAAATACATACTTCTCTATCAGTTTTGAAGATGTGTTGGTAAATGGAGAGAGGATGCTACACAAAGGCAAACACAACGCTGTTCAAATGTTTTTGATATGTTGATACCAAAAATTTCAAAATGAGTAAATATTTTCCATAAAATGGTCAAACATCTGTTTCAGCATCTGTTATGTTGTTTATGTTCTACTGGAAATACAATATGTAGATTAAACTTCAGCTTAATCTACAAACATACAGTAATGGTCAGGTTTATTGTGATCATCACAGTGGCATGTGAGTATAAGTCTAAAAGTGCAAATATATACACATACAATGTGAGTCAGAATGAGGGCTGTTCCTGTATGGAAGGAGTGGAAGAGAAAACAAAAGTCCAGACACAACTTTGCTGAAGACTTTAATGATGATGCACTTTGAATGATAAAAACATTCCTTGGTATGTAAAACAACTCAATCATGAATCATGAAGAAACTGTTAGTAAGGAGTGGCCCAGACAAAAAGGTCTGGCAGATTCTCAGACCTCACTAATAAGATGGGCGAGATATGTAATCTTCTATGGATACATGGTACCGTATATTACGATGATAAGTTTTGTTATACTGTGAATTTTGTGGAATTGTACGCTGTTTTAAATAGAAGATGTGAATGTCTGTTTTTGTTTCCTGCAGTGGCTATAAAGCCTGATAAATCCAGATACTTCATCACACCGATGAACAAGTGTTTTCACTCAAATGTTTGCAATACTAAGTCCAGCTTATTAGTTTTGCTATATTGCCAACAAAAGTCTAATTTGACAGGAGATAGCCAAGGAATAGTTTTCTAAGTACAGCAAGACCTTGACAAATCTCTTCTGTCTCTTAGTAAACACAGTATCACCCAACCCCACAAAGGAGATAGTAGCTTTTAAAAGACTCAAAATACATGCATTGCCCTAAATTTCTTGTGTCTTATCAAATGGGATGATCAATGTCCCCAACTGTTGCTCATTGCATAAGCTGATGCAATCAAACTCACTCCAAGAACTTGGAAAAAACAAAACAAAAAAACAAAGAAAACTTCTGTGGTCTTGGTATACAATCAGCAGGGGCTGAACAGAGTCACTCCAGGAATGAGCAAATGAGAAGAACAAGGAAGAGACAAGGACATGGGAAAAGACTGGGATAGTGGCTTGTAAGGATGATCTAGCCTTTTGGTGCAGTGTACTGGCGCAGAAGTGAGGAAATGGCACTGGATTCAGTGACCTCCTCAGGAAGAGAACCCTCCATGTCTTTGATGAACGGGTCAGCTCCGGCATTAAGAAGCAGCTCTACGATGTCAGCGAACTCACACGCCGATGCTGAGAAGAAAAAGAAATAAAGCAGCAGTTAGGAGGTAAAAATCAATCTAAAGAAAAAAAACTGTACTTTTTGCTAACTTTCTATAAAGTGTTGCCAGTTCACCACTTTGGTCCAAACTGAAATACCTCAACATCTATATGATACTTTGTTGTGAAGACAAGGTCCCCTGGAGATAATTTTGGCCATTTCTCATCTATCCAGTGAAATCAACATGGCTTATGCCAAAATGAGATTAACAGGCTTCCTAGTTGTTTTTTCCCCACATTACTTGCATACTGTATACATCACGATTTAAGACGCACATAATATCTGCACATGTTTGACATAATGAGTGGCTCATTTGGCAAAGCTCAAACACACAATCACAGCAGACAGGGATGTTCGAACTTGAAGCAAAAAAGTATCACTGAGGCTCTGCAGTAATAAACAGCACAAGAAAACTTAGGACAACTTCTTTGACCGAATTACAACCACTTGCGAGCTCACCTATACTGTCACCCCCCTGGTGACACTGTGCACCCTTGTTTACTCAGTTTAAATGAGCGATATGTTGGCTCTTTAATTGGCAAAAACGTAATTTTTTTTGTTAAACTATGACAGTGAATGTTGGGGAACTGGAAAATGATGCTTCGCTGCAGCTCATTACAAACTGTAAAGAAGGTGTGTACTAGGTTTGAGTAAATTTGCCTCCTTCCTTTCTTCATCATACTGTGGTTTAATACAGTATGTACGGATCTGCAGTTAATGAAAAGCCCATCTGGAGGCTCTGTACTGACACCAGCCTGGACCTGAGCTTTCCCCTAACACTTCATTTCTGCCCCATTGGCAATTTGTGCCCCACTAAAAGGGTCTTGCATTTCTCTCACA
The DNA here is from genome assembly GCA_037177055.1 of Atherinosoma microstoma. NCBI lineage: Eukaryota > Metazoa > Chordata > Actinopteri > Atheriniformes > Atherinidae > Atherinosoma > Atherinosoma microstoma. Next base: position 17,104,269 of record JBBBVU010000015.1, on the reverse strand, counting down.
TTGCAGAGTGGTGAAGGGGGAAGGGAGCACGTTGCACTTTCTTAACCCAGTTAGTGGGTCCCTTCATTCCCAGTGCACCTCTTGCCCCTCTGGCACCTCACCCCTCCCTTATCTCCTCTTATCCTCTCTTGTTGTGAGTGCTCTTCTCAGCCGGTGTCAATCGCTCGCTCCTTTTAAAAAGCGGACTTCGTGCTACGCCATGTTCGCTGATGTCAGCAGCTGCACTGATTGACAGCCAGGCCTTTTAACCTACAGCCCAGAGGTGGCAGGCGGGAGTGTGAGCGCATGAGATGTGGTGATACATCGGGATGAATGAGGGTGTGTAAGCAAATATGCGTGCATACTCAAGCTGTGAATATGAATAGTAAGAAGTGAGTGAAGTGTAAAAAAGCCACAGGAATCACTGATCTTCCAGCTAAATCAGACTAACAAAGCTAGGCAGTTTCTTTTTCAGCCATATTTGCAGACCTCCTCTTGTTGCTCTAAACTGTATTTTATTTAGCCGGCTTGTGTGTACACGTGGCGGGTGTCTCGCCTGGGCCTTGAGCTGTAAAAAGTGGCTGGCCCTCAGGGGAGCAGTAGAGGAGGAGAACAATTTATGGTGAGCAGTAAACCCTCAATTAATCACTTGCCAGCCACTGTGGCCCTGTGCAAAGAGAGGTAGGAATGAATTTTCATTCTCTGCTATTTGTCTCTTTGAGTTCATCGCTTATGTTTATTAGTCATCTTTTTATGCCCCATCCTCAGGGGTTCTCCTGGTGAGTGCATATCTATATGTGTGTGTATGTGTAGCTCTCCAGTAGGTGATGCAACATGTCCACTCCAATGCCACCAAGCTAAGGGACATATGGTGTAGTCACATACACACACATGCATACTCACACAGAGGCACAGAGGACATGAGAACCGCCCCTAAGGGACATGTGTGTTGGGGCATGAGAGGGTCAGGGGAGTCTAAGGACCACTGCTGATTTCCTCTGGGAGGTCTGACAATTATTACACACACACACACACACACACACACACACACAACCAGAGGCACATACACTCGTACATACCATAGGACGCATGCACATAGATAGAGAGGATGAAACAGAAAGGTACTAAAGAGACTTGATAAGAACTCCAAAAAATAAAGATGAGGAATGGATGGGAGACAGTTGGAGGAAATGGAGGGTATTTGATAAGTTTGAAACTAATGTAAGCAAAGAGCAGGTGTGTATAATAAAACAAGTTGCAATATATAATGGGAGCACTTAGGCAGACAACATAATGATGCCAGAAAGTGCTAAAATGATGATATGAGGCGTTCTTACCATAATGTAACGCTGTCTGTCCTTCATTGTCCTGTAAAAGGCAAAACAAGTGTTTACGTCAGCAGATCTGTGACTGTGGATGAATAAAATAATCAGAGAGCAAATCCATAGAATAATACCGGACACATATATTACAAATATTTGGTGTGAAAGAAGTTGTTGATAACCTAGTTGTAACTTCCCAGGGGAAACCTGCTAGAGCACCAATTAACTTCTAAATGGATCAAGGGTGCTGTGTTTTTATTGTACCGAAGGGGTATTATAAGAAGATGAGATATTGATTTAAGAAACATGTGACCTGCAAATCAAACCTTTCAACTTATAACTCTGTTCAACCAAAAACAATATGCTACTATAACTCAGCATTATGTCATGGCAGAGACAACCCCATTATGTCCTCCATATCCAATATCACCTCAGACAACACCATCCCATGGCAACCAACACTGAAACGTTGTAGGCGCTTAAGTGCATTGTAGAGATAAAAACTAAAAACAGAAATTATGCATCAAACTGCATTTTAATGAAGGGGAATACCAGGAAATCCTCCCACAATGCTTTGTTGAAATGTAGCTGCTTGTGCTCTTAACCACATGAAAACAAATACAAAACATTTCTGTATCAGATAAGTCAGTGTTGGATTTCAGATGTGCTTACAAATAGCAACACTGTCAGAAATGGTGGCACTTCCAGTAATCTGTTATTTTTCTGTATAGTTGATAGCAGCTTTGTGGCTGTAATGGACATCCTCCAACAGAAAGCTTGGTGGTTTGATCACTAGAACGTCCATATGTTGAAGTGTCCTGGGCAAAACACTGAACCTCACATTTAACTCAATATGCTGCTCATTGATGAGTGAATATGGAGAACAATAAAGAAAAGAAAATGCTGTATTAGTGTGTGTGAATGAAATAGTGTGTCAATATCTTGTTGCCCCCTTATAGACACACAAACAACATTTTTAGTTTGAAAATAAGTAAAGTATAAAACAGCCAATAAAGGATATGTGACCCTGATATAAAGCCTCAGGGATGATGGAGAAGAGACTCCGTGTCAGAGGGTGTCCAGAAAATCTGAAATGGCTTTTTGCATGTAGGAGGGTGTATGTATGTGTCCTTAGAAGAGTACAAATGATACTTGAGGTCAAAGGATCAATGATAGAGATATAACTCTTATAAGAAGTGGTGGACTGGGGACAAAGATGAGGGGGGGGGGGGGGTATGAGTGTGTGCAGGTATAATCAGACAGAATATATGACAGGCATCATCAACAGTAGATTCAGTTCTTAATCACCGCTCCAGGCTGACTTTGCACCTCATATGATGATAAATGGATCAAACTGTTGCCTCTCGTCTGAGAACAGGAACTCCTTGATGTAAGCACAATACTTTCAAATGTTCAGAGATTTAAAACAAAGATGTGCCGTGAAATTTCCTTCTATCCTGTAAAATGACACATCAGTAGTAACGGTACAAATTCTGAAAACTGTTATGGTAAACTTGTTAAATAGTCTTTTAAACTTTGCTCATCCAACAGCAGATCCTAGTGTGCACATTTCAGTTTTGGTTACCTGCCAAGTCCTTGTTCAACTTCCTTCCAATACTTTTCTTCTTCTGACATCTCTTCCAACTAACCACACCACCCTTACTTCTATCCCTTCATTATGTGACACCTCCCCCCCCCCCTTCTTGTTTTTCTCCTTTAATTCCAACATTCCCTTTTCTCGCTCTCTTGTCTTTCCATCTCCTCTTCGGTTCCAATCTCTTTCCTCTTCAATCCCTAATTTCCTTTCTTTCTCTTTCCCGTCTGCCTTCTGTGGCTGGGCCCAGTGTGGAGTGATCCTATTGTTGTGTTTCTCTCTGTCTCTCAGGGGCAGCACTTCAGGGACCTGCTGATTGGATTAGAGCTTTCTATTCCCTCTGGGTTGATCGTACAGCACAGATGCAAATCGCCACCAGCGTGGAAAACGGTGCAGTGGCTAACCAAAGACAACAATGCTGTCTGTCTGCAAGTCAAATCACAACCTACAATGTTCTGTCGCTATCCCGTCTGCCTCTAACAGTTATGACGAGTATAGAGACGAGTAGACATAGCTTTAAAAATCTACCTTTCAACAAGGGATGCGGCAGTTTCCTGTAAATATAAAATAGGGAAGATATTTTTTATTCATTCAACAAAAAATGATTGATGAACAGTTTATAAAAAATGCACAAAAATGCACACAAAGACTTGACAGCGTGGGTCAGTGACAGATGCTTAAAATCAGGATTGCAATGGAAGACATTGATGCACATAAATACATACAGTTATAATCAAAGAGTGAGGGGGTTTAAGCCATAATCTGCAGCCAGCGTTAATCTGCATTTGTTGTTCAACAAGCATGCATACACACACACACACACACATAAAAAACTACAACAATGTACGACTGACAGTAAATAACTAAAACTTTAATACATGTCTTTTTTTTAAATAGAAAAAAATAGATAAAATGAGGGTCTAAGGTATATGCTAAGCATTCTAGTGCACATGTGCACCAAACGGGCTTCTTGCATGTTCATGTGAGGGGTCAGTGGCCTGTCCTCTCAGCGCTCCCTAATGCCCCTAGATCCAGGACGGAGGCTTGATGGAATCACAGGAAATTGGATTGTCTTCCATTTGCTTTGGAAGCAGCCTGGAAGAGACACTCCCTTTCCTTTCCACCCCCCCCATACCTGCAGTTAACATCCCCCTCTCTCCCCCTCTCTGGTGCCCCCTGTTCCCATCCCATTACGGAGGCATGTCGTACCAACCCTCCGCTTTTACATGTCATCCAAAGTTTCCCCTTGCGGTGCAGAAATGCTGGGCTGGATGTCAGCAGAGTGCTCAATAAAGCAGCTGCTTGCACAATACCAGCAGGAGAGATCCAGCCCAGTGTAGTAGTGTATCACCTTAATGGGGTGGAGCAATATGCTTAGGAACAGCAGGGATAGGGATTGATCTATCAGTACAATTGCAGTTTTGCTGAGTTTAAGTCATACTAATCTATCATTTCTACCATACAAATGATGTGAAGCAAGATGGATGAAAGGGAAAGAGAGTGGATTAATGGCATAAAGAGAGATATGGCATTCAGTCTTATTTCTCAACAGATCAAAAATGATCATACTGTAACTAGTCTGTTCTTTTTTCCCTTTTGAACAATTTCAAAGTCAGAAACCAAAAAATGTTGTGGACACATTTTTGTGCAGTTAAGTACAAGATACCTAGAAAAAATGATCCTATCAGATTCTCCTAAATATACAAGTTTGGGTTTTTTGCAAACAACTTTATTCGGACTCAAGCCAACGGGAAGGAGATTAAAAACCTGTGTGTCGCTTTCTTTATCTGCAGAATATGATACAAAAGGGCAGCCAAATATGTTGTGCTCATTTCTATAAAGTGGTTTAACCTGTTTTCTTCATTATGTCAGAATTCACACATTAAGGACAAAAGGGCGACATATCCTCAAAGCAGTGAACCCCAGCTAAACTTTACATCAGGATTAAGAGGTGGGATCAAGAGCATATCAGAGGCAGAAACTTAACTCAGTTGGGGATACAGAGGTCCCTTGAGTCTATCTCCACATGAAACTAGGTTTTAGCCTGTCTGGGTTTTATTCTGTTCATGCCAGTCCAAGTCAGAGGGGGAGACTGTAGTCACAGCTTAAGGGTTTGCAAAAGCCTCCAGCAGCTCTGGGGACTGCTGCAACACATAAGCATAAGTAGAGCTCAGTGTGTGTTTAGGTTCCCCCCCCCCCACAAACTTTAAAAAAAAAACTAATAGAATGAAAAAAATTAAAAAAGGGGAAAAAGTGTTTGTGTGCTGTAAAGATTGTTCTGCACATTCTGCATCATTTCACATTTTGAGAATTTAGTATAATTACAGTTCACAAACAAAACATCAGACAAGGACTGAAATTCCACTAGTTGAAGAGAGTTTAATCTTTTTTTTCGGGTTTGACCAGAGGTAAAGATTCATATACATACTATAGCTATGTATATATGTTCATATAACTGGAAATATAAGTAGGTATATGACTATACCTATACACACACACAGAAAAGAGAACTGTGGTAGAGTAAGTTTTGTATTGTGTACCGTGTATATAACTGGAGATATAAGTATATATACCCATATCATATATACCCATATCACATATATACATATAAATATATACATACATAAATACATATACATGTATACACATATACATATATATACATATATACACACATATATATACATATATACACACATATATATACACACACATATATATATATATACACACATATATATATATATATATACACACACACATATATATATACACACATATATATATATACATACATACGTACATACATACATATATATATACACACATACATACATATATACACACATA
>JBBBVU010000015.1:17059693-17092251 GCA_037177055.1 Atherinosoma microstoma | reverse complement strand
GTGTGTGTGTGTGTGTGTGTGTGTGTGTGTGTGTGTGTGTGTGTGTGTGTGTGTGTGTGTGTGTGTGTGTGTTTGCCCCTTTGATCACACAAGTAGTTGACACCACAGTAGAGGACACAAATGAGAGGATCTGGTTTCCTTTGTTTGCTACAACAGCAGGTAGAGCTTCATACCAAAAAGCTTATCTACAATAAACTACATGAGATCTGTAAAAAAAATATGGATGTATTTTTGACTGAATGATGAAAAATAATTAAAATTGTTACAGACTTACTGTTTGTATGTGAAAACGTGCATGAACAGATGCATTTGTTCCGTTTGATTTACAAGAACTGTTTTCTCGGCCAGGCTTCTTGATTTGTGTCTGAAACTGTTTTTGTTTGATAAAAGAGGGAGGTGTAGTACACTTTGGTAAATGCAATAATCAGGATCCATGAGGCACCTTGTCTTTTCTTTCTTTTTCCAAATAGATACTTACACAAGCAAAAAAGGCCCATTTTCTAACATAGCTAAACTCATGTATATCAAATGTAAGCTGTCAATTTTGATAAAGATTGTGGAAAAAAACAATCTGTAAGTCATCACAATGTGAAACCCAAAATGATGACTTATTAAATAAGAAATGGTGGGTCTGGTAAGTCAAGTTTTGCTCTACACTGAAGCATGAAATAAGCTTGTGCAAGTTTCTCATTTTGAGATAATACACTATAAAAACTGCAAATGCAACCAACTGTACAAACCTTAACATTTAGGTTTAAAATGTATTCAGACTTGATTTTAGTATAAATGGATTATGTAGTCCTTTCTGTGGCCTGAAATCTAACCTAATAACGTTCACTTACTGCACTGTACAAGCGTGCCTATCTTGAAACTTTGAGCTTTTTTGCTGTGTAAGTAATTACTTGGTTTTGTTTTTATTATTATTATTGAGATTTTTTCATATTTCAAGATGCTTTCATTATTTAAAAGATGATACAGCAAAATACTGACTTAATACTTGAAAATAATAATAAACTTGAATTTTCAGATAGTTTAAGTAACTGTATTTTGAGATGGTTGTTATATTTAAAAGTTTTTTCCATCATATTGGTGGGAATAAGATCTCATATCCTTTGAGGTCTTATTTTGAGACGTAAAAACATCTGTACTGGCCAAACAATGGTATCCCAAAGATCTACCTGCAGACTTTTCTTAATACTGTGAGTTTTTGGGTAAAGCAGAATAGCAAATGCTTTGGGATCTTGCAAACGTGAGATGATGACCTACAGATATTTGACAAACAATATACCAGCAAATGACCAAACAAAAACACTTATATGCAAACATTTCTATTTTAAAGTTGGATAAATTAATTAGGTGCTGTTATAATTGTTGTTTTTGTTGCTGTGGTTTTGTCTGTGTTTAATTTGTGATTTTTTCCAACCAAAAAAAGGGCCTTTGTTGGAAAAGATAATTGAAAATCTATTTGAAAAAAAAATTGGATTAATAAGAACCGGGATGAACATATGTACAAAAAAAGGATACTTTCCACACAGATGCCAACTTCTTTGTCATTGTTTGGTTAGGTTTGGCCAAAACTATTGGGTTAGGATTAGGGAGATATCAAAGCTTCAGTTTAAGTAAACTCTTTTGAAACTTTTGATAAGTTTTTAATTTTTCTACGTTGCCAGGGTTTTGAGTCCCACACCAGTACCTCCACTTTCCCCACTTTTTGTGACCTGGTTTAGTTCCACTTGTCGGGATGAGTCCCATTTAATCATTAAAAAACTGTTATGAGTCTTCACCTTTATCTTATGATGTCATTTCTAGTGTGATGTTCGTGGTCTCTTCTAGAATGACAATGACCCCATTAATTGGGTACAAAGGGATCACAAAATGGTTAGTATAAAAGTAGATCATACTTTTTGGCCTTCAGCCACCAAATCTCGAACCAATTAATCTTCCCCATCACTATCAAAATATCAAATCAGAGAATATGTTTTGGAATGTTTTTCAGACAAACACAAATAGCTGAAACAAGCAGAAATCATAGCAGCCTTTGTCTGATCCATATAATGTAAACGGTGAAAGAACTTCAAACTTTTTGAGGGTCCGAGTCTTAAAACTTCTCCTCAACACACACATACCTGTGCAGGGTTCAAGTGCAGACTGTATGTACAGTATGATACTTGTTGTGTGCTCTTGAGCCGCTAATTGTAGGCCAACCAGTCAGATATTTATTACTATTGATCTTGCTGGTCCTGGCTGGAGACTTTTGTTCAGCCAGCTCGAAGCTCTGACCTCAATTAAGTTATGAATTTCTATCTGATAGACTGGGAGTGCTTGGGGAGTACTTGGGGCCTGCCGTGGCCGTTCTACCACGCAGGATTAATTAGAATTAGCGGTGCTGCGAGTCGCCCTCCCCGCCTCATGGATCATGTTGTTTTAATACAAAGTAGAGGCTGAGGCAGGGAGGGATGAAGTGAGTGAAGGAGACTGGGGCATGGGGGGAAGGGAGAGTGATGAGGAGAGGGGAAAGAGAGACAGAGGAACAAAAAAAAATGTAGAAATTTGTAAAGTAAAAGCATGTGATACAAGGCCACATGCTTAAAACCTGTGCTGGCTCTTCCCCCAATCACCTCCGTTTTACGTCAGACCTACATATTCCTTTCCTTCCTGGCATTGTGTTTGTGTTTGGCTAACCTGCACCTCACCTGTCCTGCCCTCTCTGTCAACCTAATCCTCCCTCTGTCGTGTAGCCTTTCAGTAATCATATACTAAGTCAGACATTGTGAAAGTCTACTGTGGAGCATTCCTGGTCTTTATCATCTGTAAGCCCACAGCACCACAGCTGTAGCTTTTTAGGTCCGCTCTCCATGAATGACCTGTCTGCACATTTCCTCAGCAACCTGAAAGCTTGGAGGCAAGGTCAGGAGAGGATTTGGGATTTTTCACTTGATAAACAAAAGTTGTGTGGGTGTGTGTGTGTGTGTGTATGTACGTTGGAACAGTTTTGGGAGAAACGGTGTAGATCCTGGTTAATGAGTTGTGCTCAAGCTGGAGTGTTTGCTGCTAACAAACTAATAACTTTCTATTATGCTTACACAGACTTATGATAGTGGAACTTAAGTAAAAAATAAATAAATAAATAAATAAATAAAAAAAGAAGAATTTATTGACGAATTTATTGATGGATTTTTGTTGAGATAAAACATTAACATAAAAAGATTTGCATTGCTAAAACAGCCACTGTGTTTTGTTTAATATATTAGAGGTTATTTTGTTGTTGTTGCTTTAATTAAAAAGGAGTTTTAAAAATATAATCAAAACTTGATTTAATCAGAAAACCTAAACATCTGCAATCTAAAGACAACTGTGCAACAGAGTTCAGCGGAAATCATGCAATATGACTGAAACAGTCAAAACAGTCAATAAATGTGTCACTGCTTCATCAAGAGTCACACAGCTACACAGCAAAAATGTAAACTACACAAATATCCAAAGAAACATTTTATTTGAGTATTGTAGTTTAACAAGGTTTTGTTGTCATCTGCTCTACAGTTGGTGCAGCCTGCCCCTCTTTATCTGGGAGTATTAGCTGAGAGAGCAGAGGGACATGGTGATGAGGAGGAGAGGGTTTAATGTACCGTACCAACATCAGGACCTGAGCTACAGTTGGCAGGTGGCAGATCCGTGATCTGTGTATTCAAACACACGCAGCTACCTATTGTGATGCCTTGATCCTGGATTAACTATCAAACGAGCCCTTAATGCAGGTTACCAGGGTTTGAGAACAATTCACTAAAACAATCAGTTGATTAATTTCCAACAATTTCCCTCTTCTACCAAGCAAATAATAATGCTTTTTGTTTTAACTCTCAAGTGCCCCTCCCTTTTTTAATCAACAAATTAAGCACAAATCATGTTTGATCTTTATTTACTGGTTGCTATGCAGTTGGTAGAGGTCAAGAGAGATTACTGGTTGCTCTAATAGCCAGCAAACAACCCCAAACATTCCTCTGTTCCGCTCATGAACACACAAAACCTTTCATTCTCTTTGTTTCCTATCAAAGGGAATTTGGGAAAAAGGCAAGAAGTATAAAAATGTCCATTAAATGTTCATCTTTCCAAATATAACAAATACATTCTCTTTTCCTCTTGCAATACTCTCCTCTTTGACTCTTAAAGGATGTTCACACACTTTCTAATAAGGAGGATATCGTTTTGTAGGGTTCACATGGTGAGATAATTTGGCATTGCAGCAGAGAGGTTATGATTTAGCTGACTGTTTTTTCCCCGCAGCCACCTCTTAACCATGTTGTCAATCTGAAACCCGTACCTCTGATGCAGAGATCCAGTTTCTGTATTATTCAGTCTCCTCCATGGCTGACTTCTCCGTGACACCTGAGAGACTGGCAGGTGGAAAGGCCCAAATGGCCTGAATTCATGAATCCACTTAATGTTTGTGCGCTAACTGATGCCCAATCCCACATCTGTTGAAGTTTTCCATCCTCTGTCTATGTAAACAAGGCCTATTTTAAAAACAGGTTAGTTAAATCCATCAGTCCTTTATCATTGCCTTTGTTTCTGTTTTTGCTCTATTACAAATGATGTAAAAAGAGTAAAGAAACATGCGGGGATGAATTTAAGCAGACGCAGACAGAATGGTTGGAGGCAAATTCAGTCATTTTCATTCTAAAATTACTACCTGGGCAAAGATTTATATTTCCTGCTTTGACTGCTGAAAACTCTTGGCACTTAGAGATATTAATTTATATTCTAATGATGAATACATGACTGTAAATGTGCTACATGTTGGGGGGAAAAAGGACAAAAGCCTACATCTATACATCAGTCCGCCTCTGCTGTCATTATCTTGATACGGCCGTAAATCATCAGTGAATTGTTTCATAGTTATCCCACTGTTAAGTCCACCCCCTCCCTGCAAGCATTCCAAACAAAAGGGCCACACATGACCACAAAAGAGAAAGTCATTTGTGAAATGTCCTGATTATGTTGGTTGTGCAACGTAAAACAATTTGCCTGATTACTTCCAATTGATTTGTCCTCACAGTTAAAACCTCAGTGAGAACCCCGGTGAGCTGCGCGGTGTCGTGCCACTGGGCAGGGAAGAGGAGTAATTTCTCCGATGTGCAGCTGAGCCAGCTTACCACAAAAGCTAAAGCCTGCTGGATGCGGCTAAACCTTGGGGGGCCTAAACACAAGGCTAGCTACCAGCTAACTCTGTCTGCTAAAGCTCTAAGGGATTTGTGTGGCACAAAGTGAATTAAAGGTGACCTTCTGAAAGGGATGGAGAGGATGGAAAGACAGAGGGGAAGGGCGAAAGGGATGCAAGAGATGTAACTGTTTGCCCACAGTTTACTTGAACATATATTTGGAGCTGCGCTTTAGGAAGGATGATGCTCTCACTACTTTTTACTCATTCACACTCAAAATCCCCAGACAAACCTCGGTCTAGAAATTTGGGGAAATTTTCCAAAATGCAATAAAAACCTAAAACTACAGTTTTTTTTAAAGTGGGCCTGGCATGACCATTTCCACTCATTTAATTCTTAATCTTGGGTACCTCTAGATTAGCTTTGCAAACATCACTACCCAAAGTAGTTTAGCATTTCAGAATGATGGACAGGTTTCTCTGGGATAAAATATCATCCTGTATGAAAAGATTTGTGGAAAGTGTCTTCTGACCGGTTGAAATTCTGGGACTTTTTGAGGGGCTGGGGGAGGGGATGATGGCAGCTCCTGAATGCACACTACTCCTGTTGCTGGTAAGGAAGATTTCAAAAGTCATAAACAAAGAAAAAATTTGGACAAACTTCGAGCTACTCTGAGCTCTTTGAGCCATGTTTTTGGGCATGACATCACCTTAAATCCACTGGTACATGTTTGAACATGACATTAAGTCTTTAGGGAAGTTTAAAAAAGGACCAAATCATCCTCACCATTAAAAACACATTTTGTTGGAGATGTTTTGGAAACAAAAACAATTGCAGTCCCCTCAGTAGGAGTAGTCGATCATTTATTCCTTGTTGTGCAAAAACCTCTAGTTTTAAATGGTCACGGTGGATAACATGAACATCCTAGCTGGGGCGCACTGAATAGGAGAATTTGACCTTTCAAGAAATACAGACACTATGATGTGATAGTGGTCAGATTGCTTAAAAAAAGTCTTTTTTTTTCCAAATAAAAATTAAAACATGCTTACCCTCTTCTTTTTTTCCTTTAGCTTTTGGTGACATTTAAGGTAATAATAATTCATTTTTGTACTTTAGAATAGCCAGGAAACACAATCCTGGAATCTGGATTTACATGCCAAAGATGTGACACACCATCCTGGCTGTTAAACAAATGGTGCAAAAGCTTGTGCCTATGACACTGGAGTGCATCAGTTTCTATGGCATGGATGACTCAAATAAATGTGAAGATAAAATTGATGGAGAAGTGCATGTTGGAATTTTGAAGAGACACATGGTACCTTCGAAAAAACTTGCACGACTTCCAACAGTGTAGCATCATGAATTGAGGGTGTGTGTGCTTCACTGGCCTGCCTGCATTTCAAATCAGTCTGCTATTGAAAATGTTTAGAGCATTACCGGAGAGGAGAATGAGACTAAAATAACATATTGTTGAGCAGTTGAGATCTTGTTTTAAACAACAAAAGTCAAATATATATTTCTTTAAACAGTAAAGTTGGTCAGGGAAGACAAAAAAAAAATATTCCTTTGGACTTGTGTCTGTTGAGTAAAAGTTAAAACAAATACAAACATTTACTCACACGAGGCATTAAATAATGACTTCTTAGAAAACGTACAATGTACACATACATTTGTATTAAATGTTACGCCCTTCCACTTCATTCTGTGGTCATGCTACTGTACAGTTCAATGTAAATTACTTCTTCAAAAGACCCTGTACCCACAATGTGTGTTAAAACAGAAGATTTCTTTCATTGAAAATCTGGAAAAACAAATGACCATGTTTCCTATAAATATGCTACAGGTTTAAACTGTAACTGTTAACAAAATACAGTTTTATGATACATAGAAACCAGGACTTAAGCTTCAAGTTGAAGCTTAAGCAATGCTTTGACTCCTTATAGTCAGTAACGTCAAATGAAAAATGACATTCAACACATAAACCATCTCTGTACAATACCATATCAATATTTACACCTAACTTCTCTATTCCTCACCAGCAAAATCATCAGTTTCTGGATTGAAGATTTGCTCAAGGAGAACAATTATATCTTAGACTGAACAGGAAATTCTCAGAAAAGGTAAAAAACAAACAAACTGTGACTCACCTGACTGTTGATGTCTGCTTTATGCTGCAGTAAAAAAGACACCAGCTCCTTATGTCCTCTGTCACAGGCCCAGTGTAGGAGAGCACGGCCCTGCAGAAACAAAAACACAAGTACACAACACTGTAAATGGCATGCATAAAAATTGGAGAGATAGATATCTAAAAGCCTGATTATGAATACACAAATAGCATGAAATACCCAAACAAATTTTCAAAATCCTATGTACACCTACACTGTATTCTCTCTCACCCTTTGCCCCCTAAGCCTCATGTATATAGAAAATTAACCCGATTTCAATCTGTTGAAATTACGCATTTCCATTCAGAACCTTTGGACCTGAGCTCCATAACAACTTGCCAACAGAGTGAGGAAACATGTGGACATCGGTCTGTGTCTCCATGTGTGCATGAGTAGGACCAGTAGGTGCTTGAGGCACAGACCAAAGACTCCAGGATAAATTGCAGAATCCTGCACACAATCTGTAAAGCCTGATTGATGAGGGAGTGAGCGCAAAACATGAGCAACCCTCTTCTCCCTCTCACGCACACTTACACACTACTCTCCTTAGGTCTAAGATCCTTGTTCTAATAAAACCACACAAGCTCATTTTTCAGTAAGGCCAATTAGGTAAAGCAAACTCTCCAAGTCCAATTCTGTTGCTTAAATCATATTGATCACCGAGGCTGCATGTTAAAATGGGTACTTATGAGTCAGGCCAGAATACCAATAAGTTGGCCTCTGGTCTCGTCGTTCTCTTCCAGGTGTTCTGCTGCTGACTACTGGCCACATTTTCATTGCATACCACAAATTGCTAGTTCCAGTGGGATGAAGTGATTGTGTTATACAGTCTCTTCTTATCACAGCTGAATTAGTTGTCTCTATATGCCAGGGTAATGGTTTTTATTTCCACCGCCTAGTTGAATAATCATTGGAAAATGATTAATTCATCAAGTTGAGCAGAGTCAAAATCAAACAAAAAAGAAATTAAGTTGCAATAAGATTAAGTAAAACCATGAATTTCCTAAAAATTTAAGTTACACTTGTCAGTTGGTTATTGGTTGAGAGGTTCAAGTCCAAGTAAGCTTATAATACAGATATTTATTGTCTGTGTGTTTTATCATTTTTAAAGCTTTTTCATTATTATAATGTTTGTGTGCTTTCTTAAAAATGGTTTATTCTTTCTGCAAAAATCATACATTGTTACCAAAACGTTTAACAATAAAGTGAAACTTTTTGACATTTCCCATGCTTTAAACTATGTGAATTGCATACAAAATAAAATAAACTGAAACAGTCATGATCTTCACAAGGACTGACCTTCCCTAAATGTTTTATAATCCAAAAGAAAATATTTCTTTGTAATACTGTTATTATTCATACATGACTTCATCTTAAACCCTTGACAAAACTTTATATGAAATAATTGTTGTACTCATTTAGTTCCCAGGACTTTTTATTTTCTTTCTTTTATACTACTGCTATCATTATTTTAAAAAAGGTTTAAAATGATATCTTACGAGACCAACTGTATGCATGACTCACAGAACAAGGTTATCAGTCATTTTTTAAAATTTTTTATTTAACACTTCAGTGTAGTCAGGAGTTCATAGAAATATGTAAAACTTGAGGTCGTTGTGGCCAGTCTTAAAGAAAAAGTGAGACGCTCTATCTCTGTACCTGCTGATGGGAAACTTCACCAGTGCCCTCTACTGGTCGGTCAATACACTTACATGACGCAAGATGTGAACAATGGCTGTGGGCAGACAAAGCCTTCTCAACAGTGGTCCCACAACCATCTGGCCTTTGACTGTGAACTCAGCAGCTGACTGCCTGTTTATGTGAAGAACGGCTGCAATGAAAGAAAGGCAGGAAGCGGGCCATTTGGCCCAGCTGATAATGAATTAAAGACAGATGAATGGATCTCGAGGTCAATGGATGATGATAATGACTGTTTCTACTATTTCACACTTTTCAGCCCTGAGCAGTAGTTCCTGTGTGTGCGTGTGGATGTGTGAGTGGTCACAGAAACCATTATGTAACAACTGCAAAAAGAGCTGCATGATCTATCACCCAGTGGCCTGCATTTTTTTATGGACACATCTTTGATTATTTTCACCTGCCCTCCTGCACAAAGGGGTCAAAGCAAAGCAGAAGTGGCAGACTGCTGGCGCAGATATCGCTAAAGGACACTTCAACAGCAGCATTATGTATAAAAATTAAATTGTTGTCATAGTAATGATCTCCTAAAGTAGCTTTGATTATTGCAACTCTAGCATGCAGCATCACTTTACATTTTTCTTGGCACTGTACCTCTTCGTCTTTAGTATTGACATCCACTTTCTGGGAGCTGAGGGCCTTGCTGATGTGGTCGATGTTATTTTCTCTGCAGTAGTCAAAGATGTTCTTATCCTCTTCCCTTAAAGTAACACAGGAGAGAAAAAAACAAGGAAAAAGCACAGTCAGTCAACTTTATTTATTTGATCATTTATATTAAACTCATTAAAACCTTTGACATTGCTTTGCTGCTTTTGGTTTCATTTGGTGGGTTATTTTCTTTTCTTTTTTTTACTTAGACTAATCTGGAGAGAGATATTTTAAAAGATTTAGATTTGAACCAACAAAAAGAGCCACTTTCAACTGCACTCTCAAAATAGCAACTGCTGGATATAAATACAATATCATCTCAATTGCTTTTGGGTAGCAAATAAAATGAAGAATATCTGAAAATCATTGTCAAAACATTTTCTTTTGCAGTTTGTTTGAACTGCTGCTTTAACTCCCTTATGAGTGTGCATGCCAAGCAAACGCCACATCACTAGAAAAACACTATTCGGTCATCAAAACCCATAAATAACACATCAGCATATATCTTGCCTCACCATCTCATACTACAGCAGCAGCCACACGTGCCACGTCCCTCGGGAGCAGCGGCACACGCCACACACCCGGTGACACCATCCCACCTCTAATTATATCTGTGTGTGTCTAATCACCTCCTGGCATTGGGGACAAGAGTGAGTGGTGTGGGGGTGCAGTGATGGTAGGAGGAGAGATCTTGGGTGAGAGAGAGAGAGCAAGAAAGAGAGAGAGAGAGAGA
The DNA here is from genome assembly GCA_037177055.1 of Atherinosoma microstoma. Classification (NCBI taxonomy): domain Eukaryota; kingdom Metazoa; phylum Chordata; class Actinopteri; order Atheriniformes; family Atherinidae; genus Atherinosoma; species Atherinosoma microstoma. The sequence continues at coordinate 17,081,851 of JBBBVU010000015.1, read as the reverse complement.
GAGAGAAAGAGAGAGAGGCAAAATCTCATTTAGAGCTTTACGCCTTCCCCTCCCTCTCACCCATCCCGGCCATTCAGATTAATTGAATTTAGTGCTCTATTGTCTGACAGAAACCCCACATACCTGACGCTTTTACTACTCCCACGCAGTCACTCAGTCATCCCCAAAGCCAAATCCCACAGTTCCTGTCTCTGAAGCATGCTTGCTCTACTGCATGGGGCTTTCCTACTCCCAGAGTACACAGCTGGCTCCAGCCATATAGGAGCCACTGTTCACCATTTCATCATGAACACAGGCTGTAAGTTGAATAATTTCCCTTTTAGGATGTTGAAACTGGAATTAATAAACAAGAGTTCAACCATCCAAGCTGACAATTTTCAAAATGCATGGTGGTTGCTCTCAATCTTACAACACATCAAGTGGTTCTCTCTAAAGTTTCCAAAAACTTTTCCTTTAATGAATTAAAGTGGATAAATTTTGCCATATTAAAATTTAGATTCCATTTGGATACCCATGAAAGCAGTATTGTTTTTACCTACACGGTACACTGCATTTTGGATGAATCCTACAATCATAAAGTTTCTTTGTCAAATCAAAACTGAGAGGTGACATAAGTTGACACAGTAACACACTCCCAGGGAAAAAACACAACTTTCTAACTCAAAATGAAGACCTTTAACTCTTTACCTTAAGCATACTGTTCCAAAGCTGACACAAAAAAACTAAACAATGAAGTCTCTTCTGTAGTTTGTTCTTTGATTTTCCTCCGCACTTCCCTTACTTTGGTTTTTCCCCTCCATGCTCTCTCTCCCCTATTTTTCTTGTTCCTTCCCTCCCTCCCCCTCCATCTTCTCATCAGGCCATGGTGAATTATGAATTACTCATTACGCTTTTTATCACAGCTAGGTTATGTATGAGTACATTCATTTACATACTCCTGATTACTGCTGCTATGTATATTCATGAGGCTCTGTGTTGGACCACACCCACTTTCTCATCTGATAGCCACTGTGACCCCGAGCGTCCCTGATGTGTGGCCGCCATCCGTCTCCAGCAGCAACTAATCAATAGGCCAGGCCATCAGTCTTTTGTTGATGGTCGGACAGGGTTGGAAAGATGGATGCATGACATGTATATATAAAGCACAAGCTAACACACTCATCTTTTTGAACACACATCTTCAGTGGGCAGTTTAGGATTATATAAATGTAAAAACCGCTAAAAAAGAAAGAAAAAGAAAACAAAAAATGAAGGCACACACAACCAAATTTGTTGTGATGATCTTTTACAGCACAGTGAGAACACATGAATCCACAAATAAAAACAAACAGGCTTATAAACAAACAAATGATTAATGTGGCTCCTATAAACGACATGACATCAACAGCGCCACAAAGCATGATGGGAAGGTCACAGGCTACTCTGTCATCACTGGGGCACCGATGGTTTTTGTGGTCGTGTATATAGCATGTGTGTGTGAGAACATTATGTGCACACATGTGTGTCCAGTTTGGTGTAGTGGCAGATATGTCCTTCATCCATCAGGCTTAACTGGTCACAGTGGTAAAGAATACTCATCTACCTGGCCTGAGCTTCACTGATCAACAACATGGCCACACCATCCATCAAATACACACATGCACCCCCACAATCTCTCATCGCATTCCCTGTAGGACCCTGGTCGAGGCTCATGGTGTGGCTGAGCTCCATGGAAGTACACGAAACAATGAGAACTCAAATAACTCAGGTTTGGCTTCCAGCAAAGAGTTTGGACAACAAAGCCTCCAGTGTTTATCAGAATCCTTTTTCAAGGCGGGTGAGAGAATTACAAATGTAGCATTCAAAACCTCCTCAATCACACACTGATCAGCTCAGTAGCCCAGGGATATTGCTAATCAATCGTGCTTTTGTCGATCCACACACATACACACAAACAGAGGTTGAGTGAGCTGCAAGCAGTGCAATTAACTCTCTGTCTGGTTAACAGGTGCTTAGCTGTTTAATATGGAGTGAGTTTGTGTGTGAGAAAGAGGAAATTGAAATGCAGCAGTGCAGTGAGTGTGAGAATTCTGGCGGGTTATGCATGGCTTCGGATGAAAATCGTTGGGATGTAGAGTGAAGTGTATGGCGGTGTGTGCACACATGTGCAGAGGTGTGTGTCTGTGCCATGTTAATGCCTTCCTGCTGGATGGTTTCCCACGGGACATCGTTGCTAGTGGATATCACAGAGTGGAGCATCGTTCCGGGAAGCCTGCTGTACCCACCTCGCTCTGCTCTGCCCAATGTATCTTCATCACCCCCCACCCCCTCCTTAAATCTGCACGTAATTAAAAAGGGAAGACCCTGGACAGTTCTTCCAGAGACTACGCATACTAATCACATAGAGCCATTTAGGAGGAAAACCTGCAGGATTCACACATCTCATTTTCATCTCCAAAAGAGTTTTTTTTGCATTGAAATGAAGATGGGGGTTTCTAAGCTTGAGTAAGTCTGCCAGGCAAGAGTAGATTGAGAATATATTTCATTAACATAAATCAGTACTGTATAACGTTACCAAGTCCTGACTGCAGTTACAGTCTGTTGAATATAATCAAAAACAGCCTCAAAACGAGAGAAAAACAATGCCAGACTAAGGATGAGTTGACCTAAGCGTTAAATAAGAGGTGATTCACAACTGGAGGAAAAAGAGAAGTCTTTTACCACACCCTGTAGAAGTGGGAAATACTTCATGGTGCTTTGACATTTGAAAAACACAAGGTGTGGAATTCATCACAACTCAAACATCTTTTCGTCCACATCTGATGTATCAGGGAGGTTCAGGTGTGTGATTGTCTGATATAAATACCTTATCATCTCCTCCTGGTATAGAGAGCTGACTGCCGCCCCTCCAAAACCCGTTCTCCTTTCTGCTCCTCGTCTTTCCTGTGAGAACGATATACCATTAAGAATTTTGGCTTACACACAGTTACAAATGAAATGTAACATTTTCCGTGCGGATGTAGGGCACATTCCACCAACCTACTCTGCAATGATGGTTTGTGTGAAACACCAATCCTGTCTCTCGCTCTATGAACAGATGTTTTGGCCTCACTATTTTGTATGGGCCCAAAACAAAAGAGTTGGGCCCATGTATTCATCATGAATGGCTGCACCTACAGCCCTTAACCTATCATCTTTACACATGTAATGCACCGCAAATTCCAAATGTGTCATTTTAGAGCAAATCTCTAGCTCTGGGCGTGACCTCAAACCTGATAAATGACCGAGAAAATGAATGCAAACAGCATAAAATGGATTGCGCCTTAATTTGTGACTCCTGTTAATCTTCTGTGTTTTCATGAAATCCCATATTACATTCAGTTCAACAAAGACTATTACCCAGACTACTCTTTGCCAACCAACCTTGACTCACAAAAGAAGCCCCACAAATCTGATTTCAGAAAATGGGGAGAGAGGGGAGAACATGACAAGAGAAGCAAAACAACCGTGCATGCACTTTTGGGACAACCTAATTCACTTCAGAAACTCAGAATATTCGCTGATGCACTGGCCCTGCTCTTCTGTAGCATAATGTAATATAAAGCCAGTGTCTGCTCAACAATTGAGAGGGGAACAGAGGTCAAATTGTGGCTATTATACTCTGCCCTGCTTCTCTGTCTATGCACTCCTACTTACACCATTTAACTGTGCTTCCAAAAGAATAGACGCTACCATGCTGTGGCGCTTTGTTAACACTAATACAATCAGGTTCTCTCTTTTTTTGGGGTGGGGGTGTTGTAGAGGGGAACGTGCATTGCAGGGCTCTCCCCTGGTATTGTTCAACTATGGCTAGAGTCAGCGAGTATTGCTTTACAGAAATGTGTCAGGACTGGGTACATGGCTGAGAGTGATGATATTAAAAAGGGACACAAAGAGGAAAAGAGCTAAAGAGAAAAAAAAGAGAAAGTTATAGGATAAGTAAATGGGTGATGGGGTTAAAGAAGAATGGCAGCAGGTAGCACAAAGAGGGAGAACTAGGACACAATGAAAAGTAAAAAGTGTGTGCAATCAAACAGTACTGAGTCATAGGTCACATGTGACAAACATTTCAATGATTGTTTGGCTTTTATGATTAGGAAAAAAAGACTAATTCCATCTTTCTGAGGTTTGTTCTTGATTTATTTTTATAATTTTTTTGTCTCGTGGAACCCATGCCCCATGTTCATAGAATATACTTCCCTAAAGTGCATCAGCACAAGCTGTAATGTCTGACTTTTATTTGTTTATTCTAAATTTTACAGTAACTGTAAAAAAAAAAAATCACATAAATGATCATTTTTGGCCTTTATAGAAATAAAAAAAATTTACAGCTTAGTGTGGTTGTCTTTTTTAGTTTCAACCACCTGCCTTCCATATATGGAGACTGTCAGTTTCATCAACTGTTTATAATCACTTTTTAATAAAACAGCAATCCCAGAGAAGATAATCTCTCATATTTATAGATCTACCATATGAGCAGCATTTAAGACAGATGAAGAAGGGGTGCACGCTGCTGAACAACTAAATGTTTGTTTATCTGACATTCATGACTCAAAAGTTAATTCATTTCAAGATTGCCGCATCTGTCTGAAAGTCTTTTTATATTTCTTTCACTTTTCAGGTTGTTGTTATTTTTTTAAACCCATTTTACCTGAGCTAGTGAAACTAACTTATAAATCCCAAGCACTTAAAAATAATCTATTAATCAATTTAGGTAAAACCCACCCTTATTAGAGAAGTACACCTTACCTGTAAAAGAACCAAATGGGCAAATGAAATAAGATAACAACTCTGAATTATGATTTAGTCTAATAATTACACAGTGTAATCTTTATTGGTATATTATCTTTTGATCATCATTTTAAGACATTTTCCTCTTTTCTGTCATAACCAACGAGCAGGATGTAACAAATGAGAATGGTTGAAAGCTGGAGGTTAAAAGCTGTTAAATACATTAAATTCTAAAAGTATTTGGACACCTAAACTTAAACTGTATGGATTGCATTACATTACAAAATGTCACACAACTTAATTTTGAAAACACAGCTAAATGTTCTGCTACAAAGGAAAAAGAGGATACTGACACAATAACTGTAAACTTCAGAATGTATAGCAAAATATTTGTGCTCCTAAATGTGGCATGCTTTAAACACTTCAGTATTCAGTTTGTCGTGTATAGCTTGGAAAATTACTTGGCAACATATGGGTGCAGAATCAACCAAAGTCTGTAGCAACCATGTGGAAAATTCCTCTATGTACCTTTGATTTGTACGTGGAAAATGAGCTTTATGAGCTTATATAATAAATCCCAAACAATGACAGAGAAAATTTAGTGATTTCTTTGTCAGATTGGAGCCCATTCACTGTAATGCTGCCACGAATACCTTCTAAAATTCAAATACGCCTGAAAACATGCCTGAAAACAAGCTTTACAGTACAGCTTTGGTGCAAGTTAATGTTTGGTTAAAAAATTCCAAAGTAGCACTGCAACTTTCCCTGCAGCAGATACGTTTTTCCATGCGGACGGTGTGCCTGAGAGATGGTTCCTGAAAGCCCAACTTGAAACAAGTCTAATTTCAATGTGTGGATCAACTGTTCAGAGACAGTTCCAAGTAGCAGGCTTGTATGGCTGAATTTCAAACAATTCAGCCCTTACTCTTAAACACACGAAAGAATCTTCTTGATACCCTAAAGTGGATCTGTCACGATGAAGGGAAGAGTGTTATGGACGGAAAAGTCAATGTTCAAGATCTTTGGTACATTAGTACTCAATTGCCATGAAGCCTGGAGGGGATCTGAGATTGTCTGCTGGTGTTAAGCTGCAAGCAAAATAGGCGATCTTCAAAATATGCCAGACCTACTGAAAAAAATCTATTGTGCAGTCATGCTAAACCTAGGTTAAACTCATTTGACAAGTTCAAAAATGGGCATGCAACAAGACAATGACTCCAAGCCTATATCTCTAGACTGTTTCCCAACACTTAATTCAATCAGCCTCAACTTTATAGAACTTGCATGCAATGAATTTGACATAATAGTTCAAACTATGCAGCCAACAAATACACAGCTGCTCTGGACATGTCTTTGCACTAAATGGTAAAAGGGCAGGTCAATCTACCTGGAAAAACCCTACACCGGGATGTCCAAGCTTGCTGAACTGTGACCTTGGTGGCTGTTTGAGGAGTCAGAGATCTAATGTCTGTAACTATATACTTAAACTGTTACATTCAGAACTTCTGTTTTTACATTTCCTGACAATAGAGTATGTCATATACTTAAATCAAAGTTGTTTTACTTTAAAGAGGAACCTCTCAACTTAAGTACCAAAAAGGAAATATTTAACAGTATGCCTAACTAATGCCACCAATCTTGTTGAATGCTGATAAAAACATTTTGATGAACATCATACATGCCTTTTCTTTGTGCCCCAATAATAATATTCTTCCAAAATCCACAGACAATACATGGCTGTTGTTGTTGTAGCTAAGTGCTTGTGCTCCTGCCCCAAAGGACAATCAATGTCAACAAAACTCTCCTAACGCAGTCAAATGATATAACACAGGAGTTTGAACAAATGTGAACAGCCATCATATAATACACCATGATACTGTAATTTTGCTGCATCATTAATATCCTTAAGTGTAAACTACTTAGGAACACTAATGTCATCTTGCATTTTTATGTTGCATGTCCAAAAAAAAGAGCTTTTGTAAGCATTACAATAATGCAACACTGACATCTACTGGCAAGGATACTGTGGTACATTCACCATGCTCAGCAATGACAGATGGTTGGACATGTTCATCATTTTCCCCTTCATGAAGACCCTTTACCTCAAATCTAATGATCATGATTTGTCACACGGATAGAAGTTATCATGAAGCAATGCTTTGCTATCGGGTAAAACAAAAAGACATTAGTTACAGAATAGTAATTATTTATAGGCAGATGATATGTGACTGAAAGAATGACCTTCGGCTCTATATGATCAAATGTGACAAATCAGATGACTGTCCTAGATAGAAGTATACAAGCTGTTCAAAGTAAATAAGATAATGAACATGCCAATATATATTTCAAACATGAAGACTTTAAATAAATAATATATAATCATGTACTTTACCAGAAGATACATAATAATACCAATAATACCAATAATAATAATAATAATAATGATAATAATAATAATAATAATAATAATAATAATAATAATAATAATAATAATAAAACATTATCGCTAACTTTACCAAAATTCAAATGGTTCTTCCTACCTTTGTGCTGCCTTCGGGGTCTAACACATTGACAAAAGAAATGTACTCTTGCATTGCCTGTTCCGACGGCATGTCTCCAAGCTGCTTCCAGGCTTGCCTGTCATGATAACACAATCCTCATCGCAATTTGTTGTACATCAGGGGTGTACAACTTTTAATCTGTACAAAGTATTGCAATGAAAAGTCCCTCAAAATTAAAAACATATGACAACATACCTGCTCAACCACTAAACCAAAAATCCCTAGAAAAAGCTTTCCCTTGAAATAAAACTAGAACTTCAGAACAAGTACTCCTTTCATTGAATTTTATGACTGATTTAAATAATATCATCCAGGGAGAGCTGGTGATTAAAAATGGTTTATTTCTTAAAAGTAGAAACTGTTCTCTCTTTTTTCCCATTTTTACACAAGCACATGCAAAACTTTTTCCCCCCTCAATAACACAGACATGCACCTATTTCCATACAAAGTAGATGGCAAATCTGGAGGTAACATACCATTTTCTCTGTCCTTCAAAATCGAAAAAGCCAGGTTTTGGTGTATTGCACTTTCCCACTTTAACCTGTAAATACAAGAGACAATTATTTTGCATATTTACGGAGTCTGAAAAAACATACAGAAACATACAGGTATGGCCTGATTCACTGACAACCCAAATAAGCTAGAAGATGTGGAAGATCCAGAGTACGTGGTAGTCATCTCATCTGAGGGCATACAGTTGTAGTTCCTAAATAGGACCAACATGACTATCGTGTCATTTAATCCCACACTAACCTGTTTATAGCGGGCGTACAGGTAGAGCAGCTGGTCCCTGCTGGCTGTTTGAATCAAATCTCTTATACGGTCGGCTGCAGACTCAAACTCCCGCTCCAGCTCTTCTCCCTCCAACCTGTCTCCCATATCCACGGCGCTGCAGTCAAATTTACCCAGACCCAAGTCCGAGTCTGAGTCTGAGCCCGCTCCACCGAGAGGCTCCCCTGTGTCGGGGCGAGCTGGATCTGTACCCGAGCCCGTCGCAGTGTCCGGAGAGGACGACGGTGAACCAGAAGCCATTGTTATTGTTTTCAATGTACCGTCTCAGAAGACGAGAATCGTTTATCCTCGTGAGAAATAGTAAAAACGACCGCAAAGTATCTGTCAGATGTATATCTGTAAAGTATTTCTACGTTAATTTTGCTTTTAAATCGTTATCGTTCAGATTCCGCGACAGTCGGATTTATTTCTACAGCTGGTCCATCTCTGGTACTGTTAACTAAAAGCGCCGGCTTCCCTTGGCCCCAGCAAGAAAGGTTCCGGTTGCAATTTTGCGTGGGTTTCTTTACGTTCCCTAAGAATGAACAATTATATCACATTCTAAAGAAAAACAGAAAAATGGTATTGTCTTTGTTTGAAATAACGTTATCAACATTAAAAGAAGACATTTAAGAGAGCTTTCGTTCTTCTTAATGTATATCTCTTGACATAAAAATTGTATTCACCATATACCAATAAACCTAATTTTATGTGATACCTAGGCTTACATACCAGTGGAATTGGCGAGTTTAAGTTGACCCTCAATTGCCTTGTTTGAAAACAAACCACTTGCTTGATAACTTTTCTTCAATATGAGTGCCATTTACCAGATTTTGTTTTCAGATCGGAATTCAATCTGGATATCGGTACAATTTGCACTTTTAAATGAGCTGAAACAAAGTTTTCAGACAATCTTTTATGTTGACTCTTTCAAATGAAAATTTTCCCACAGAATCGTGGTATGACGCAACAATACCCCAACCTGTCCAGCAGAGACTGCTATTGGCACAATTATGTTTTAATTTCCTAACAAAGAGCAGTGCGCTGCCGTTATTCCTGTCAGGGTTTAATGAGATTGCTATAAAATGAAGTCAGGCTGTCAGAATCAATAACACGAACAGCTAGAGTTTGTAATTTTTGAATTTATATATTACTTTTTAATATATACATATACACACACACATATATTGAATATCATGTGTAACGTCTACAATGGTGAAAACCCGAAGAAACCCTGGCATATTTGGTGGGGGAAGCACCAAAAATAGCAATGTTAACAACCATAATGACAATAGTAATAAATAAATGAATGAACCAAATATTTTTGAGGTCAACTAAAACATTCTTTCATGTTGAAACCTCTCAATGTCATTTTGAATACAAATATACTATACTTTTAGCTTGTTCATCATGTGTGAAATCAAATTCCTTACAGAAATTCCTTCCAAACACACAAAGCTTTTTGTGTATTGTACTAAATGCTATCTTTCTTTTTAATAAGACTTGTTACTGATATTTTTTAATAAAAGATCTCATTAAGGACTTTGAGTTTGTAATACATATGAATCTCGAAATCTTTCATTTTCACCTAAATCTTCGTTTCATAAATTATGAATAAATTCTATTCGCCTATACATAAACTGTAATTTACATAAAAGGTGTATAAAGTTATGTTCATATATAGTATGTTCAGTTTTCAGATCTGGTGAAATCAAATAGCCTTTACCAAAACATCCAGCAACAAGTGTACAGGGTGCAAAGTTAAGGTTTTTGCTCTCCTGAATCTTCTGCATCATAAACTAAGAAAAATCAACAGCCCAAAGTATTTGTTTTTTCTTTTTTTTAAATCTGGCTTACACTTTTCTCACGATATTTGGCCAAATGTAATTACTGTATCTCCATATGTAAAAGAAAAAAAGGAAGCAAACTCCTCCCTACCACCATTTTAAAGAAGCAATTGTGGCTAGAAAATATTACATTTACAACTTTATTCAGAATTTTTTCTCAATGAAAGACACTATTAACAAATCCTATTGTCTCACTAAAACTCATATTTTTCCAAAAAATATCAACTGACAGTGAAGAGTAGAAAGCGTGAAATAAAAATCTGCTCTGATTTAGTGGCATTATGGTCGTTGGGCACATTAAGTCTCAGAAAATACACATATAAAACTCAGTGCCAGCCACTTGCCTGATGACCCAAAATTTTATTGATCCCAAATTCACCCAGATTTTGACCTTGGCAAGTGTTAATTCTGACAACTTTACTTGAGTGTGTACAGCTCTGCTTCTCGTAACTTTTTGTTGCCATATTTGAAAAGATTTAATGACAATGAGTCCTGACAATATGAGTAAAATCTAAGGAGAAATTTTTCCACATGTGAACGATTTTGTTCACTATCCTGAGTCATCTACAGTGTGTCTTGACTTTTACTGAGCAGCATCCTATAGCAGATGTCATGGTTCACAGAGAGCTTACAAAACTTCAAATGGATCTAATCACTGGTCAGGAGAAGGATTTTAAAAAATCCCATGACATTAGATGTACCCTGGAACATGGTGAAGACGATCATCATGAAGTGGAAAAATTATGGGACAAAAGTAATGTTGCCAAGAACTGGATGTTACTCTAAAATTGATGCAAAGATAAGAAACCAGGTGAAGGAGGCTGTCAAGAGGCTTACAGCAACTTTGAAGGAGCAGCAAGAATTTATGGCAATAGTCGTGTACTACTTGTGACAAAAATCTCCTGTATTCTGCATGTCTATAGGGAGAGGTTGCAAGATGGAAGACTTTTCTCACGAAGAAAAATATCCAGCCATGTCAAGATTTTGAGGGGTGAAACCACAAACAAACAAACAAACAAAAAAATCTAAATTCTCCCAAAATAATGAGAGAAAATGTGGTATGGTCCGATGAAGCAAATATCGAACTTTTTTGGCAACAATTCCTTAAGATGTGTTTGGCACAGAAACAATGGATAAGAACCATACCCACAGAGAAGCATGGTGGTGGAAGCACAATGCTTTCAGGTGGTTTTTCATCAGCTTAAACTGGGGCTTAGTCAAGGCGGAAGGAAACATTTTACAATACCAACAATTTGGAGTCTAAAACTTTCAGTTTTCTTCTAAAAAGCTGAAGCTGAAGATTCATTTCACAACTCAACAGTTACCCCCAAGCATGCATCCAAATTAACAAAATGAATGGCTACTCCAGAAGAAATGTCAAGTTTGAGAATGGCCTGCCCAGAGTCCCAACCTAAAACCAGTCGGAAGTCTGTGGTGTGACCTAAAGACAGCTGTGCACAAGATAGGTCCTCATGGTCTGACACACTTGGAGCATTTTAGCAAGAAAAGTGGGCAAATTTTGCCAAGTCAAGATGTGGCATGCTGAATCTTACCCAAAATGAGATTTTAGAAAAAGCACTTCAGTTAAGTATTGATTTACAGCAACATATATGCAACCGGCTAACTGTAAGCTCTCTACATGAAAAAAATTATGTTTTTCTTTTAAAACATCATAACAACTTGGCATTTTAACAGGGATGTACACTTTCTTTTTATAAACTGTTTGGCCAGCATAATCATGGCGTTTTAAAAAGAAATAAATAAGAAAAATAGTAGTCAGCCTATAAGTGTGCTCTTGTGAAGCTCTGCAATCCAGACCATACAAACAAAGGCTTTCATCAAGCTTCCAATTTCCTGTCCTACTTAAAGATTAATCTGGACAAAGCAGAGGGACTGTGGGCCCACTTATTTTCTCCATAATAAGACTGTTCAGAAGTAGCAGAGCAAAAGTAACGGGGTTGGATATGTTTTTTTCTTTTTCTTTTTTAAATCCAAGTATGGATTATTTTTAATAAGCTTACTCGGTTAGCCTTCTAATTGTATACAACTTTACAATTTCTATTTATTTTTACAAAATCAAACTCCACTATATTTCTTTAGAAGGAAATGTACGTTTTATTTTATTGCACTAGGAAAGCTGTAAATGCTAGAACCTTTAAAACATCTTTATGAATATTGAATTATTTAAAATTAAATGAGTTGTTTTACATTTAATTAATCCACATTTTTCCAAAATGAATCTAGCCACAATATATAAATCTCACTTTAACACTTAATAGAGTAGGTTTATTAATAACAGAACCCACACGACTTCATATTAATATGCTTTAAATACATTTGGCTGCTTACACTGAGACTTGAAATGTGAGACTTCCAGATCTGTAGTGTACTTCCTCTTTAATTGCAAACACGAGAGTTCCTCAGTCTGCGACGTTTGTGCAAAAGCCCTGTAAGAAAAGAAAAATCACAAACAAGTTGCGGGTATCCGGATGCACTGCCAGCAGTTATTAGGAGGTCCCAACAGCGCTCGGTGCCAGTGCGCGCTCTGCTGACGCAACTACGTCAGTGTGGTTTATTGCATGGCGGACCTCTATGTCCCCAGAACTGTCCAGGGAGGGACCGAGCAAAGTCACTAAGCCACTCTTACATTCTCCGTCCGACCACCTGTTAAAAGAGAAGCTGTTGCTTCTGCCGTCCCTCCCATGTAATAGTAGGCTATGTGGGACGGGATCTGCTCGGAGCGCACTGAGCGGGACGAGCCAGAAGTGGAGTGAACAGGAGCGGAGTGCGCCGGGGCTGACACACCGCATGTTTAGCCAGCAAGTTGCCTGACAGAACAAAAAGTCGCGTCGACGGGGAAAGGGACGGCCACTGTCGGATTTAACAGAACATTTAAGGATCACTTGTTCCGGCAAAATGAAATTTGCGGAGCATCTTTCATCTCATATCACCCCAGAGTGGAGGAAACAGTATCTACAGTATGAGGTAAAGTGAAATGTCTCTTCAAGGCTATTTCAAATAAATGCCAGGTGGATGTGGACACAAACGAAGATAATCATTATTTCCTAGGGTTTAAAGAAACTGAAAGATGAGAATCGTCATTAAGTATTTTGATGATAAGATTTTAGCAGATGTTTGAATATATGCTTTCAGTTTCGGCATATAGCTTTCTCTTGAGAGCAATAAACCACGGGAAAGATAAGGGATGCCCTATTGTTTGTGGAAAGGGGAATTGACTGTGGTTGTTAAGAGCCAAAGGGAGCATTCACTGTTTATAATTGGTGTTTACTGAGATTTTAACACCTAAAATTAAGCGGAATTAACAGTTTACCAAGTAGCAGATTTTTTTTTTATATTGCAAAACTAAAATGTAGCTTTCCTCTCATTTTAAGAATTCATACATTTATGACATGAATATTTTATGAATAATTCATTTTTTAGAATTAATTGTTTTTGGTTTAATGTCTTGTTTTCTTTACAAAGAAAATATTATTGCCTTCATATTTATTTGATATTCTTTATTATATAATTTTTCTGTGTTTGTATGTGTGAGTGTTCATTTATCTTTTTATGCTCATTATGCTGTAAGTGAGGTTGCTTAAACATTAGCAGTAAAATAACATGTTTACTTTGCAAGGTCATAATTTCCACAGTCAGTCCTTCCTTAGATTCAGCATTGCTTTCTTTTTTATTTAATTTGGATGTATCTAAGGATAGTCTAACATGTCCCTTTTTATAATTTGTTGCAAAATTTTAAATCTGAATTGTTCATTATTTAGTTTGTTTACCAGAGTTTTGAAAAGAGAATATCTGCATGAAGTGGCTTTTAGAATTTGGTCCAGTTAAACAGTGATGATTATTTATAGGAGTCAGACTACAAGACTTCATCTTCCAGGATACTCTGGTTTGTGATGTCTTTAGCTTTAAAGATAAATTTTGTTTGTACACATGTTCTTTGTTTGGGACTGTGCAGTATTGAAGGAGTATTTTATTTTCACATCCCCCTTCTTGGTGGCTTTGCACTGAGAGCTTTAGCACAGACGTGCGGCTCAGTTCCATTTAGATCTATGAATTATAGACAAAGACCCCGTTCTCTTCACCCTGAGCAACCTACAGCTTAGACCCAACAGAAAGTCACGGCACAGGATTTGTTTTGGTAACATGGCTCAGATAGTATCTTTAAGTTGGAAGGTCACTACAGCAGACACAGGAATCTCTCCATCTTTACATGAATCATATGCTGTCATCAATGGGCAATAGAAGCATCGTTGGGCACCATAATTAAAGTGTAAAAGATATAAAAGGAATGTTTAGGAGACATAGTGAAATTATTTCTACAGTACATTTTATTTGAAATGGTTATCAATGTACATGCAGAGATGCTATGAGAGGTCTTTGTATGTAAAGACTGAATCAGGCTGAGCTCAGGGACAGATGTATGGCCATACCAGCCATTTTACACTTCCAGTCTTCGCCACGGCACTCGCTGACCTGAGATGGATGGTGATAGATTTTCTTTGTCATCTGTGTTTCATTTTTTATTCACAAGTATTTAAATTTGACATTTAAATAAACACTCTTATAGTTTTCTTGGAAGAAATGCAATTTTATATACATGTAGATGAAGCTTTGTTAGTTGGTTTTAAGGGTAATTAGGCTTTATCAAGTCTGCGCCCTCCAAAAACACAGTGATTACTGACAACTAATCATTTGCTGTCAATTATATATCAATCACTGATAGAACTGAGGTCACCATATCAAAATTTTCACCATTCCCGAATACTGACCTCTGCAAACACATTGTTTCACATTTGTGACCGACTGTTAATGAATTATGTAAAACAAGAGTTGTTTTCCTGTTCATACACTTTGCATTCTTTCTCAAATCTGAATAATACATACGTTGAAGAGCAAGGATGTGTGTATTCGCGTGCACATTTGTGCCTCTGCAGGAGTTTTCAGTCTTTGTCTGATCTGTAAACACCAGAATAGGGAGGGCAGGTAGACAGCTCATGTCTACCAGTGATGGATATCTTACTCAAGAATTCACTACACTCAGATAGTCTGTAGAAAATTCCAAATACAAAGTAAATAAGTAAAAGTGAGTTGCCTTTACTGAGGTGATAAACAGAGAAGAATGTCATTTTGAATAACAGAAACCAAGACATGTGTGTGCATTAATCAAACATTTATACAGCCCTTTATGTGCTTATTCTCATGCAGCCGACATGCTATAAGTGCTGCATTGTAATTCTGTTCAAATGACACACTAACCTATAATCCCAACAGCATGGGTCATGTTTATCAATAGTCCATACAGGAAGAAGCTGCATCTTTGACTTGATGTAATATTACGGCCGAACTGAATGTGGTTTGAAGAGATATTCTTCCATTTGTGTGCTGGTTGTATTAATTAACCTGCTGCCCTGTTTTCACTCTCTTCCATTTTTAGAGCGGTCTATTGTGTAGAAAACTGTACACTGTCTATTTAGACTGGTCAGCCAGTATCTATGCAGATGAGAGGGATGTTCCAGCAAATAAAGATTGTAGTTAGTGAAGCACTTCATTTGACTGTGAATGCAATTGAGCGATTGAATAATGAGGTGTGGAGTTTATCCTGTGGGATTGGAGTCATAAACCTATATGCTAAACAGCTGTCTGGTATGGAAGTATATATATCCATGTTCTCCAGAGATATCCCACAAAAGGCAACCGATTTACATTTATTTTTGCAAGATTTCTCAAACTCTAATAGTTGCAAGTCAGTTTAATAAATCTTATTAAAAAGTGTTTTCTCAACAAGCATTTTCTGAATGTTTCATAATTAGTTTTTTCCCCCCCAGATTTTATTTTATTTTTTATTGTTATTACATAGAATGTATGTAGACAGCAATTTGTTACTGTTGAGCAGCATAGATATGAGGACTTAGATGTGTGTTTATATGTGGGCGAGAGAACAAGGCCTCTTATGCTTTCCCCCCTTCACTCTAATCACTCATGTAGGCTTAGATGAGGCGGAGGAGAGTGCATGTAGAGACTCACACATGTACAATTTAGGTTTGATTTTATAAACTGTGGTTTGTTCAAAGGTCAAGCACTGTACCCTGTCTGTCTTTTAATTAATCTGAGTGGCGCCCACGTCTGGATATCTGAACCATTATAATGAGTTCTCGTATTGCTCAGATAGACATAACTGGAACTGTAAATAAAATGTAAAAACTTGTCAAGATAATATATGTTTTATGCAATGAAATCATGATTCATTGGCAGTATGCTACATATAAACATTATGTATACAACTGGCATGGCACGGCAACTGCTGAGAACCTCCCTTTCTATACCTCCCTCCTCCCTTCCATCCTCACCTCATCGTTCCTCCCCCACTGGGAGGACATCTGGTCCCTTACCAGACCTGCCCTCTGCACCCCTCCTCTCCTCCTTTCAGCCTAACCTCCTATCCTCTCTACTGTTCTTCATGTAGGGATCCAGAGCTGCAGATTTAAGTGATCAGTAGGCTTTCTGTTTGATGTATATATCTCTTGAGACTAATAATGGACAACGTTCCATCTCCTCCTGCACATGATTTAATCTGACCATATAGCACAAAGATATGTCGGTTTGAGTCCACTCAATGTGAAGTGGCTTTTTAAGGATTTAGATTTATTCAGCTGCACTCTCTTCAGGGTAATATTTATTTTGACACAAGTTTGGTGCTGGTATTATGTTTCTGTTTGGTTTATTCAATGTTCCCATCATCATTTACATACACAGTCATCGAATCTGATGGCCCTATTAGGCTTTACTGAGTTACAGGTTTCAAGCAACTTCCAACCCTATTGGTTAAATCAATTCCCTGAAGAGCCACACTGCTTCTCTTTCCTATAATAGCCATCGCCATGGTAATCCAGCCATCTTGATCAATGCCTCCCTCCCCCTTTTTAAATCAGTATTTCTATTTCCAAACTATTAGTTGGCTATATTGGCTGTTGACTATTAGGCAGGGCATTATATGACTCAAGTGTTTTTGGGCCCCTCTTATTTTTATTGAAAAAAAACCCAGAAACAATGTTGCATAACAAATGTTTTCCTTTTGGTGTAGGCTCCAGAGCATGTAATTTCCAGAACTTTGTATCAAGTATCATCAAGCAAATGCACTGTATTTCTGAGTGGCCTCCACCCACACACAGGACTTCCTACAGTGATGCCTCAATACCATGTCGCAAAAGAAATAGGTACAATAACAACCTGGACTGAGACAGGAACATGTCAAGGTTGTTCCCTCCTTTGACTGCACAGTATCTGTTGAGCGTTTGTGAAATTTCAAAGTTTCAGTTTTTATCTTTAATATCAGTCTTGTTACACTATCTCATTTGGTTATTTCCTAGACTTCTTCTCAGGTGGCTGCCTGGGTAAACTGCAAGAAGTCCCAAGTAAATGTTGCAGATGTTTCATGTGCAGCTCCTCTTGAAAACGTCTCGAAAATGTTCAGGCTAGCATACATTTGATGTCTGATCATCATCTTTCCCTTTAATAATTTTTCACTTAAAGCAATAGGCAATAGGGACAAGATGAAGAAATAGTGATGTCACGGGCGTGGTAACAAAAGCCACCAGCCAAGCCGGCACGGGAGTGTGCACAAACTCTTCACAGACTGTCCATATATTCACAGCACTGCTCTGTATATTCGGTTGGCTGCCCGGCTTCTATCATATTTTTGTTTGGACTAACGAGATGGCGCTAATAAATTTCTTTTCCTCTTAGTGCCACTTTTCAGTGCGCTTTCAGTGGTGCTGGGTCGTTTGCTGGCTGCGGAAGAAGCCATATACCCCAAACAGTAGTTGAATAAACCGCGACTATCTACTTCCTGTATCAAAGCTGTCGAGGACGCGCATGCAGTGTCAATTGACGTCACATCCGTAGGACTGTGCGGGAAATTCGGGCCCCGAATTGCAGCGCATTATGGAGCACACAGCCTGTTCTAGGCAATGGAGAGATACATGGGTGGGCTCGTTCTTTTTGGTTTTTAATGCTTCATCACCCATTAGCATTAAAAAACTGGACATGCATGTGTATTCTTTTACAAATCCTGCCCCTAGTTCCTTTAATCTCACTTTCATACTTAATAAAAGTTCAAATAATACGTGGAAAACAGACAGTAATTTAGATTAAAGTATTAATTTGAAAATCCAAATAATCCCAGCTTTACTTCATACATGTATAAACCTCACTATTGGCTATATCAATAACCCCAAAGCAAACATAAATAAGTCCCGCTTGCTCAGATTGGTCTTTTTTATTTCTTGGGTCAATATTTGCTGACAGTGATTTTTACTCTTATTTCATCACCAGGCATTCAAGGAAATGCTGTATGCTGCCCAGGACCAAGCTCCATCCATAGAAGGTAAGGAGACACACTGTTTGGATAAACAAACCCAGACACAGACAGAGAGAAACACACTCAGACACACTTAAGTGCCCAGTGCCCCCTGTTTGGGCAACCCCAGAATAACAACCCTTCATCTGCTAAAAATAGGTAGAAATCATTGCTAACTCATTACTGCTCTCTTTCCAAAGTCTTGACCAAAGCTACTAACTATTCCATTAACCTGCATAATAGTTATCAGTAAACAGGGGGTGAGAAAAGTGCTGAGAGGCAAGTTTAATGAAAGTAAACTTTTTTCAAGTTCAGTTTGTGTACTTGTTTGAATGAATGCACTAGTTTCTGGTATCTGAATATTAAAAATAACATGTCATAAAGTCAGCATGTCATGAGAACTGAAGGGTTGTCACTAACACAGCAGAGATAAGGAAGGCCACTTGCTATAATTACTCTGGCATTAGGCTGCAAGTGCTACGTAAGGAAGGAAAGAATTCAAACCATTTGTTTTCCTTTCAGATAGCCATTTGTGGAAGTAAACAACTTTCTTTAGTAGCAGGGTTGAAGAGTCTTTGATGATGTTGTGACATGCTGCACCAGTCAGATGCAGTAGAAAATAGTCTTTAACCTATATGGGTGCACAAAAATGACTTCCACCATACATGGATGTCTGTTTTGCTGAAAAGCTGAATGTGTGCTTGAGCCTAAACAACTGGCTGTATAGTGATAGATCTTTCTATGTTCTGTGACTACCCCCCTCATAGAGCTGCCACTCCCACAGCTCAGTTCCAGCTGAGTGGACTTGATGTGGATGGGAGTTTGATATTACACTCTCCAAGAGCGATGAAGATGTAACACACCCTCACTGACTATGTGTGGATAACAGAGCTTTCTTTTTGTGTGTGAGCTTTAAGCACCAAAATTAATTTCATACATTTGTTAATTTTATTTTGATAGCAGTATAGACACCATCCATCCACCCATCCATTTTCTGTACCGCTTAATCCATGCAGGGTCGCGGGTGGGCTGGAGCCTATCCCAGCAATTCAGTATAGACACTTAGAACATAAATTAAATGTGATTTTTATCTGCATATAGATTTTTATTGGCACATAAGAGCTAGTGTGTGTTTGCAGCTGTATTATGACTACTCTACCCTAAATAGTGCTTTTAATCTTTCTATGTTACACATCTTGTTTGCTTATAACACATGGACTGTGTCTTTCCCTTGAGCAGGTTTGGTAAGCTCAGTGCGTGTGAAAAATGACTTCCTGTCTCAGGTCTGAGCTGTACGCATAGGTCACTGCTCTGTCTCTGTCTGCTTGTTGCAAGATAGGAGCCTGTATGTTATGAAAACAGATAGAATCAATCAATCAGTTTGAAATCTCTAGTCTGCCATTCATCTGGTATCACTGTAACATTTCGAAGTTCCCCACTCAATCACGTTGATTTGTCATTGTGTCACACTTGGACAGTGCACATTGGCACAGAAGTCATTGTCAGCAGTGGCACGTTATGTTCAGTGGTGAGAGAAAAGCTCAGATATTTTACTCAAAAGTAGCACTTCTGTAATTTGATTCAAGCTCCAGAGTTTAAACCAAACTAAAGTAATGGTATGTAAGTATTATTGTCTGTGATTTAGTTTAGATTTTTTCCTATATGATTATTATTAGTGATGGATTATCAGCTGCGAGATGCTTAAATGTTGCACTTAGTGTCCGTGCACTTAGTCTTGCACTGCAGTTAGATTTTACTCATTTATAATCTGTAAAGTGTTTTTATTTATTTACTGTCTGTATTTCATTAGTTTAATCGTTTATTTTTTTCACAGCATAAAGTTTTAAAGTCTGCTAAAAAGTAATTACTATTGGTCAAATGAATGTAGTGAACCTTGAATTTCTTTCTGATATCATGAAATTGAAGTAGAAAAGTACTTATATTCACTTTGAACTGCTTGTGTTATAGAAAGATACAAAATGTCTTTTTCAATATTATCCTGAGAGAGAGGCTGTAATAAAACAGTAGCAAAGACAACTGGTTTTATTGAGCCATGCGATTCTCCTGTGGCTGCGTTTGTTGGCTTTTCATAAGAGAAACAAGATCATTGAGTGTTCTAGAATATGAGCTCACTGCAGCACATTTATTCACTTTAAACCTGTCCAATCTGATTAGGTTTAAAGTAGACCAAACTGATATCAGAAATAATACTGCATTGATTGTAATTTTTTGTTATTCAACCTTTGTGAATGAAGAGGAACACTTTCACTTAACACTTTCAATGCATACATTGAGATAATAAAAGCAGTTTAAAAACTAAAGAAAAATGATTTTACTGTAAATGTCTTAAATGTGTTTGGTCACCACATGCTGCCTGAAATATTATCTAATTTCATTAATATTGTTTTATTTTGTTGCCATCACTTTCAACATATTTTTAGAGCATAATTTTCCTTTTTGTTATAGCTAATTAGTTTTTAACCTTTAATAAATACTATTGACTGTAGCTTTTAAACACTTAAATCAAATCAAATCAAATCAAATCAAATTTATAAAGCACCTTTCAGGCCTGGGCAACTCAAAGTGCTTTACATATTAAAAACAATTTATGCATAAAAGAGAATTTAAACAGCCTTCACACAACACATATAACAACAATATAAAAACTCAAATATCATTATAATTTCTTTCATACACAATCTCATACACACAATCACACATAAAGATAAAAAAAAGTTAACTTAATGCATCTAACATGATTTTTTGTTGGTTTTAAAATAGTAGTTACGAGGACTGGATTCAGGAGTGTGCTCCTATTCCTGTCTTTCCTGCCTAAGTCTTTACAGAAAGCACCATTTTGGTATTCAGAAGATGTATCCTTGCCTGAGGGAGACAGTTTACTGAATTATAACTACTTGCTCACCCACTCTGTTTTCTCAGTGGTCACCCTGCTGCACCTGATAGAGATGTGGAGTAGAATGAATACTGAACAGGCAACACTTAAAAGCCTCTATCAGCACCTCCATGTTATATCAATTTGTAAGACAGTGACTACATATGACCAACAACTGCAGAAATGTTTATAATGTTCATGGTTTGATCTTTCTATAAATGTTTAATTGTATCTCATTCTGTTGTGTGCTTACTGGTGCTTGTTTGACTTTTGTTTGAATGGAAATTACACACAGACATCAGTACCGCCACAGCAGAGAGCCTATGTGGGAATGTATCTCAGAAAATTCCCTTCATTCAGAGCCACATCTATTGTCATTTAATTATTCCATTTAAGCTAGATAGATTTACTGTAATTAAGAGATTGTGCTAAAAATAGATGCAGATGCACATTGAGGTGGCTTAGACCTCCACACGACCCTTCACCTCTCCTCCTTTGTTCTTGTTCAGCCTTGTCCTCATTGGTCCTTTTGTGACTGTAATTGAAACATGCCTGTCCATGAACAGTGGAAGCCAGCTGAAAACAACAGAGAACAGCTGGTTCTCCCTGTGCCATCCTTTACAATGATTGATGCCACAGTCTAATTCTATTAGCCTGTTGATTATTAAAGGGATGTAAGAACAATTCACCCAGATAAAAACATACCGCTTTAGCAGAAATCTGTGTATTATTAGTGTTTGTCATACTATTTCAAGAAACATGCATGTGATTTATGTGCCAAAATTTATATTGTGAAATATTTATATAATCCTGCAAGTCATACATTTTGTGTTTCATTCATTCATCCATTCATTCATCCATTCATTCATCCATCCATCCATCCATCCATTCATTCATGCATTCATTCATTCATTCATTCATTCATTCATTCATTCATTCATTCATTCATTCATTCATTCATTC
>JBBBVU010000015.1:17038844-17058358 GCA_037177055.1 Atherinosoma microstoma | reverse complement strand
AGTCAGGTAGGAAGTAGGATCTAAGAACCTCTTTAGAATCAGTGGATTCACATGACTGAGCTGCACTAGTCAGAGGATGTTTGTTAAAGTCTCTTGACTAAATTAGCTCCAAGTTAGAGCTGATTAATATATCATTATGCGTGTTGTTGTGGAAACACAAAAATAAAACAGTTTTAACAGATAGTTTGGATAAACTCACTTTACACTCCTTCTTGCACGCGCACACGCACTAGTCACACACACACACAAGCAACACTCGCACACACACACACATGCACGCTAGACACGCGCACATACAGACACACACACGCGGACCTGGACAATGTAAAATAGAGGGACGTTACGTTGATGTCTTAACTTTACCTTGATCTCACCATGGAAGATCTTGGGATGTCTTTTTAGATTCATGGTGTTTTTTATGGCCGCATTTCTCCCCATCTTTTCCAACATTTTTGTTTTCCACTTGTTTGTTGCCTAATTAAAGTGAGTCTAGATGTAATTTCTTCTTTTTCTCCCCGACAACCCGCCCATTACTCCAACCAATATCGTGTTTGACCCACCGCATCTAAATAATGCCGGGAGTGTGGAGAGGGGATGGAGGAAGTCACGTCGCCTGCATCTGAGCAGTGCGACGCACAGCCGTAGAAAACGAAAACAATTATAATGTGACTAAATATTATATCGTTATTTCGTCTCGTCTCGTTTTAGTAAATGTAAACAAAGAGACATTATAGCAGAGTTTTTATTTTGGGAACTACATTTAGTCTCGTTTTTATTCGTCAACAATATTGCATTATATATTTAATTATAGTTATCGTCACAAGACCAACATTTACGTTTCGTCTCGTTTTCGTCACGTGATAAAGGTTCGTTGTTGATGATATTTTGTCATAATTTTCGTTGACAAAAGCAACACTATTTCAAACTCAAGGATTGTTATTCTCTTCAGGGTGCAGAGCTGGTGCTTTTCTGGTTACCATTGGATAAGGTCAAGAGGTCATTACAGGTTTAACACAGAAAGGAAAGGAACCATGGAAACAGTCAATAACTGGACAAACATGTCTTTTTTAGGCTTGAACCTTCTCACTGAGGCCATGCTTTCATCTTTGCACTAATCACTTTCTATCGACTTTTATTAGTTGTTTGTTTAAATGTGTACTCCTAACCTGCATAATCAAAGCAGTAACAGGAATCACCGCCACAACTGAACTAAACATCACCTTTCAGCCAAAACTTGCTCTGCCCACATTGTTGTCCATGCAGCTTGCTCGCCCGCCATTTTGTCTCCTGTTGTCAACAACCACAATGAGCAGTTAGTTGAAAAGCTGGTTGTCTGTATAATACAGGGCTGATTGTTATTCTGTGTGTGTATATGTTTGAACAGCAGCTGTTATTACTGTTCATGTTCACTGTTGGAGTCTTCCCTCACTCCTCTGTGGGAAACGGCATGCTTATTGATTTCATTGTTGCATTCAAAAGTAATTCTCTATCTTTTTTTCTTTCTTCAAATAGTGTTTACCTTAATTCCATGTATATATGGAAGTCATTTATTTGTGACTGATCTTTAATATAATGTAAAAGTAAAATAAAAACCTAATAAAACTTGAAGGTATTTGTTTAAAAGCCTGTTCATTATGCAATACCATCAGAAAGGCACCCAAATCCAGATTGATCGCAGATAATTTCTATAGCGTGACAAAAAGTTCAGCTGTTTATCCAGGAATCACAAAGAAATCAAGAATCCTGCAATAGATAATTCAGAATAGGATTATGAGATAGAGGACACGGAGACAGCTTCAATTCACAGAACTTATTCAAAGTGTTTGGAGAACCTGTTAAGTTGAAAAACTGGGTAACACTGTATAATGATGTTCTGTTGTAAGTCATTTATAAAAACTGCACACAAGTCCAGCTAAAAAAGGCATAAGGTACAGTCTCCCTAGACACAGCAGCATAGCAGCTCAAGGATACAATATCAGACACTACAGACGTCCCTCTGTGTGGTGACACAACAGACAGATCCTTCAGGATGACGGCAGGTCAGGCAGTCGGGGTGATGGAAGCAGTGGAATGGAAGGAAGACAGATGGACATGCGCACAGACAGGTAGACAGGGAGGGGGGGTTCAGGGGGTTCAGCAGGACAGTAGTATGACAGCCGGGGTCTCCCTCCCACTTGCATTATTGATGAATTCTTTGACAAGCTGCTCACTTCCAAGCACTAATTGCTGGGTTCTTGTGGGGGGTTGGTTCCTCATTTAGTCCTGAATCTTGGTGTCACCTGAGTAATTAAGGTGAAAATTCAAGTCAAGGATAAATCCAATCACACAAAATGAAAGTTTAGGGCGGAAAAAATTTATAAAAATATCGCTTTTGCATATTTTATGCAAAGGATTAGTTATTGGTTCTGTACAGTCAGTATTTCTATAATAATGATTATTAATCATCAGTCAGGTTTTTGAGCGACTATGTTAAGAATCAAAACAACCTTTTTTTTCTGTTTTTAAAACCCAACCAGGTTTTGCGTAAGGGGGACACAGTTGTGCAACAGACTGGACCGTTTGAGACTTTGAGGGTATTAGAGGGGAGGGAAGCAGGAGAATAAAGGTCAATGCAAATATAGGATTGCTATCCCAAGGTCAGTGAGTAATCGAACAGAGGTAATGAAGAATGAAATAGGTCAAACATAACTGGATGAAGAGTGGAGTGAAGAAAGAAAGCCAACATGCCCTGATTTTTATGTTTCCTGTGATGATTTTAAAACAATAAAGACATGGAATGAGTTTGAAAAAATCATGATAAATCGGTATGGATTGTCAATGAATACTGTGGAAGAGAAAATTGTACAAACTGTGTATGAGAGAGATACTCTTCAGGCAGTAGACAGACAAACAGACTGAGTGGGAGGTCTCTGGGCTCATCTCCAATGCATGTTGCCCTGCATTAGCACTATAGCCATCCCACAAGAGAAAGACTGTGAGAGAAAAGGGAACCATGGTAGATGAAAGTCTTCTATCTGTCTATCCATTATTCATCGATGTATTAGATCTCGCATGAATGAAGTTGGGGAGGAGAGAAAAGAGGTTGAGGAAGAGGGGAAGAGAGGGAAAGATATGGGTTTGTTTAAAGTAAGTGGGATATTGATAGTAAATCTTGTAATGCTAGAAAAGGGAGATGAGTTCAGAAAAGGATTTAGCTCCTATGCAGGTGGTATTTTTAGATTTGAAGAACTTTATGAGAATGAACTGAGGTGGATGGGACAGGGGTGGCAGTAGGAGAAATGATGATGAGGGGATGGGACATGAAGAGATGAAGGAGAGGTTAAAAGTGCTCATAGGAGTCAAGGTCACATTTGAACCTCTTCACCTCTTAAATCTGGTTATGAGGCTCATGAGTCTTGTTGTCAGTGACTGTGCCTCTCCATCTCAGTATGTGTGCATGGGGTTGTGTGCATCTGTTCTGGCTTTATGAACATGCTGTCATTCACATGAAGATGACTGGAACAAGCTGTGATCTCTCTTCAAAGATGCACAGAGGCTTAACATAAATCCTTATGATGAATACAATATGTATTTTTTTTAGAAGCAGCCACTTTGTCCTAATGAGAACACAGTCCCGAAAAGGTTAAATAAACTGAAAGCATAGATTATCTGATCTGGCTGTTTGCCATGTGCACAACTGGGGATCACACACACGAAGCACCAGCAGTGATCTCAACAATCTCATGCATGATAGGAATGTGAAAATAATGAAATCTGTCGGCATTGATTAAAAATAAGCTGTGTCTGGATTTTAGGATATGTTTTTTTGCACCATAACTGCTTTCAAGTCATAATTTAACCTCCGTTATTAGACAAGTTATTTCATCAATCATTGATGAGAAGCCTAATTGACTATTTTGGCCTCCAGCCAACAGATCAGCCAGACTGTCTGATGCATGAAAATAATTTTCATCATTTGCATAGTTTGGCAAAAATAAATAAATTAGTAAATAAAGCACCAAATTAAAATGAGCAGGTTTGGATGTCATACACATGTGCTTCTGACATGCATTCAGAGACTGTGCGAATGAGTGATACAACATGATGCAAAGCAGGGAGGTGATGATGGATGGAAAGAGAAGAGAATACAGACAAATGACCTTGTCTTTGCTGTAAGTCTTGATGTCTTTATTTTCTCGCACCGACTGCTCTCTGACAAGTTCATATTAAACTGACTGCAGAGGGTTTTGCTCACATGCTTACAGAGATATTAAGATACACTGAAAAGAAATCTACATGTATAAATGCTTCAAAATAAACTATACCAGCATATTCATGAAAAACATTAATATATTTTTATTATTTCACACGTGTATGAATTTGTTGTGTCCTGAATTGACCTTGCTCTGCAAGAATATTCCTGGAAATGGAAACTTCTGGTAAATTCACAGCACGCTGTACATTGACCAGAAAAGGAGGAAGTCAAGGAAGTAAACACAATTATTTAGTGAGATAGATGTCTGTTATTTGTAACTAGTTGCCAAGAGAAGGAAAACAACAGCTGTGAGCACATATACACAATAAGTATGTACACACAAGGGAGAGTATTTACATAGCAAGAATTTTTAATTGGGTGGATTTATGACTTCAGACTCAGGGCCACATGAAATATATTTAGTGGTGCTACACTAACACACACACAGAAGAAGCTTCATACAGGGTGACTGTGTGATTGGGATCTACAGGTGATAACAAGGGGGTAATATACTGGTATTGTTCAGCTTTTTCGTGTGCCACAAATAGAGCATAACCTATTAAGTCATTTTACATTGCCCACTCTAATCTTTTAAAAAAAAAATCTAGTGGGAATGTCAAAGATAGAAACGTAAATGTAATACATGCAAGCAACCAGGAATACCTTTAGCTTTTAACTTTTTAAAATTATAATTTGAATTCTATTGTTTAATCAGCCTATAATGTATTTGTTTTCATTAGCAGTTACATGGTCTGTATGGGGATGAGTTTTTACTATATTTGTTAATAGGTGATTACTGTAGGGTGTTGAAGACACAGTGTCCTTCACTGTACTAGTACGCCACATTGTGTGTCTCTAGAGAAGCAACCAGAACCTGGTTCAGATTGGCTTAGAGGCATTAAAGCATGGTGATGACGCACCAGTCACATGAAACTCTTTTCAGTGCCCTTTCTCCTCTATTTTGCACTGTTGACTCTCAGCTGATTATCAGCAGAATACAGATTTCAATGAGCTATTTCCAAACTGTACTCGATGGGAAAGTTTCTCTAGCAGCCGGTAGTTTATACAGAGTTTACATAGCAAATTGAGACTGGCCTCATGGGTGTCAGGACCACTGTGGATGATTTCATGTTGAATAGTGGGTCATAAAATTAGCATATATTTGATTTTCCTGTTGTCTGATGTTACTGTATTCTATCCTAGTTCTGACCGTGGGCAGAATGGAGAGATACTCTAAAAGACTGAGACACTGGGGACTGAGGGAGGGCTGAGAGTGACAGATGAAATGAAAGTGAAAGCATGGTAGAAAAAAAAGAGGTGACATTGGTGGTAATTGGAGGAAAGGAAGCAAAAGCCTAAGAGAGCCTCCATTCCCAAATGTAACAATTACTTACATGAAGGATGTGTGAAAATAAAAAGAACTCGAGACAGAAAAATACAAGTCTGTCTGAAAGTCTTTCAATTGTTTGGCTAATAAATCTGGATTCACTGCACATTCTAACTACTTTGATTTAACAGGCAGAATGAACTAGTAGTAATTTAAGTTTAATACATTTGAGGGTAGGCCATGGTCCTTTTAGGGGGCAGAAGATTATTGGTCCAGATTTAATTTCTCCTCTTATTTACACTACATTGCCTTATAACCAAGAGACCTGGGGAAGAAAAAAAGATCAATAATTCACAACTATCGTTCCCTACTGGACTGCCTGTCTGTTTTTATATTAAATGTTGAATTATTAACTGACTGAGATTGGAAATATGGCAAATTTCCCTCCTGATGCCCACAAAACTTAAAAGACTGTCCTGTCACTCACATGGAACTGTAGGAGCATCAAAACAATTACAGTGTAAAGCAAAAGGTTTTATGATACTGTTTTATAAAGATATAGTAGAAAGAAATAGGGAGATTCAGCTCTGAAATACAACACCAATGTGTCCCACTGCCATATTTATTCATAATCTTAAGCTTTCTATCACTAATTGTGAAACTACTATGTCAGGACTGTTAGTGTTCATCATTGACACATTTCACCCTGCCTGTTAAAACATGCAGACCTCAGGTATTATGCATATTTGATATCCCTCTCAATATGTTACTAATATATTCATGATATGAAATAATAACTTGTGTTTATTTAGAGTTCAGTCTTTGGTATGCATGGGATTTATATGACGTGTTTGTACCTGATGGTATGTTCCCTGACCTCTGAAGAGGTGGCTTCTTGACCAGATGTATCATTACAGAAAAATGCTTCTCAGCAGCTTTTAAGCAGAAACAACAGTTTGTGTCTGCTTTGCATTTTGTCCTGGGGCAAATTGCATGGCTTCTTCTTGACAAGTGCCATCTGATAATTAGGTCTCATAATCACCCTATTAATATGCAGCTCGACTGAGCAGGGAGCAGCTTATTGTTCCCTTGCTACACGTTTAACAGCAGACATTTGTAAGAGGATTATTGTAGATTTCTTGTTAGGGTTTTTGTGATAATGAATAGTATGTGCAGTGAGTTAAATTGTTGCATTGTTAATCTCAGAAGCATTTGTTGTATCATTAAACATGATAAATCCTCTAAAAGGATTCTGGTACTGGAAGCACAGCAGTGCTGTGTTGGAGGGAGTGGCACTGTCTTGTTGGCTTCAGTGTATTGCAACCTTCATGGCTGAAACTGTTTGTTGACACATAAAGCTGTGCTGAACCTTCTCTACAACAGTTACCATAGCTCCAAGTAAAGAGGCTGGAATCACTTGAGCCTTTTTGTATTTGTTCCTGAGACATTTAGGGCCTGAAAACAATTCACCTTGAACATGTCAGACTAATGGTGGCTGGCTAAATAATAATGCTGCCTGCTTAAAGCTGCCTGATACCTTCTGAAAACAGCACAATTGGTAGAGGCAGAAAGATTACGTTTGGCAAGATGAAAGGAAATAAAAGATAAGAGAAAAACAGTCATTGCTACATGATATTTGTCATTATATTTTTATTTGTGTTGCATTGCAGTTTTTAGCAGAGATGTTATCAGAAGGAATGACAGTAAGGAGAGAAACATTTGGTCTTATAGGTTTTAAGAAATATTTACACCAGCATATTTCTTCTAATTAAGACTATAGCTGAGTTGCATATCTTGTCAAAAAAAATAAAGAAATAAAAAGCTAGTTTCTACATTCTTGCATCATCTATACTGGAAATAAATTTTGCACAAAAAATAAGGAAATTTGTGATTGGAGATTTTTTGTTGTTGTTATAACAGTGTTTTTTGGCAATAAATCTTATACCATTTTAAAGACCATTAATTTTGTTTTTAAATGGTGCCACATTTATAAGGAAAGTGGGATCAGTAGCATAGTTGAGTATGTGGGTTGCACCCATGAAAAACTTCCTGCCAATGTTTGCTGATTCCTGCATTGACCTTTGTTGTAAGAAGCATTGTTACAACAAAGAAATATTCAACCAAACACAAATTTCCAAACTTTCTTAATGTTCATATTAAATAATAAACTAAAAGCTTTTCTGTGTCATTTTGGTCCTTTTAGTTTTATATTGTCCTCCACATTTACAAGGGATTAATTGAATTTAAAAATCACCAGCCCGGTTAGACCCTGATGTTTGAGCCACAAATAAAATCTCTTATAGATCTCAAGTAAAATCATGAACAAGAAATAAACCCCTTCGTGTTTTTTATTTTTATTTTTATTTTTATTTTTTTTTACCTGAACAACCTTTAAAGTCTTAGTTAAGTTGTAATGGATATGTTTTCAGATATTGTTACATCACAGAAAAGTGTGTTGTTAGAAAGTGTGTTGTGAGATTCACATATACACATCTACCACTCTAACAGCAAAGAAATATTGGGCTTTGAGTTGGTGGTCTTTTTGTATTGAGGCCAGATGAATGGGCTGAGTGAGAATTCAGAATCCAACTGCTTTCTGATGCTATGTGAACAGTGGCTGCCTCTCTTCTTTCTCCTCTTTAAACTCAGTAACCATCCCATGCTGCTGAATGACACACACACAGACTCACACATACCCCTACACACAACACACAAATGCCATTTGCTTACATATTCTACACAGCATGCTCAGAAACAAGCCATATGCTTTCCAAACAGCACCTCTAGTGCCATCTCATTGTCACGATGCATGTCCAAGTTTACAGAAATGTAAAATTTTAACAAGTGTTAAAGAAATGATAGAAATGAGGATGCATCAAGCTTGCCTGAACAGATAATGTGCAGATAATTGTATGATAATTATAACCACCTGTTTCTTGGAAGATTATTAGTATTTAGATAATACTGGCTTGATCTCAGTCATTATATAAAAAACATCACTAAGTATATATATAAATTAAATCAATAAAATTATGTCTACTACTCTTTATAGTGCTCAAAATTGTTAACCAATATTGTTTATCTTGCAGTGTTTTGTTACAAAAAAAAATTGTAGGCTAATGAAAAAATACTTCCTGCTCATGTAATTCAGGTTAATGATACGACACTCAAGCATCCCAAGGTCAATGCGCTTCTAATCAGGTTGAGTCAGGAAATTGCACCTAATCTAATAAAATTAAGTATTGGATTCCTTCCTCCCTGTCAGGATGGCAAAGGTATGGTCATTGTGATGGCTCATTCATAAGTTAGTTATAATATTACAGTGCAAAAAATGGAAACAGAAGCTTAAAAGGGAAAGATGGCTTTCAAAAGTGAATGAAAAATTGTTGGTGCCTCCACAGTTTGCATTGTGGTCTTGGTTTATGTTGATGGTCCAGGTGTGATGCTAAAATTTGTACCAACTGACAGTATTGTCAAAGTATAAAATTTGCTTATTGTCACATAACTGCCACATAAATGTAAAACCAAACCTCTTTGATCTACTGAACAATAAAGCTCACTGCTTTGGTTTAGACTGGAGTCAAGGTTACATTGTTGGACTATTTAAATACCCTCTTGCCATGCCAGGGCTGCATCTCTCCAGGATTTATCTTTAGGAATGTGTGTGGATTCTAGGTTTGTATTTGCACATATAAACAAGAGCCATGTTCTTTCTTCGTTATATTTTAAGTCCATGTTTTATGTTCATCCTTTAATTTTTCCTTTTCAGGCTCTTAAGAGCTTCAAACACGTTTACTTAGTTCCTCAATTATCTTCTTTTTTCAACCTCTTACCTTTTCCCTTTTCATCCCTCAGCTATTGGATATACACAGAGTCTAGCTGACGTTAGACATAAAACTGTGAAAAAAAGACATACGACTGTGCTGATTATGAAATGCATTCATAATGTTTCTAGCAACTGTCTCATCTCTGCCAGTCATAGAATTTTCCAGAAATGGTGCGAAATATTTTTTCCTTCACATAGGAAAATGCTTTGTTTCATGTCTGCTAATCTGCTAGTCTCTAAATAGTTGCCACATTACAGAAATATATCTGCACGTTTGTGTGTACTTGTGTGTGTGTGTGGCAGTTGTATCCATGTGGTTCTCCTCACATTTCTGTTCAATTTGTCCTCAAAGTGAAACTGTTCAGTGTGACTCTTATCGAAAGACTGCAGCTGCTGCTGTGAGAATACCATGGAGGCTTGGAGGGACATTTTTACACAACACACACACCTTGATTTACTCACATTGAGCTGAACATGCATACGCCCCCCGAACAAGCACGACTAATATCATATTTCTGCTTCTTCTTTTTTTTTTTGCAATCAGTTATAAAGCTGTGGAATTCTTGGGAACACAAAAACATTAGTTTCACACTGATTAAATTGAACTCTACTAAAAATTACCTTTGGAGCAAATACTTTGCAATCACTTCACCTACTAATAATCACTATGTTGTATAATGGCAAACAGAAGTGTTTGTTCAGGATTTGACAATGTATACAGCCAAAAGTCCTTTCATTAATAAACATTTTAAAGTCAGGTGTTGCCTTTGAATTTGAGAAGAGGGTTGTAGTGTGCTGTATATAAATAGTATGCAAAGCTGCAATACTGCACGACTCTTTTGCATGACGTGGCAAATCTCAGACGACATATTCAGTCTCATGGGTGATGGTGAGTTTAAAGCTGTGGCAACATCCATGCAGTGAGTATGCTGGCTATAGTATTACCTCACTGACCCCCTCTGTTAATGGCATGGCCACCCTGTAGGTTAATGGATAGTGAATTTCATCTACCACTGCAGTGCAGCCTTGCTGTGCCTGCCATGGTTAAGACAGGAAAGGCCTGGGCTTTTCCTCTGCTTAGATTAATGGCCTCAGTTTGGACTATTGATACAACACTTATCTTGTTTTTATGAGTCCTGTGGCTTCTATCTGTAAACCACAGAAGCACAGTCACGCACACAAACATGCACACAGACACACACATCATTGAGTCTCCTGTATATATAGCCATGTATAGGATTTTCTCTTTGTAACTCAATTGATGTTATCACAGTCTTAATAGCTTTGAGCCCAAATAAATGCTGAGTTGGCTTTTTTTTCACAGGATGACCAAACCTTTTTTTCCCCTCAAGTGTCATCGAGCAACTCAGTTATACCACCACTGCTACAAATCATGGCATTAATTTCATTTTATTGGAGTGTACGTTAGAAGTTTAATTCTAGTTTTTTTCGTCAGGTAGAAGAAGCAGTAGAGGAGGTTAATTTCCAAAGTGGCTTCATTTTCAATGAAAACCTTGCCTTTGAAACGTTACTAAAGTCAGACCTGCTTCCATACTTTCTCTTTTAACAAATCCATGACTTGTGCAGTTTGTGTGTGTAAATTCCTGAGAAAGTCCTGACTGCACCTCGCAGGACGGGGCGGAGTCAGACATCCAATCAAACCAATTGTGATTGGATATTCTATCCTAATCCCTAACCCTGACCCTAACCCTAACTTGGACGTCTGAATTTGCCCACATTTTTTTTTTTTACCACGCCCATCGTACGTCCGACCCCGCCCAATGTCTGACTCCACTCCGTCCTGCGAGCTGTAGGCGGAGGTTATTGAAATTCCTCAGCATTCTTTTCAGAACTTTTTATCTCCTGCATAATTTTTTATATCTTTTATATAATTTTTTATGTGGCAACACCATGTTCAGCTTCTTCATCTGCTCCTAGTGTGACGTTCCCAAAACTTTTTTTTCTTCATGTTCTGAAACTCTTGTTTCCATGCATACAGCTTAGTTTTCACCTCTGTTGGATCTCCTGATATTAAAGTTATAATGGCTTTTGCTCATTCATTGTTTTGTCTTCATCATTCATGAGAACCTTTTTGTGGCTTTCTGCATAAGATGACTGTTTTTTTTTTGTTCTTCCAATTGCAGAAGTTTGAGATCCAATCTTTGAAGAGTTCGATGGCCAAATAGTCAGCTTGGTTCCCAAAAGTCTGGTTTTCGTTTATTTCTGATTTCAGGTCATTTAAGACCTTTGTGATCTTTTAGTTCTGTGAGAAACTATCCTCTTCCACATGAAGTTGAGATTTCAGCTCTGCCACCTGTTTAAGATGAGCCTCCTTTTCCATCCTCAAAAAAGTTGAAAATCAGTTGGTTAGTTCAGTTGAGTTATCTAGAGCTGGTAAATCTAGACTTAAAGTGATATCATTTAACTGCCTTAGGGCGCATTACACTATGATGATTGTTTAAAGGTTTGAAATAAAATGAACCGATTCTTGCAGTTCTGTTGATTTCTGTTTTGACATTTTGTTTTAGAAGATTCTTATTGGTATCAGAAAAGCCAAAAAGAAGCCTTAAAAACTATCTAATATAATTTACTGACATACTGCAATTACTCTTTCCAGTTATTGAGGAAATAAATGTCAAAACATTTAAACTTATTTTTCATTCTTGCAATTCAGTTTAGAGCTGACAGCATTTTAGGATAAGATATCTTTTCAGTTGCTGGATTTTTCTTTTTAATTTTTCAAATAAGATATATTGTATAGTAAAGGATTATACAGTATAGTATAGGAGGATTATATAGTATAAGTACGATTTGCTTCTCCTCTGCTTCAAGTTTGAGATGAAGATTGGGACAATAATCTGAGTTCAGGAATATACATTCAGATGACCCGACATTTGGGAAAATTGTCATACGGCAAGATAAGATAAAATTATATTGCTTTTTTTTAAAGATTGTTTTGAATTCTGGTGATTTCCTTTTTTGACACA
This sequence comes from Atherinosoma microstoma, assembly GCA_037177055.1. Taxonomy (NCBI): domain Eukaryota; kingdom Metazoa; phylum Chordata; class Actinopteri; order Atheriniformes; family Atherinidae; genus Atherinosoma; species Atherinosoma microstoma. The sequence goes on along the minus strand of JBBBVU010000015.1, from coordinate 17,045,984 downwards.
ATGACTTTAATTATTTCTATGACAGAAAACCTATAAACCATAGGACTCTTTAATAACCTTCAATTGCATTTTATTGTTAGCATTAACAAATTAATATTAATGTGTTATCTCATTTTATTGAGACAGTTAAAAATTGTTATAACTTCACAGGTTGTGCTGAGGCGCTGGTTTAGTCTACAGTAAATCTCAAAGTCAGGTAAAAAAAGAAAAAAAAACTTGTAATGCTTGTTTTGTTATGCAGCGTTGCTGCAGATCAGAGATAGAGAGAATAAGAAAGAGCGGATGAGATGTCCCTGTAGGATCCACTTCCTCTGTACCTGGAGGATCAAACACAAAGAGTGAACCGAACATTACAGGAACTGTCAGCTACAGTTTGGCTAACAGATTGCCTTGCCTAAACTTATGTTTGTCAAAGTGAGGGGGTTGATGTGTGAATGCTGTAGAGACGGGGGCGAGGAGAAGAACTGGTGTGACACAAACTGCTTCACCTACACCACATGCAACATTTGTCCTTCCTTGCTGAAGTGTTTCGTCAGCAGAATCACTGACTTAAACACACTAGACATGACCAGTGAGAAGCGAGGTAATAAGTTCTCTAAAATAATTTTTTTTATCTGTCATATCCAGATAGATATCAGTGCAGCTGCACAGAGAACGTCTTAGTCCATCTAATTTTGATTGAATATGTCCTCTATCATACGCTTTATGATTTATGGATTTGAATCATGTTTTCTGGAGGAATAGGTTAGTTGCCATTATACTTGCCACAGTTGAAAATGTTGAGAAAAGGCAGAGAAGCAGAGGACATAGAGCTCGATATGTAGTTTTCACAGCAGACTATACTATATGATTTGAAATGGAAAATACAGTACAATGCTGTAAATGCTTTATAGAAACAAATAGATAACCAGACAAAACTAGTAAAGCTATAACAAAAAATATAACAGAAATCATAACAAAAATATGAAGATTTTTTTTTTTTTGACTAATTCAAGTCAACTTTCAGAGTTAGAGAAGCTGTCAACTCTTCTATCTACAGATGGTACAAGACAGTCAGGTATACACTGAATTAGTTGGCCATGATTATAGTGCCCCACTGAGCAGCAGCTGCTTGACATCAGCCATGATTGGCTAAAGTGGAAATTGAAGTTTGTGATTGGTTGATGGTGGATAGATACAGATGGCTGATGCTTGCTGCCCAGTTGCCTGGAAACAGCCATCCCTCTCTGTGTTAGTGGCCTTGGCAAAATGACAGACAGCATAAATGCTCTGCAGAGGAATGTGTCTATCTGTTGATTCAACTGAGGATTTCTTTATCTGTCTTTCTGTCCCTGCATTGTTGTATCTATCTGAAAAAAGCATAACATATAAATAACACAAAGTTCACTAAGTACAAACCAGGTTTTTAAATTCTTTTTTATTTTAATCCAAACAGCAGTTTCTTATAACACTCATATCTGGAGCCTTAGAATACTGATTTTATCTTTTCTTTTAACAGCCTGTTGGAAAACCCTTCAATTAAGTCCAAAGCAAGATATTTTATCAAAATGTACTAAGATGTATTTATTTTGGACATCCTGTGACTTTCAGTTTTATTCTTTTATACATTTTCAATAAATTCACATGCAGACCTTCTAGAATTGACTGGGTGAAAACAGTCTATTGTGTATAGTATCAATTTAGTCAACTTTTTAAGATCAAAAGCTTCAGGTAGACACTTTACTCTGCAGTCCTGTGTCCACTTCCCAATCTTTAGATACTGCAAGTTCTGGCTGTACTCCAGACTCTGAGCCCAGCAGACCGCCTGTTAATTTGTTTTTCTTGGTGGGCAGACAGTGGACTCCGGGACAGCACATTCTCCTCGACACTTGTGGTCTGTTTTTGTATGTGCGCATGTTAGTGCAACCTCTTCACAGACAGTGTGTATCTGTGTGCATTGGCCGATGAGGTAGTTTGTGGTGACTTGTTGTCATTTGGCCACAAATTGCAGCCCCCCTGAGCATGTCTTCTGCTTCTTATTTGTATTTCAGTCACAATGTTAATTATGTATTCATGTTTCACTGTGATAAATGTCAGATAGCCTTCTACTGGATAAGCAGAGAGGCAGGAGGGGAACATAAAAGGGAGATGACATAAAGAAGAAAATGGAGACAGGTAGGAAATACAGCAGGAAAAACACTGAGAGATTTATGTCCATCATCCTCAATCGTGTATGTGTGAACACACAAAGTAAATTAGCTCATTAAACTTAATGTGCTCAGTGGTCAGTTGAGTGGCCAGTGGAGCATAAACAGACCTACAGATGGTCCTTCTCCACTTAACTGTAGTTAAATAGCTCCTTTAAGATGTCTCTAACTCCTTGATCATCCACTGAGAATTGGACTTGTGTGCAACAATGTACACGTTCTTTTACTCAGATCAAAAACCCTTTTTCTGTGCTGTGGTGATTACCGGAAAAAAAAAACCCACTGACTCAGATCCCAGTGTTGACATTGCCTCTGCTACCTCAGCTACCTTTACCACTCCCACCCTGATTGTCTCTCAAGGCCGGCGACATGCTCCCGTTGAACCTTCGCCTCAGTTGCCTTGACAACTGTTCTCTCACTGGGCGGAGCAACGCTCACTTTCTCGGTGATGTTGCGATAAGTGCTGCAATTATGTAAATTCTGTCCAACCAAAGTGTTTTTGCAGATCAATCACTGTGAAAAGCAGCCAGTCTGATGCTTTCAGAGCTCAAGTTGTATCAATAATAACCCATTCTGTAGTGTTGCTGTGCTCCAATGCCTCTGATCCTATCTCTCCCTCTTTAACACATGATTTTAGAAGAGATGTGAGAAATAGACATTCAAACGATCCATTCATAGATTAATGGTGGATTAGCAGTTTCATATACTTATGAAATAGAGACATATCATGATTTTTAACATAAAAATCATAAAGTTTTTGTTTACTTATTGATTATAATTAATAAACACTACAGTAGTTATCTTAAGTAAACACTCAAATGGCAATTGATACTTTAGTTTCACAATATAATTCTATTGATTTAGGATATGGATAAGGTTTCTAACCTGTTGACTCAAATTTGAAATGTTGGAAAAATCAAAACTGAAATAAAGCACAGGTCAGATTTTACAAGTGATATTATCAAACATGCAGCCTTTCTTTGTTTTTGTTTTTGTTTTGATCTAAAGACTGATCAATACAATTTCCTAACTTGAAGAAATAATACCTAGCTGCTGCTGTAATCAACTTTACAGTGTTATATATTCAAGATAAATTGCATCAGCCGTGTTAAACTAACAACTCAAACATTGTTGAGCATGACCTTTATTCCCAGTCACCCTCTGCCCATTAAAAAACATGCATTTGCAACCAGATTTCACTGTTTCCACAATCCCATTAGCAATGCTTTGGTTCTGGCTGCCTTTGCAAGTGTTGATGTGCATTTTAAAGCAACTCTTGTCCTTTCTTTTAGCAACTATCCTGTCCCTTTGAGACATACTCTCAGGGGCTGACACAGCTTTAGCACAAGCTCTTCTTGTGTTACAAGTCTTAAAATGTTCCTCTGGAGTGGTAAAGCTTGGATCCTGGTTCTTTAGTGTGAAGTCACTTTTCTCCTTGTTGTCTGTGCAGCTTTGCTTCTGTCTGAATCAAAAACAGATTTCACTTTTGTGCTTAAGTGTAGACTTTTTCTTTTAATTGAGACTATTTATTAAGTTTTTAGAAGAGCTCTTTTATTGGCAAGTCATGATATAATTACTAAATTGATAAGATATGTAGATGTCCTGCATGTATCAGTGTGTGTGTGTGTTTTTCATGTAAATGTGATGGATTGGGTAAAGTACATAAGACTCGAAAAGACTCAACTCGAAATGATGCTTCAGCTAAGACCACAAAGCTGAAAGGCCACCTGCAAAGCTGTGTTTCTATATGCATACTTCACTGGTTTTACAAACATTTGCACTAAAATAGAACTTTAGATTGTGTGCAGTGTGTCTCGGCCAATTACTTGAGCATATTAATGCTGGAGTGAATCAATCTTCATTTACAAGCAAAAAGGCTGTGTTTTGTCGTGTTTCTACGTATTGTTGTAAAAATGTCTTTTCATCCTTCAATAATCTTCAAGTTAAAATGAGATAAATAAGCACATACACTGATCTAGATTTTATTGCAGAGCTATGTTTAAGACACAAACAATGTGGGAAAATTCAGTTATAACAGTGATTCAGTGAGACGTTTGTTGGTGTGTGCTTACATGTTTGTGTGTACACTGGTTGAAGCCATCTTGAAAGGGCTTTTTTGAACTTTGGGGTAGTGCTGGTCTTTTGTTGTGTTTCTGTGAGTCGCCCACACTCTCGGCACCCCCTCTCAATCATGCAGCATCCTCTCATCCTCACCCATCCTCCAGCACAGCTGCAGGGTCTTTCATCTACCTTCTGCTGGGTGAGGGATTGAGTATCCATGTGTGAGTAGAGTACTGTATCTGTGTGTTGGGTGTGTGGTTCCCTCACAGTAGTTTCACAGCAGCACAAAATATGAACATTTGACCTTTCACCCTGTGTGTCATTGTCATTCATCGTGTGCCTGCTCCATTATGTTCACATAAGCTGTCTGAACATGGCAGATGATATGCACAAACACTCACACACATATGCCAAGACTTGTGTGTCTGTAGCAGTTACATCGATTCCCCCCCGGTGTCCTCCTGAATGCTGTTGGATTGACATTAGAATACTAATAACTGAATGATTCCCTGATGTCCCAAATGACAAAGGTCAGAGAAGACAATGCCTGAGCTGAGGGACACACAATACTGGCTGGGCTACAAGACATCTTATGGTTCCCACAACTTTCTTATTGTAGAATGAAAATATATACATATATTTTAGTTTATGTGATGTGCCTTTGATTTATAAATCATTGCAAATAATCAGTTGAGAAAGAACTGTGGTTTTATCTTGAGGTCATGGTTGTCATTAAACATGTAGTTGGTACAGGAGTATACTTCTTGGGGATTTTTCCAAGAGGACAAATTGGTCATAATAGAATTCTGGAGATTGACATCTAGCTGTATCCATGGTAATACAATGAGCCATCCAATACTGGGCCAGTGCATGCAGTAATGCACACACATATATGCACACATACATACATCTCCATATATATATATATATATATATACCACTAACAAAGCCCTCATGCAACACACACAGTAATTCATTTGGAATTGCAAAGGAGGGTCTGTGCCCTCTTATATGAGCTGAACAGCAGAGAATGAGATGAGAGCTGATGGTAGACAGAAGGAGAGCATGTCTCTTTAAAATCAGAGCTTTTTGGTGATTTGCTTTGATTGCACATTAAAGGGATGCTTTTAGTGGTGAATGCATAAAATGGATGCTTATTATCATTTATTCTTAAATTGCATAATAGCAAGGTTCATTTAGAAGAAATGGTCTTCATCAGCTAATTTAAGTGGTGTATAAATTGTCTTGAATATCCAGATGTGTTTCTTGCTCTCAGCACTGTATTGTCCTTATCTCAGCAGATGCCTTGTTTGTCACATGATCTGTTTTCTGACCACTATCCATCTCCTGCCGGCCCCAGGGCTAAAGTCCACTCAACTGTAATCACTCCTCTTTAGCCTGCCAGCCCGCACAGGACCTTTGCACTGTCACTGTGACTTCTGATACTGAGGAAGCACTGAAGCAGCTCAGGCCCCTTCATAGGCTCATTCATAAGCAGACTAAACAGACAGATGGGGGAAGTGTTACATTGGAAATGTCTGATGAGGAGAAATAAGTTACCTTTAAAGCTGCCTGGAAATGCCAGTCCAGCAGAGTGTGTTAATATTTTGGAGTAATTATGCAATTTTTTTTTTTACCTTTACAAATACATCAAGAATGAGGCCTCTTTAGTGACCCTTGAGCCCACTGGAGCCCAATTCATTTGTGAAAATTTGGTCTTTAACCTAAATTTAAAAGATAAAGAAAAATTATATTCTATTACGTATTTAATTCTACAAACGACTCTATCATTAGCCATGAAATATGTAGATTAAATTAAAGGTCGAAATAAAGATTTGATATTTTGTTTGTTCGGTGATATAATTTCTAATAATTAAAAAAAAAAAATTGGTGTGGCAGAGAAACAACATAAACACTGACTGATAGCACAATTAACATGCTTTGCATTTCCTGTGCAATTGATTAATGAAATATAATTGATCACATGTTGTAAGGCCAAACGCTGAATACTTAAATGAACAAAGTCTTTTGTCTTGTTGCATAACCAGCAGCATGTTTGATACCTGTGGATTGGTGTGAGCTGCTGAACCACATCCATCATAATAAAGGTTGTATGTGTTGAGCACAGCTTTACTGTGTGGCATTTTAGGGTCCTTAAAGGACAGTTTGAAGCCGGCTGTAATGAATAACCCATCAGCTTGGCTGGGGCTCCCAGCAGCCACAAGGGCACTATCTGCCACATCCATCATGAAAGGGGAGGGTCACTTAGCCAAACACACAGGTGTGTGGCTAAGGGGAGATGTTTTGTATGGAGCTCCTAAATCCTGCCTTTTGGCTTAGATGCACTAATGAGCTGTGCTGATTAGAGCAAGATTTTGCTTGCTACTTCTTAAAAGCAACATTTGAACAACAGTTAAAGAAGGAGGTGAAAGGAGATAAATATGGGATTAGAAATGTTTATGGGGTTGGGAAGATGGTGATGTGGGTGGATGAGGGAGAGGTAGGCCCAGTCCAGAGGGGTTTCAGAGACACAAAGAGCTACAGCTCCCAGAGGACCCTCCTCCATCAGCCCACCCTGCTTATATTACCAGCTTGATTAAACTCGTGCGCCAGCCAGTAATGTAGCTATTATATATGATCTCTTTTTTCTCTTACACACAAGCACTTAGGTATTTTTACATCCCTATGGACACATGCATGTAATCCGTCACATGACACACTCCCATGGTAACAAGGTTTATTAGCATGCTTGAAACTTTATTGATGCTTGAAATCTGCACTGAATACACTAGTTTTTTATTGCTATATTTCACAATATACTTTATTATATTTTAATATTTAATATAATCAAATAAATGAAAAAGATCATTTTAGTAACATACAAATGGAAAAT
>JBBBVU010000015.1:17013162-17030567 GCA_037177055.1 Atherinosoma microstoma | reverse complement strand
ATCTATCTATCTATCTATCTATCTATCTATCTATCTATCTATCTATCTATCTATCTATCTATCTATCTAAGATAGATCAGGAAATGGGTGGATGGATGAATTAGTGGGCATACTTGAGGGTGGAATTTATCTATGAAAGATGGTAAATACAAAAACATCTATTCTTTTCTTTCATTTTTTAGACTTTAGTGAAAGCGAATGGTCTTTAGAAAAACATATCTATTATCATCCATCTAGAGGAGATAATGAGAAGTCATACTGTGTGAGCTGACAGAGACACTATCAGATTAACATGTACAGTGATTACATGTTGTCCCACATGTCGCAGTATGAATGTATAATGTTTCTGTAATTAGGTTTTGATGCATTTCCTCTGTAGTAGACTTTTCAAGGCAGATGGAAAGCTGGGACATTGATACAGTGAGGTGTAAGTGATGGGTTGTGAAGTGATAAATGACAGAATTGTTGGAGTAGCAGGAGAGATGTTGATAAAATCCACAGTTGTGACAATGAATTCAAAGATGAACTTTTGCTCTGCTTGTTCCCTTTTTTCCTATACATCACAAGCATCACGCGTACATTTATCTGCATAAAGACATGTGTGCATATTATGAGTGCAAAGACAGTTACACTGCTGTGGTCCTGGCAAGGCAAGGCAAATTTATTTGTATAGCACATTTCACGTACATAATCATTTAAAGTCCTTTATATAAAACATTAAAAGAGGAAGCATTAAAAAATATATTAAAAACTAACTTTTAAAAGAAATAAATTAAATTAAATTAAGACAAAAAATCCAAAGTAAAATCTGATAAGATGCAAGAAATAAAAGTCACAGTGTGTAGAATTTACAGTCGTTTTGATAAAAGGCGGCAAATAAAAAAGTTTTTAACCCTGATTTAAAACTATTGAGAGTTTCAGCAGACCTGCAGGTTTCTGAGAGTTTGTTCTACATGTGAGGAGCATAAAAACTGAATGATGTCTCTCTGTGTTTAGTTCTGACTCTGGGAACTGAAAGTAGACTTGACCCTGATGACCTGAGGGATCTGATTGGTTCATAATGAACCAGAAAAGATCCTGAATGTATTGTGGCCCTTAACCATTCAGTGCTTTGTAAACTAACAGCAGGATTTTAAGTAAATTATTTGACAAACAGGAAGCCAGTGTAAAGATCTGAGGACTGGAGTTATATAATCTACTTTCTGGGACTTAGTGAGGACTCGAGCAGCAGCATTCTGGGCTAACTGCAGCTGTCTGATGGACTTTTTAGGGACACCTGTAGGACAGCGTTACAGTAGTCTAGTCTACTAAAGATAAAGTTAACTAAAGTTTTTCTAAACCCTGTGGAGACATCAGTCCTTTAATCTTCCATATGTTCTTCAAGTGATAATGAACTGACTTCACAAATGTTTTAATATGACTGCTGATATCCAGGTTCATGACTACTTCCAGATTTCTGGCTTTGTTGGTGGTTTCTAACTTAGCTGTTTGAAGTTGAGTGCTGACTTTTAATCTTTTAATCCAAAAACTGTTATTTCAGTTTTGTTTTCATTTAACTGAAGAAAGTTCTGACACATCCAATCTTTAATTTGATCAATGGATCTGTATTTTCTGGAGCTTCTGAAATTACAGTGCAAGCTTGTGTTAAAAACTCTTCAGAAATCAAAGAACAGGATTCTCATTGTGTTGCCTGATTTGTTCTGATGGTAGTGGGCTCACTGAAGTTTTGTAGATGACTGCATCTTCAACCCCAGCCCATTATGATAAGCAAACTGTAATAAGTCCTGAAAGGTGTTAGTGAAGTGAGCCAATAACAGTCTCTACAGGAATTTCATCATGTGGGATAATAGGGAAACTAAGTCTGCAGTCATTTAGGGCAGATGGATGAGACTTTTTTCTTCTGATGTTGAAGAGTTATTGTAAAATCTAACATAGAATCATGTAATTTCTTACCTCAAAACTCCTCACACCTTCACTGTCATCCGGCAAGATTCCACTTCTTACGACACACTGTTTTCAATTATCCATTAATTAAATTAAATACATCTTAAAAACATTGCCAAAAAAAGGAAAAACAAAAATATTTCAGAACACTAATCAAAGAAATGAAGTCAATGAAGTCCAGCCAATTTATGTTTTGCATTTATCTGGACTCAGATATATTTAAATTTGATTGACTGAATGGTTTTTATAATTGTAGCCTAATTATGTTAATCTCAATATTTGTTGCTCTTCATCTTTTGCTTCCTCTATCTTTTTATCCTTCAGTGCTCTTTCATTCAATGTTCATTAGCAGTGTAACCTTTTACTATGAATTACAGCTCACTTTGCTTTTTGCCTGCAGGTCTAACTGGAGCCAGGAGTTACACCATTAGTCATTGTGTCATTACACGCTGGCCAGCCAGGTGCTCAGTCACTCAGCCAGCCTGCTAATGTTGGTTGGCTGATCATTCAGCAGTTTAAACAAGCTTCCCTCTATCCATCCATCCATCCATCTATGAGCAGCAGCCTGCTAGTTACCCTGTCAGCTTACAGATGCTGACGTGGCTGAGCTCTGCAGGGTTGTAGAGCTATGGATGCTGAACTGTGAGAGATTGATAACTATTTGTTTAGTTTCTTTCTTTTCTTAATTATTTACCTTGCAGCTCTCATTAAAAATAGTTTCTATAATTTAATCCCATTAAATCTCTTACTTTCAAGTTATTCTTCTTGTTATTGAGTTATACTTATACACACACAGATTCCTCTGCAGGTCTCTGCACTGTATGATGTACTTCATAGGATGAGTCCTTTTTCAGTTTACTTGAGGCCATGCAATGTTTGAACCTACCAAATAGACTTTAATTAACTTATAATTGATTACCTATACACAAGTGGAGGCAGTTTTCCTTTTATTTTCCTTTAACATCTGAAACATTTTCCCTCTTTCTTCACAATCTGATACACCCCCTATACACTGCTGCAAGTGTAGATGGGATATTTTGTGTGTGAATGCGTGTGTGAATAGGTCAGTAGTATTGACAGACTGCTGCCTGGGGCATCTGTTTCTTATTACTGTGTTAAATATGCTTACAAAGCAATTTTGCTGTTGGATCTGACACTTCTTTACTTAAAAACCTGCATCTCCTTTTATTGTGCTTTGAGTAAACTTCTTCATTTTATGACCTGCTACATGGCAGATCTGAATACTGAGATGGTATAAACGTGTAAAAGACATGTACTTTGTATTGATTATTGATAATTTAGTAAAAACAATCTTTACTGGTTTCCTCAAACGACTTCCAATGATTTTATCTAAGAACTGCTGACATAACTGGAAGTGCAGCAATGTTTAGTACATGTGTCTTTTATGTGTAAGATGTACTGTGTGTCCGAGAATGCATTTTTACAGTAACTGGCCACTGGCTGCATATTAAGCTGTAAGGTGTTGGGTAGCCCACTGTGAATGAGTCTGAGGGATTATTTGAGCATCAATACTGATTGAATTGGCTGATCCTGAAAAAGACATGCAGGGTTTTGTCAGACAGAGGAGAGACAGGAAGAAGCTAGTGATCTAATTCTAACTCTGAATGGATGTCTTCCTGCTTGAGCACCAATGAACCTCAGAGCCATATACAGAGTTTGTATAGTTTCCAACGCAGGACTTTTACTATTATTATTATTATTATTATTATTATTATTATTATTATTATTATTATTATAGCTTTATTCCAACAAATATGATACTGTTTCCTCGTGTTTTTTACAACCCTTTTGACCCTCTGAATATTGTTAAGAATATATTCCTTTTCATACATTACAGGTGGGATGGATCAGGGTAGGACTGATTATTTTGGTACTTGTATTTACTGTTTTTATTTAATTTTACATTTTGTAAGCTGCCATTTAGTTTTGCATGAAAAGTGCTGAGTAAATAAAGTCTGATTGATTAATTGATTAACTGGAAAATTAGGTAATAAAGGGATACTGTGTAACTTTTGGCCACTAGGGGTCCTAAACCTGTGATTTCCCCCAAAATTAAACTTTCGACCCCAATATCAGACTAATGTGAGTATTAATTGATGATTTCTGGGGTCAATACAGTGTTTGACACTTGCCGACGCTCCGAGGGGTTGCCCTCTTCAGAAACCAGACATTGTAACTTTGCATGAGCGGAACCATCTCTCATGGATCATGTGACCTACAACGCTTTGCTCTACAGCTATAAAACAGTGGGCTATGCTTCATGCTACTTTTTCCTTGAAATTTTGTCAAATCTGAACAAAGTAAGAAGGTGAACACGGTGTCTGAGGAGGCCAGAAAGAGAAAGACTGTTTAATCTTGCAATAGTGTCGGCCTGTGGAAAGTTTCAGGTTTAGCCCCCTAGTGGCCAAAAGTTACACAGTATATCTTTAAGTCACAGAAGAGTTAATGCATACACAGACACTAAAACAAGCATTTATTTTTGTACTATTATGCCCTTAGTTTTCAACTCAGGATTCTGCATTTGCAGTAATTAATTAGTAATATTATTACGGTACAACTACAAAGAAAGCGGCATTAAATTTGAGCCCTATGGATGACATTAAACATGTTACTAAAGACAAATATATTCACTTTTAGTTATGCAACACTTGTTACTATTTGAAAACAAAAGTAAAAAAATACAAATAAAACATGAAGTTTCTTACTTCCTGACTTTAGCTGTGTTTATGAATACTACTGTTGTCACTGTTCTGGTTATTGACCTTGACAGAAAGCTGTGATGATTGCTTGATCATTTAGTGCCTCACAACTCAAACTCATAAGAAAGCTTTGCCTTTACTCCTCAGCTCCCGAGTGTGTCTGGTTGTGTGCAGATGTGTGACTTTAGATGTTCAACAGTTCTTTTTGTCCTCACATATGTACTTGTTTCATTGTGAAAACATCCAATAACCATCTTTGTTTTCTGTTTCTAGTCACAGATGAAGACACAGTGAAAAGATACTACGCAAAATTTGAGGAGAGGTTTTTCCAGACCTGTGAGAAAGAGCTTTTGAAAATCAACATATTCTATTCAGGTAGGATTTTCTTCCATTACTTCAGGAGAATGTTGGGCTCTTTGGAGGGTATGCCTATACCTTTTTTCCTTGCGCTTTAGTATGATTTTATATCCGCAGCAGACCAAACAATTATGAGTTCAACTGAAGGTTTCCCTCTCATTTTTAATATAATTGTTTTCAACAACAGAAAATTCATCTTGCTCTCATTGTAACAGTGCATTGTTAACTGTGCTGACAACTGAACTAGGGAATATTACCCTGATATTGCACCAGGTCTTGATGAGTCAGCAGATTCTGAGAGAATATCTCTACCCTCTATCTGAATAAAAAAAAAAAGGAGTGGGCATCTCTTAGTTTTTTCATGACATTCGGAGCTTAACTTACTTTTTACCAAACAGTTAAGACATAACTAGCTGTTTCTCCTGATTACACATTTGCAGCAGCTCTCCTTGGACAGCTGTTTTTGATGGATCAACTTCTGCCTCTAGTGAGAGGAAGATTAATGGTAACCTCTCATAAAATACAGTGAGAAAACGGAATCATTTTTGGTATCGATCACAAAGAAAATAAAAATACTTTCAGTGCTTATAAAAATGATTACAGCATGAGACATTGTGTCAAATCTTGTTTGCTTGATTGAAGTAGCCAGTGGTAGTCATGTTTAGGGGAACAGGCCAGCCTGAGTGTATTTCAGGGAGTGAGGGAGAATGCGTGTGCTGTGTAACATGAGATGGTAGCCATAATATATTCTGGTATTCTGGTCCCACAAGGTTGCCTTCTAGTCTTAAACTTGAGTTCAGGGGGAAGTTAGAGATACATACAGCAGAAATGAACAGTGCTTCCTCTGGAGGCCATCTGTGAAACTGCAGGCTTGGCAGGTCAACAGAGGGCCAAGGCTGACAGGAAAATTGTTCCAGTTCATAATGATGGCCCATTACTACTTGATTGATGGCAAAAACAGCAATTGAACTGGAAATGAGTTATTGTAGACCTTGTTAGCAGAACAAAGTCCAGAAGGTTGGCTGAAATAACAAAAGGAGTTTGAATGTTTTTGCTTTCTTCTCTAACAATACGACATGTTCCAATCACTGGGATACATCAGAAACTTACAATGACCTTCTGCAGACGACATGTCTTGTTAAGCAGTCCTAGATTTTAGTCCCTTATCTTCCTCAGATGACAACATATATCCTTTGCTTTCAACAGAATGATAATGACAGATTAAAGCCTGATAGCACAGTCTTAGGGATAAGGAAAAGGAAAAGAGTAAAACAAAACAATCATGTAGAACTTATTAATGATGATCCCAGGGTCCTGTGTGACATGGGACTGTCAACAACAGCGGAGTCAAATCAAATCAGTATTATGTTCAAGACGTTGATTGTCATGTGCATGGCAGCAAAACAGGGTTTGTACTGAGCGATGACATTTTTTTTTTACAATGTAGGTGTTCCGAGAAAACTAAAACTAAGCTCCAAGCAATAAAAACAAACAAGACAATATATACACATCAATCTCAGGAAAGTATGTACAAAAAATGAACATGAATAAAACTTAGCTAAAACTAAGCTCTAATCAATAAAAAAAAAAACATTTATTATTGTATTTATTATTGCAGTGGATGAGTCACTGTTTTCACAGCAAACGGAAAACGAGCTAGTTCATTTATCCTCCACACACAGGCTGAAGCAAAAAAGTATGGAGTTGTATCCGACAGGCAGCTTTATCTCATGCCAGATACTCTGTATGTGTGTGTGTGTGTGTGTGTGTGTGTGCGTGCGTATGTCTGTGTAGGGATTTAAAAAGCTGGCAAGGTTGTTAGAATGGCGTAGAGGTGGAGATAAATTGTGTGCTGACTTTACATAAGCTACCTGCCTCCACATTGCTCGGTCTTTCACTATATCCTCCTGAAAGGGGTCCTTGACCCCTCAAAGCCATTCTGCTGCATTGTGCTGAAATGCAGCCTGTTGGACAACACTCATCATGTGTTCATAACACTAACATTTTTTGCCAAGTTTTCAGACTGCTGTAATAGTAAAAACTGAGCAAGAACAGTAGGCTTCAGTGAACCCACATCCATGGAAAATCTAAACCACCAACACCTTTCTGTTTTGGTTCATTAACCAAACACAGATAAACTGTCCAGCTACCCCCTCTGTTTTGCTGCTGCAGTCCAGACCTCAGATTTAATCTAAACCTCTTTGTGACTTTCTCACGCCTCCTGCTGTTGTCATGGATTCTTATGGCAGACTGTACGAGTCCAGTACGATTACTGTACATGTAGATATCACGAAGAGATGTGGCACTCCTATGCAGCAGGTAGTGTGACACCTGAGAATGTGTGTCAGGGAGAGGTGAAGCAACAAGGCGTGAAAGTCACAGTGAACCATCAGCATCAGCAGTGCTGCTTTTTTCAGTTCGAGACAAGTGGAACAGCTAAAGTAGCCTCAGTTTCCCAGATTCTCAGACTGGCTGCATGTTCAAACCATTACAAGTGTGATTATTAACAGACTGATGCTGGATATCATTCTGCAAATATGGATGTGCTTACTATGTGCAGCAGGAGACGTGGGTGGAATTGCAGGAGACGTTAATGAAATGCAAGTGGAGTCCCTGTGTGATCCCCTTCCCTCTCCTCTCTGGGTGAATTAACCTATCTCTGACCCAGATAATGGTTCCTCAGTCAGCAGCATTTACATGTCCGCTCAGCCCTCTTTTGTTCCTGCTTCCTGGAACTGACATGAGGGAAGGGGATGTTTAAGATGAAACTTTTTCATTTACACTGTTCTTCTTGCTTCTTCTTGCTTGATATAGGAAGCTATCCTAAAAATCGCCTTCTTTTTGCTGTTAAAGAAATAATTATTAAAGAAAACAATAATACATTAGGAAGCATTTGTTTAACAGCAACAACTCTGTCCATTAATGCTATTTTTGGGGCTATTTATCAGTGCATCATGTTCTAATTTCCCTCAGAGGTTGGTGATAGTAGAAAATTTGTCAGAGGCAATGCAATAATTAAACTATACTGGATAATATTTATTAATAAAGATGGACTTCTGCACCCTAGATGATGGTTAAAACTGGATCTCTTCGTTTCTGCATACTGAAGATATGTTCATGTAGAACTACAGTAGCAAAACAAGAATTCTTGTTTTTATTTATAATGTCTTCATCTCTGCTTCTGTAGAAAAGCTTGCTGAAGCTCAGAGACGATTTGCAACACTGCAAAATGAACTGCAGTCATCCCTGGATGCCCAGCGGGAGAGCAACACACCCCTCGGCTTGCGGAAACGCAAGACGATGTTCCACCTGTCGCAGGAGGAGCGCTGCAAACACAGCAACATCAAGGACCTCAAGCTTGCCTTCAGCGAGTTCTACCTCAACCTCATCCTGCTCCAGAACTACCAGGTTTTCAAAACACACACACCTTTATGCAAGCTTGACTTTATTACTTACAGGAGTGTGTTTCAAAAATAAAAACTTTCCAGCCTGTTTTCCTGGTATAGATATGGAACAATTGTCTCCTTATGGTCTCACACAGAACCTGAACTTCACCGGTTTCCGTAAGATCCTGAAGAAACATGACAAGATCCTGGAAACCTCTCGTGGGGCCGACTGGCGTGTGGCTCAGGTGGAGGTTGCACCTTTCTACACCTGCAAGAAGATCACACAGCTCATCAGTGAGACGGAGGTGCATGCAAACACACACATACACACTGTAATACATCAAATCATACAAGAATGACAATCATACCATAATCCTGAATAATTTTTTTATTCATCTTTTGGTCTTTGTCTAGACCGTTGTAACTAATGAGCTGGAGGGAGGAGATCGTCAGAAGGCCATGAAGAGGTTGAGAGTTCCTCCACTGGGAGCAGCTCAGGTCAGAATTACAGTTTGTTGGAATTTAGTCAGTAACATGTAAAGTTTACAGTTCTTCCACTTCTCAGACCTAACTGTGAATGAAAGAAGGTCAGAGAAGTAAACACATAAAGTCACCTATCATCCTGTAATGTTAATCTTTGCCTTTTTGTAACCGTCATTATGCATATTGCTTGTGGTGAGTACAGGATATAGAAAAGGTGGGAAGTTTGTCATGAAATGAAAATTGTCATGAAATTTTCTACAGCTCTATCAAGACAAAATTGAAGTTTTGCTTTAGTTTTAGAGATCGAGAGAAAAGCCTAGCAAAGGTTTTACAACTCTTTAAAACTCTTGTAGGATAGCTTTTCTCTTCTTTATATTATCTATTTAGGTTTTTTTAAATTTTGTTTTTACATTGTTTTTGTTTTGAGTGGTTTTCCTCAATTGTGATTTTATCTGCTACTATGTCAAGCACTTTCAGTATCAGTTTTGAAAAATCTTTTATTATTGTTTCAATAGAATTCTAATTATTCATTTGGTGTATGTGTTTAGATGTAATTGTACTTTTAGTCTGGTTCTGATGGAATTTCATTTATATATATGAAATATATATATTTATATTTATTGATTATCTTAATGGATAATTTATTTTATTTTATTTATGTATTTCACATACTTTTATTCCATCATTACACCAACTAGAAAACTTGCGTAATTTTAAATTATATTTTTTGATTGTTTTAATTTTATTTTAATGGATGATCCTTTACTCTACATGACTGTATTTGCCCCAATTTTTTATTTTTTTTTTATCTTTTTAGATCTATACAAAATAGTGTTTCTTCAGTTTTCCTCACTTCCTCAGCCCTTATATTGGGTATTTATAATCCAATATTAGAACTGGGGCGGGATGTATTGTTTGTTTGTTTTTGTCATTTTTGCTGGTTTTTGTTCGCACTCTGAAAAGCTCTTTGTGCTGCATTCAGTTTGTAAGCGACCTTCTAAACAAATGAAGCCCTATTGAGTGACTGACTGAAAATTAGAAGAGGCAGAGAGGAAACCATCAGTCTTCATTATTGATTTTATAAGTGTTCTGACATATAAGTGGAACAGAAAGACATCTCTCAGAAATGACAGATACTTGTAGCACTATATCCCCAAAGTTATATCTACTGTTATTGCTGCATTAATTACTGACTGACTTGAATCGTCAGATGTCTGATTGCCTCATTTCCTCTGCATGCTCATGTATAACAGATATATATTGAATATACTGAAATGTATTAAACAGAGCAAAGAAGCCAAAGTAGCTGCAAGTTGTTATTTGATGGATTGTGCTTAAACAATGCCCTGTTTATTGTTGGTACGTTTTGAGTATTTAACATGTTTTTTCTGTATTCTTCTCTGCTTGGCTCAGCCTGCTTTGGCTTGGACGACCTTTCGTGTGGGTCTCTACTGCGGCTTCTTCATCATTCTCGCCATTACCTTTATTCTCACTGGTAAAATTCTAATTAATGCTTTTTTGCATCCTTATAAATCCTTTTCAATATCACATGTGTTACTA
This sequence comes from Atherinosoma microstoma, assembly GCA_037177055.1. NCBI lineage: Eukaryota > Metazoa > Chordata > Actinopteri > Atheriniformes > Atherinidae > Atherinosoma > Atherinosoma microstoma. The sequence goes on along the minus strand of JBBBVU010000015.1, from coordinate 17,020,117 downwards.
AAATATTTGATAGTTTTAGGACTTACAATGAGGGTGAAATAATGGTTGCCTCATTTTTTTTGCCTCATATGCATGTCAAAATCAGGTTTGATATTTCATTGGTTTTATAGGTGCTGTGTTCATCCACTATGAGAATATATGGCCTCTGGTGCGGATCTACCGCGGTGGTTTCCTATTGATCCAGTTCCTCTTCCTGTTGGGCATCAACACCTATGGGTGGAGACAGGCTGGAGTCAATCATGTCCTTATCTTTGAGATCAATCCCCGGGACAACCTCTCACATCAACACCTGTTTGAGGTGAAATAAAAACAAATGCAACAAAACACATCTGTGTCTGTAAATGGAGGAGAGTGCTGCATCTTCTTATGATGATTTACCTTTATACTGATGATCATGGACTTTTTAAATGTGCTCTGGGTATGAATGAGGTGGTTTAGTCCAGATTCATGAATGCATTATCTGATAGATGAGTGTTTTTTTCAGCAGAAACAATAAGATTCTTGTGTCGACAGGGTTTTATTTATTCTCTAGATATACAAAACAGAGCATAATTTGCTCTGCATTATTCAGATAACCTTGTTAATTATGATCATGTGTCTTAGCAACTGTCTTCTAATGCCAGTCTCTTTCTATTGTCCCTCTGTTCTACAGATTGCTGGTTTCCTGGGTGTGTTGTGGAGTCTCAGCATCCTCTCCTGTCTCTTCTCAGAGTACACATACCTCCCCATGCAGATCAACCCTCTCATCCTTTATGGCTTCATGGTGCTCTTCCTCATCAACCCTTTTAAGACATGCTACTACAAATCTCGTTTCTGGCTCCTCAAACTGCTGGTCGGTCAACTCATTCACGTCCTCTTTTAGTTCCTTACTTTTCTTTTTAAACATCTAAAAATGAAGGGTGCTTTTTCATGAAACGTTATATTGTAAATTAAACTGGACTATAGATGCTAAGAGTCAGGGTTCAAAGAAGTAGCTGTGAGACAGCAGTAGTTCTTCACAAAAATAAAAAAAAAGGTATGATTGCAGGACTGACTGTTGTGTTAATACTGTTGGGACAAGGTGCAAGAGACAGGTTTAATGTGCAACTTATGTAAACAAATGTATATGTTCACAAAGCTGTAGTCAGTGGTCAGTTTTTATACAGAACATTACATCAGTCTCAACAGGAGTTGTTTCACTGACCTGCGACCAAACAGTAACCTCACGGCACAAATATTTTAAACCAACTAAATTGAGTAGCCATAGTTATGACATTTTATTTAATATGAAATTAATGAAATAAGAATTTTTGCATAAAAAACAAAGGCAAGTTCATTTGAAAGAAAGTCAAACATGTAGCTGGTTTAACAAACTTTCCAAGTGTCATTGTGTTATTATGATTTTAAAGCAACTCAAACATAAAGTATAGACAGAAGATGAATGAAATATACTTTATTTATCCATCTTAGAGGGAAATTATTGGTGATATTATATTATATTGTTATAATATTATAAAATTATAAGATGATATCTAATGTAGGGGTTTTGTGTGTTTTTTATTTTATATAATGTGTGTGAATGTGATATCTGTGTGTGTATGTGTGTATGTTTGTGTGTGCGTCTCTATCTCCCTCAATGAATGCAGCTACAATTCAGATATCCATCTCAAGTTGCATGTTTACAAACCCCTCCTGTTACTTTGTCCTTTGTCTACGCTGAGCCGCAGGAGAGCGGGTGTAGGAAGACACGGGCAGAGGGTGGAGGGATAATAGAATGCAGCTGGTCTCAAGGGAGGTGGCGGCTGTGACTATGCAATCATTACAGGCATAGATCTATCAGTATGCTGACGCCCTTAGCACCTCTACCCTCCCCCCTCCTTTTCTGTCTCTCCTTCAGCCCTCCTCCTCCCTGCAGACCCCCTCCTCATATTCTTGTCCTTTCCTTCACAGCTCCACACAGTCCCCAGCATGTTCCCTCAGCTTCCTCCAATGATGAGACTCCATAGTCTCAGTCCTGATTGATGTTGCAGTATCACAGCATCTTACAAAAAAGTGACAGCATAATTGGAAATTCCTATGACTGCCACACTTGCAAACTAAGCAGAAGAAACTGTAGTTTAATTGGAGCATTCGGTCTATAGTGCTGTAAATGCATCATTGCCAGCTGACCTCCTCTGGCAAACCCAAAACATTTCATTATTGGACAAACTGCTGCAGAAGCACCATCTTTACAAGTGTTTGCTCAAGAAATGAAAGCTTTGCCACATGAGTGCAGCAGGATTAGCCTTGAGACATCCACACAGAGTGGATATGAGCGAGAGAGCCACTCGATCAATACTGACTTTGATTGACAGGTTAAGGTAAATATGTAATGAACTGATGTGTGCGTGTGGTTGAAAAACAAACAAAAAAAAAAAAATCAATGTTCTTTGACATTTGAAGTTGAAAGATGTATGTGGAGGGTTTTGTGTGAGAGAGTTACACGGTGAGACGCGTATAGTCGCTCCTGAATGTCAAATGCAGCCTGTGGGCTAAATGGAAAAAGTCGAGCAGGGTTGTATCATTTTACAAAGCGTGGTCAATAGTTGAACTCCTGCCAAATTCATATGCCAAATAACATGCCCATAGTCACAGGCCTCTTTACACTGGCAGGTTGATTCGTGTTTGTGCTGTACACCAATGGTTAGTGACACAAATAAGAAATTCACACAGATCAACAAAATGCGTGACTCATTAGAGTATCCTGTAGGCAACTGATAAGGTAGTCTGGAGGTTTTATGCTTTCATGTGTTGCAGCTGGATAATAGAAGTTGCTCCCTGCCTTGCACTCTACTGAAGGATTGCTCACTAATTATTTTACTAATTCTGCCCCTCTGTTGCAACTGTTAGGAGAAAATGAGAGGTGAAGTTCGTAAGGTCAGGAAAACTGTGTCCTGAAATGCACAGTTCTCCTCCTCTCACCTTTCTTCTTTGTCTCTGTTTTGTCTCCAGTTTCGTGTGTTCACTGCACCGTTTCACCGGGTGGAATTTGCAGACTTCTGGCTGGCAGATCAGCTCAATTCTCTGGTTGTTGTTCTCATGGACATGGAGTATCTCATCTGCTTCTACATATTTGAGCTTCAATGGAGCAACAGCAAGGGCCTGATTCCAAGTTTAAAAGGTAAGACGTCTGTTTGTCAGTTTCTGTCTTGCTGTAGGATTGTTTCCTTGCAGTTGTATACGACTACAGTATATAACTGCATGGATGTCCTAATGCAGTTGCATTAGTTTATATACAGTAGTCATGTCTGTCTGGTGCAGAAACCATGGCAAGGTCTGGGGATTTCAGTCAGTGTGTGCTCATGGATTGCATGACGCGTTCACTGTCAACAAGAATGTTGTTGAAAGAGAGGTGTACTCGCTCAATGTTTATCAGTTAAGTTCATTCAGTTCAAAATTTATGGAAAGCGTGAATGTCATTTATGCACAACTCTGTTAATAGTTGTAGAAAAGTGTGTTCATGTTTATTCATGTACAAAAGTCAACAGTTTTTTACAGCATTTAGGAACATCTGTAAACTGTAAAGGAAAATACAAATAGAAGAGGCATTTTTAAATTAAAGTAAAAGAAAAAATGAACAGACAATGTTGCTAAAAATGAGCACCATAAGTACTGGAATGTAGATTGATGTAACAGACAATAAAAATGTTAGTGAATTCACTGGGTTATTATGGTGGTGCAGGAGTGGTGATACTTGAAGGTGTGAATTTGAGCGTAAATTGTTGTCTCTCACCATGTCTCACCGGTTTGACTGATTGGATAACTGTCATGGGCTTATTCCACCTCTCACCCTGTGTCAGCTGAGATAGTCTCCAGCACCTTTCATTCTTCTAAAAGCTGAGGGTATAAACCTGATAGTTCAATTACATTAGATGTTATATATGATGACAACCTTAAGAAATCATCAAAAAAAATGACACACATTTTGTGATGTAACTGCTACAGACTGTATTGACAGTGGTGTTCCAGACATTTGAGCTTTTCTGTCAGAAAATATGATGTAGACAAGATTTTAATCGCTGTTCTCTCCACCAACAGTGACATCTCTGCCTCCGTTCTACCAATTAACAAGGAGCCAATGGAATGTAAATGTTCGGCCTCATGGAGGTCAAACTGTGACTCTCATAATGATAAGCTTTTTTGTGCAAAGGCGGACAAGGGACAGGACATTACTAAAGAAAAAATCAGGGACAATGGCAGAGAAACAATGTAAAATGACAGTAGACTGTTTTATTTGATTCTAGATCATAGTAACTTCGTATGCCACAGCTACTCGTACGGACTGCGTGCCATCATCCAGTGTTTGCCTGCCTGGTTCCGTTTCATCCAATGTCTGAGGCGTTACCGTGACACCAAGAGGGCCTTTCCACACCTGGTGAATGCTGGGAAATATTCAACTACGTTCTTTGTTGTCACCTTTGCAGCTCTCTACGCCACACACAAAGGTAGGACATGGGACAGATAAATGCACTGCATTTTAACTATTTCATGACTCATGTACTGTAGGTAGTAGGTATGATTTGTGCTGAGCTGACATGGTAACACATAGTATGTCAGCTACAGTCAAATTTCAGCTCCAAAGAGACGTGAGTCTGTTTGAAGCTAAACATGTACAAACTAAGGCAGCAAGATTAGTTTGTTGTGTCACAGAAGCATGTCACCACAGACAAAAGGCTCAAAAGCTCAGAAAGCAGAGGTGACCTTGAATGCACATGCTAGAAAGCTGGCTTTGGTTTCTTTCTTGGTGCCCAGAGCTTTATAATGGAAATGAAAAGGTTTGTCAAACACAGCCGTGGATAAACAAGGTTCTGCTCCCACTGCAAGGTTTCACACTCAGGTTATAGAAAACAGAAAAAGAACAAGACTAAAGAAGATACAATCCCATTTGAAATCTTTTGGAAATGAGATTGGAAGAAGAGAAATACACACATAAAAAAAGAAAGTCATTACCATTAACAGTCGAGTCACTCTCCTTCTGAGAGCTTCACAATTAGCCTGAAATTATTCTGCTTCAGAAGCCGTATCACAAAGGAGCTTCCGTTCAAAGGCAATAAAAACATCATTTCAGCATGAAGCCTTTTCACACCGGTTCTCCATCAGACATTTGCCCACACAGTCACTTTCAAAAAGGTTTAAGTGGTCATGTATTTCAACTTTGGCATTTTGTTAGCAAGCATATTTATATTCTAGCAAAATGCCAGCTTTGAAACTCCATCTTCAACCTTTTACACTGCTAAATGTTTTTTTCTCGGTCTGACTTTATTCGTTTCCCATATAAATTTAAATCAATACATTTCGGTTTCTAAGCTGACTGCCAGTGATATTGAAGGAACCAAAAAGAGAGGCAGAGACAGGCAAATCTCTTTTTTCTTTGACTGCTCGGTAGGAAATGTGTCCATTAAACCATATCCTCCTTCCTCCTCTGGTCTGAAGCCTATATGCCCTTCCACTAATGGCCTCTCTTCATGTGTTATTCTCTATGAAGCTGTCTTTCATCCTGCTTGTAATGGAGGCTGAGACTGATTGTTGGTAAAGTGGAGGGGAAGGAGGCTGGGAAGACAGACACTTTAACACACACTCACATGGACAGTGATGATGAGGAAATTGCCTGTTGAAAATGCTAAAATAATTTCTTCTGTGGGGGGTTTCTCTGGTGTATTTTACAGGAGAAAAATCTTAATATCCTACATCCAAACATAGACATGTTGCACAGAGAACCACTGAAAAAGGTCTCTGCACTATTTTATCTTGTATCAATGTAGACGAGAGAAGTGGTGCCAAGTCTGCTTGATTTGCCCCGAAGTCCTGGCAGAGCAGAAAGCAGTTTGGTGTCATGTTCATGGCACCAGGTCCAGCTGTAAAAAATGCCTTAAGTGTTGGTCAGTATCTGGCAAACGTCCCAGTGTCTCTGAGTGGATGTGTCACCTTCATCGCCAACCTGATCAGAGCCTGAGGGTTTAAGTGTGACCTCACTGCCTCACCACCTCACTGATTCCTGGAAGCGACCACATTTGGCTCCAGCAAAGCAAAATGCTAAAACCATAATGAAACAAATAAATCTCTGCAGAGGACTGAGTGGTATTTAAGACTAGTTTTTCTATTTACTGATCTAAAGCTGTAGTATTATGAGAGACAGACGGTTGTAGCTCAGCTTTGTCTTGAAATATTTCAGTTGCAAACTGAACAGATCTCTTCCCTCAGAGAAGCACTCACTGTTTAGATGTTGTCCTGAAACTGTAATCTCAGCAGATGCCCATTACAGAGATGGTTGTGGATTTCCTAGTTTAGGCAGGCTTCCCGAAAGAAACAGTCTGAAGCATAAATTAACATAGAAGCTTTACTTAGGACCAGTACAGGATCAGATTTAGGTACAGCTGCCTCAGACTTATTGCTGTTTTAGGTGCATAAAAATGAAAGCCTTAAAGCTAATTTAAACTCTTGTGCCTTTTTCACTAGGCAAGTAAAAGAAAGGTTTTTAATAATGGCCAGAATGAGTTCCGTAAGATAGACAGTGGGTTGTTTAATAAAAGGCAATACAGCGATGAAAAAGATGAGCTCTGAAGTCACATCACAGAATGCATGGCTTTAGATGCATCTCTGTGTCTGATATCAGCATCAAATCCTCTAAAAGCAGCTTGAATAACCCTGACCAAAGAGGAGTATCACTCCTGCTGCTGTCTGTGAGAGGTTGAAAGTGGTGGCGGGGGTGGAAATGAATGCGGTAGGGCTCCACTGGAGAATCGGTAAATTTAGAATTGAGCACTGAGGGAGGTAAAAAGAGAGGGAAGATGGAGAGAGGAAAAAGGTAACAGAAAACAAGGGAGCACCAGAGGCGAGAAAGATCAACACAAAAGGGATGGTGGGAGAGGAGAGGAGAGGAGAGGAGAGGAGAGGAGAGGAGAGGAGAGGAGAGGAGAGGAGAGGAGAGGAGAGGAGA
>JBBBVU010000015.1:16965535-16990867 GCA_037177055.1 Atherinosoma microstoma | reverse complement strand
ACACACACACACACACACACACACACACACACACACACACACACACACACACACACACACACACACACACACACGTTGTGCTTCCCTACATCATTAACAGAAAGCTTTTTTTCTTCTCAACAATCTACAATTTTCACACATCTGCAATAAACTTTTTTCCACTCACCCCAGAAATGGAGTGACTAGTTGTAGCAGCTCTGCTCCAGAAACTACTTCCTGGTTGAACAAGGCGATGCAGCGCAGAAAATTCTCATATACTTCTTGGCTTTTAAACAGGCGACGAACCTGAAGGGTAGGTAGGTTGACAAGGAAAATCAGAATGAGTGCATTTTATTGAATGGCGGCGACAAAGGAATTAAAGTACTGTGAGAGTTGGTCAAAGCCAAGACTAAACCATCAAACACCACCATGCTTCCATGAAAACGGACTTCTCACCTTATCAAAGAAGGAGAATTCTCTTAAGACACCGTGTTTGCCAACTGAAGCAAATGACTGATCTTTGGTACAGGAATACTTCATTTTTTTCTAAAAAAACAAAAAACAAACAAAAAACGGGGGGATATTTAATAATCTTCAACTTTGGTTAACCAAGATCACCATTGAACTGTTTTTAAAAGTTGTAATTATTGCAGTAAAAACAGACAATTCTGTAATGGGAAACACTTTTTTTTTCTTAATTTAAAAACTCGATGACTGCAGTATGTTGATGCCTTCACAGCCAAATTAAAACTATTAGTCAAAGAAAACACATTATGCTACCAGCTGCTAAGCAAAGTGAAAACTTGCACTCTGGTCTGATGAATCAGAACTTTTAACTAACTGGAAATCATAGACACTGTGTCCTCTATGCTTAAGAAAAAGGACCAGTTTGCTTGTTATCAGCACATATGTGAAAGCAGCGCAAGCTTCCATGATGAAATGACCACGCAGTAACTCACACATCTATGAAGGTGCCATTGAGGTTAGTTATGGAAGTTTTGGAGCAATATATTGCTGCTATCCCAACAACATCTTTGTCAGGAAAGGCTTTGCTCATTTTAGAAGACAACAGAAAAGAAACCATAAATATTTATTTATTATTACTTTCTACCTTATTTCATTCCTTTGCTTATTTTTTTACTTTTACTTAATACTTCCTTGAATGTGGTCATACTTGGCGAATCTGAAATAGTGGTAAATATTGTGATTTTAAAAAGATATCATGTTTGGTAGTCTCAGTTCCTAGTAACGGGAAAGCATCATAGAGGCAAATATATAGCTATTTCAACTTTTTAGAAATATTAGTAGTATAAATTAATCATGACATTAGCTTAAATGTTTGATGCGTTGTTTTTATATAAAAAGTAGTCCATTTATCAGTTGTTCCTTATTGGCAAAAACACATGCTCATTGACCTGCCACAGTTTCACTTCATTAATTCACACATACCAAACAGAGGCAGCTCAGTCCCGCCACAGTGTTTGCTCACACACAAGCCGGAGTAACAGAATCAGCTGAGTGACAGCAGCAGCACTGGTGCCACAGTATTAGCTTAATATTTGCAAGATCCCACTAAAACAGGCCAGTTGCACCCCTGTTTCTCTCTTGCTGGCTCAGAGGTACATCAGCAGCGATCAACTTTGACGCTAATGCAAGCTGCCTCTTTACTTTCACACGTTTTTCTACCCATCAAACCCGGCTTGAAATGTATTTGTGAAAAGGCAGAGTGTTGAAATTTTTCTATTTTGAAAACAAGGCTGTACTTGGAAATTTTGAGTTGTTGCTTTAGTGAAGACAAAGAATTCAAACTTTTACAAATCAAGAACATGAATAGAATAATGTGTGTTGCCTGAGTTAATTATCCTACACAGAGAATTTACCTTGAGCAATGGGGACATGTGCTGAAGGAGTATTGGCCTGGGCCTCTTTTTGTTCTGTTTCGTTAATGTGTCCTCTTCCTCCGATCTTTTCAGTTGTTCTTTACCCCCTGTCAGCGAGCTCCCTGTGAACTACATGGAAGAAACTCATATGAATTTTAAAATAAAATTTTAAAAAATCTATATTATATAAATAAAAGGAATTAAAAAATGTCCAACCATCTTATGGTTATTTTTTTCTCACAATTTGAAAACTTTAGTGCACTATTAAATGTGAAAACAATCTACATGACATTTCTGAGCAAAAGCCCATAAATACAAAACGTCAATGGCATTCCAAGCATTAGCTTTGTTAAAACTAAAAGAGGGAAATATTGGTCTGTTGCCAAAACTTAAAACGGTTTACTGCCCAGACTTTCTAAATTTTTTATCTGCTTTGACAGTGACTTATTATCCATCTTTCTCTGGTTTGACTGACCAGTGATCTCTTGGCATCAGGTAAAAACTGTCCAAACTCAGCAAGTAGATCCTCTTGTCCTTTGAAGAGACTGGCAACTTTAGAAAACACCTCATCTTCAGTCATCCCACTGCTGCCTCGGCTGCCTCGGCTCTCCTTCACCTCCAACTGCTCCTTCTGTAGAGTTTTATTAAAGTAATTGTGTTCACATGTGAATAATCAAATTTAATCTAGAAAAAGCAGAGTAAAAATATTTTTTTTTGGCCTCAGTTCACAGTCAATAATATGATGTAAAAGAAAGAAAAATCTCAAGGTACTGCAAGAAACAGGCTGCTGCAGTTTTGATACTATTACTTATCTCCCCGTTTGGATTTAATCAAAATCAACCCAAAGCAAACGACTAATTCAGCCCTGAAATATCACAACAACTTATAATACTAAGAATATCAATACTACTACTAAATCTACTCATCCAAACCCCTAGTATCAAAACCTTTGGGGTGGAAAAGGACAAAAATTAAACACTCATTAACACTCTTTATCCCATTATGCAACTAAATCTGAAATCACCACACATTTGTTCAGTACCTGATATGTGTGAAGAATTTCCAGGAAGGCTCTATAAATTTCTGGGTGGTCCAAGAAACGGTTTTTAATCTTGTTTACATAGCTGATGGCACTGTCAAACTCTACGGGGCTTGTCTCTGAAGCTGGCGGAGATACAGATGAGGTGGTGGCCTGATTCTGACTCTCTCTGCTAGCTAAGGGAAGGGAAAGTCTACTGGGAGGCTCTGGAGGGCCTGTTGAGGTTGAAGATAGAGAATCTGATGAGGCTGTCTTGACTTCACTGCTGTGGGCAGGTCCAGCTTCACTGTGGACAGCAGAGGCACTACCTGAGGTCGTGGCCACTGCAGGGGTTGTCAGGTTTTTCCCATGTTGTCCTGGGGATACCTGCACAGATAACCCGTGATAGAAAGACGATGAGCTGTGCAAAAACACTTTAAATGATTAATGTTAGACTATGTTCACACAACAGGCCTTAATGCTCAATTCTAACTTTTTGCAAAGATTTCTTCTTTTTTTTTTGGTGTGGCTGCATACTTCATATAATACCGCCATCAGACTTAAGTGTGAACGGTACGTCCCTGAAGTGAACCACAGTTGCAGAAGATGATGCAACATCAACATTGTGCTGTTCAGACTGTCATAAAAAGTCAGATTTGGGTAACTTTTGCCTGCAATGTGAATGTAGCCTTGATGGAGAAAGTTTTGTCATAAGCCATTTGAATCTATCCACAGGTTTGGTGGAAATGTTCTTTGTTCATTGTTTAAACATTACTTATTTTGGTTTGGAAAATATACAACACTTATTCTTGTGGTAAAAACCCTACAACAACAACAACTCTTCAAAAGCTGATTATGGTGAATGCATCTAGGTAAAACCTATTGCATGGCAGGTTTGTTATGTGCCTCTTTTTTTTTTTTTTTACAGGACTATACACCTTAAAAATGTTATTGTTACTAATACAAACAGTGAACCGCATACATACTGCACTACACTGCATATTTAGGAAATTATTAATAATTTCCAACACAGTGGGGGTTTACTTTTAAGCTCAATATTGAAAAGAGTCTCAAGTGATATGGAGTAGGAAGCTTATTTTGTGTGTTTGATTTAACATAATATGGGTGTAATACAAACATCCAACTTGTTACTCTTTAATTACTCTATATAATTTAAAATGCAGTGCTCAAAAACACAGCTATTTCATTTCAAGTACATGCATTTAAAGCAACTTAAATGAACTGAACAAATGTACCGTTTGACAAAAAGGTACAGTCTGTAAAACAGAAAAGACTGAATTTTGTCATTGTATTCATTCAGAAAGTGGGAAAAACTAAATTCATAACACATGTTGTGTCATGACAAATATGAGCTGGATTAAAACCGAGTCTTAGGCAAAGTGCACTGAATAACACTGCATGAAATCATTACAAACTTTTCATTGCAGTCAGCATTGAATCATGTATGTCTTATCTAAAGGGGACACCCACTCACTGAAATGCCTTTTTTTTTTTTTAAATATATGCAGCTCAGCATGACATATTTGGGATCTTGTGAAGAGATTTTAAAGTGTGTGCTTGTGCAAAACACTCCAATGGTTAAACTGACTCCCAGACAAGCAAATTTGCTGCCATATTTAGTTGTGAAACCTTAACCTCCATGAGGACTTGTTTTTTTCCCCTCCAACTGAAATTCAGTGCAACAGAGACACACCTGTTTCCTCTTAAGAATTTAAAAGTTTTGCAGGCTTAAATATGGAGTACCTTTCAGCACACCATAAGTTTGTAATGAAACACTGATGGAAACTATAAAAATTTTAAGATGAATAAGTCACTAGTTTTCAGAATGCATGAAGTGTTTGAGAAGAAGTGTATCTCACCTGTGCAGAGAATGGAGACTGAAGAAAGGCCATTCCATTCTTAGGAACCTCTATCCGATAGCCCGGTGGTAGGAAGGCATTAAAGCCCAAAACCAGGTCTGGGTGTCCATGAAACAGTTGTGACACGCGGTTTATAACCCCTGGTGTGTCAATGCTAGTCAAGAAAGCAGACAGACATTGTAGTAGTGTGATTGTTGCTGGCAAATAAAGTATGATTAGCTTCTCTCATACAGTCAAAAGAAATTGTTAAGTTTCAACAGCCTAGTCAAAAAATTAGCGCTAACAAATTAGTCGTTATAAATCTTGTTCACTCACTTTTCACATTCAAAAATGATAATACCCATTGTGGAGAAGTACACCATGTTCATCATTCACTAATATGCTCTAAAATGTGTACTTGACCCTCGGGTAGTAACATTTTGCAAAATATATCAGACCTCACTAATCCATTTTAAGGCCTTTTTCAAACATGAGACAACATCAATGACTGAGTCAATCTGTTCAGTGACAAAGTCTACTTTTAAGTAGAGGTTCCTCAAAGCTTTATTCACAACCCAAGCTGCTGAAGTACAAGTGCAGAACTTGCCAATTGTACAAAATCTAACAAATCAAGCCAATTATATCAAAACTTTCAGACTTTGAGTTTTCCAACATCAAGGTGTCATTACCATTCATATTAGCATGTAGGCTTTGTAGGTGTGTAAGCCATACCAGTGGTGGATGAAAGATGCTAGAAGTTTTCCTGAGCAGTCCGTTGTAAAGATCTGATTGGTTCTCAATAATGAACATAAGCGACATCAACTTGAGCTATCACTTCAACTGGGGATGCCATCTTCACTGTCATCTCTAAGCTGTTCAATGAGTGAAATTTCAGCAGGTTTTTTTTCTCTGAGACTCAAGAGCTGCGTTAAAAAAAATAAAACAACACCCAAGTGCTGAATAGATTAATGTTAATGAAAACTGTTGGGAAGGTTTGGTGGTACTGTTAATTATTCAATTATATGATCACACAGATTCTTCTGAAAATCTGTAGAAAGCAGAAAAATATGGCACAAGCCGTGTTGAGTGTGTTGTGTTAATGTTAAGTCTAAGATAGTACGACTGCTGTTACAAATCGTTACAGAAAAAAGCATTAGTGTGCTCAAACAGAAGTGGGTGATATGCCCAGATATCACCAGATTAATGAAAAGGAATGCATCAAAAGTCTGTACTACAATCTGTTATGGCCTATTGCTAGAGGCTGAATAATTTATGTAAATGCTAGTTTCCAAAATTAAAACAGTTAACAGCATTTATAAACAGAATTCACAACAGATGTTGTGAATGCCACACTACAGAGTATGATGGTACCTTTTAAAGATATTTTCTAGTAAAAAAAAAAACAGCAATAAAATTAGACAATGAACTCACTGGCTTTGCATGGTGCTAATTTGTTGTCAGTTTTGATAAAGCAGACAAGAGTTGTATTTATTTTTTCATTTCACATTTACATTGTGGTCAGAGTCTGTCTATAATGACAGTCCTGCCCCCAGGTACTTGAATAAGTGGTTTTTGGTTCAAGATGAGCAAAGAGCTCATCTTGATGTTTTTTTTTTGATAGTCTGAACACAAAGATCTGATCTGACAAAGTACTTCCTCCAGACCAGAACAGCCTCAGGCATTAGAGTATATCAGAATCTTGCTCATTCAAAATGCATTTCTGAAAAATTATAATTTCTAATTTGTTTCCATATGTTCTCTGATACCTCTGCGACTTGAACTCTTTCATGATGTCGAGAAACTTGTTGTATATGCCAGGGTCATTGGCAAAACGAATTTTGACTTGGTCCAGATATGACAAGGCATCTTCAACCTAAACACAGAGGAAAATAAAAATAAGTACAGGGAAAAGCACAATTAGCTAGACGTGAAGAAAAGCATTTTTCAAAACATTTCGCTGTGCTTTTAAGCAGGATGTGAATGACAATACTCATATTTGACATAACCATTTGTGGACAATCATAAAGGCTAATCATAACTGTACACATTATCCACTACTATCATAATACAAGTGTTTTTGCCATACACCTGTAATTTATTTTAATCTGCACATTTTTTTAATTGCAAAAAAACTGCATGTATACATATGTGTATATATATATATATATAAATTGTCGACCTACAGTAAGTGCTACATCAACAAATCCCTCACTTAGCAGAACAAGCTGTACGGTACAAGTAACTGCTTCTTCTTCTTTTTTTAAGAAAAAGAAAAAAGGGGAGTAAATACCAGAAACCTTCGGCAGCTTTGGTTGAGAGCTCTCTACGTACAGCACACGAGCTAATTTAAGTAGCAACAAGAAAATGTGTTCTCACAAAGCTCTGTCATCAACAATCTACAAATGAAGTGGGTTGTTTTAGCTAATGTTAGCCAACAGCCAGTCAACTGACGATAATAACTCACCGTACACTTACAACACCCACCCGCATACAAATTTGCACAATACGTTTAGTCGCAGCTGGTCTTTGGCCAGCAGAATCGTGTCGGCAAAAACAGTACGATATATTTAAACACTGCGACAACAAAGAAATGTGAAATGAAGCTGCTAGTCAACTCAAATAGCCGTTCTTGGTTGGCCTGGCTGACGTCCTCCACTTTGTTCGAGCTGGCTGAAAAACCCAACAAGGAGGAACTTCCCACAACGAAGGTCTGACTTAACGTATGCTCTCAGCAGCTGCAATTGATGGCGTAAATAAGAAAGTCTCACAAACTGAGTCACTCGACTGTCGCTCACACGTTCATTAATGAAAAACTGCTTCCACGTCTAACCTTATATGTCAGTGTTCGCCTGTTTGGCAATGAATTACTTTTATTAGGCCAGCAAGCTAACTAACGTTAGCCAGTCGTTCCTTTCACTCCTCTCGACGATAAATCCAATGCAATGATCCGCTGAACAAAATGGTTGTGACTCTGAGGACTTTTCCCTTGTCGTGTCCGCTGTGTTCTTACCTTGAGCTTCTGGAAGTGCTGCTGCTGCACTTGCTTTTGTGTTATAACGTAAGGCTTGTCTTGAATTTGGTTTATTTGCTTCGCGGTGCTGTGCGCCTGAATCTTCGCCATTATCCCGGCGACAGGAGGCTTGAGATCCGCTACCACAACTTAAGAGGGAAGCTTCGATGTTACCTCCAGTTGTTGGCTAGCAGACAAACCTTGCTCTCGGTCGGGAAGCCAGCCTGCCAGCAAGCAACCCTACTTTGCCTGGCTGGACAGTCTCGGCACAGAGGCAAAAGAACGGGAAATCCAGCAGAGAAGAGGGTGCAAACAGACAAGCTGCTACTCGCTTCGACTTTGACTAAACATCACGATCGAATTAAACAAGCGGAAACATAAAGCGTCGGAAAATAAGCTCGGAGACAATGGTTGCCGTTTAACGTATTTAATATAACTATAGCCTGTCTCTTTAAATTCGGCGGCAGCGGTCTATCTTGGCGTCCGGAAGCCAGAGTAGGAGTGAAAAATAGGGAAAAAAGGAGTGAAAAATTGAACTGCGCAGCCGCAAAGATGGGAGGAGCTGAGTTCACAAGACTCAGATTGCTCCACTCCCCCTTCACTGCTACAAAGGAACAATGTTACTCCGTGCTGAACGACAGCCACATAATTCACACTGTATGCACAACTACAAGATCAACGATGGACTGATCATTCACTGTGAGACAGACCAATACCGGATAACTGGTATGCACCGCGTTCAAGATGCATATAACAAAATGAAGCCGAGATATTCAGCTTGTTCTTAATATAGAAGCAAAGACGGTTTTATACAAATGAATCACATTGCATTTGAGGATGCATTACAATTACAAAGGAGACAAGAACAAATATTTTCAATGAAATTTCTTTATTAATGACTGACATTTACATGATAAAAACATTAAGAGTAATAATGACAATGAAAGACATAAGGGGGAAAGGAAAGCAATTTAGTAACCATTTGGGTAGCTACTGCAGTTTAGTCATTTTTCACTGAAAGGTGGCGAGTGACGTGTTTTGAAACTAAGAGGTGTTCACTAAGATGCTTTAGCAGCAAGTTTCCACCTTTGAAGCCACTGCTGGTAAGTCAGCCCTCCTTTACAGACTTCAGGCAGGACATGCTGGGCTGGTTTATCCCACCTACATGTATGAACACACAAAACAGCAAAAATTAGCCAGAAAATTTAGGGCATATTAATAAAAAAAAAGAAAAAATAGTTATGTGATAAATGTTTAACCTAAAATTTACTGATGATCCTTTTTTTTTTTTTTTAAATCGTATGTGTTGTCAAGTTATGGTTTTTGTTGTCATTTGTTTTGAACTATTCTGTTGTATATCTGTTATCTATTGTCTTATGTTATTATTCAATCTTACCTGCCTTAGTACTAGAAATGGAAATTAGCATTTTTGTTATAATGCAGATTTTAATGCAGTTTCATACTGATATTCGGCCACCTGCCTTGTCCCAATTAAATGAACAAATGAATAAGTTCTACTCACAACAGAAAATAATTTGACTTATAAACTAGTCATATAAATCAAGATGGGATTAAGCTGCTCAGAGAAACGTTAACAAAGTTGTCCAAACCACCTAACCTGAAAGGAAAACCCAAGCTTTGTACTGTAATAGCAGTGTACATGATACCAGAACTGCAGTACAGAAAAGTATCTGCAGAAAGAACTTCTTGAAAAGAAAAACAAACAAAAAAAAATCTACAGTTAATCAGAAAGAGCTGCTTCAGTGATAACCCCTTTTTCACTTGCAAATGTGGTTTAGGTAATGAGCACATTTCATATGTCAGACCTGTGTCAAAGGGGTTTAAAAGTTAACCAAAAAGAAGGAAGAAACTATAACAGTACACCATGATTGTTAAAATAATAATAGTAACAAAAAGATAACTTTAAAGATGATGTCTACTTCAGAAATGAGACTCACCAGTAAGAGATGGCAGCTTTGACTTGGTCTCCATAAGAAAGGCCCTGTGCACAGCGCTGAGTGAGACCTCTGGCTCTTGGTAGCAAAGCCTTCAGAAGGCTTTGATCCTCCTCTCTGATTCTGGACAGCAGAGCTAGCAAATGGAGTGTAGATGGACAGATGTCTTGTTATTATCAAAACTATTTTAATCATTTTATTTTTCAACCAGTTCTTCATTATATACTTCATGCGCACAAACAGTTAATACTGTGCTTCCTGCTCTCTGTTCAGAGAATGACTAAACTTGTTATCGGACTTCCCCAATATACCTTTTTGATCAGATGCGTGCAGCTGTTGTGCTTCCTTCTCTACTCGTTGCAGAGTGGCGGAGTAAAGCTGCAGCAACTGACGAAGAAAACGCAACTCAAGCTGTTGGGACCATGACAAGAAGCACAACTCTTCTGGAGCCTGAATTCAGAAAGATACAAAGAAAAAATGTTATTAAATGACATGCTTATATGTCAAGGAAAACAGATACACACCGAGTAAGATGTCCTTTTTTTTTTTTTTTAACCGCTCACATTACACACCAACGCTCACCTTGTACAGAGGGAATGCCAGGCTCTGACACAAGCTGCTGAAGCTTGGAGACTGCAAGCGATGGATGGACAACCATGATGCAGGAACTCTTTGCATTCTGAAATAACAGTTGGGGAGGTGGGACAAACTTTTCTGTCATCGCTTTAAAAGATGACTAAATATGCTCTTTGACAGTGTATTTATGTAATGTTTTCTGATATGTTAAATATACTTTTTATAGGTAGTAAAGTCTATATCTTGCTGGAAAATCAGTTTGGGTTGTTTACCCAGGATTCTTTTGTTAGTTAACTTTAGTGGTAATAAAAATGACTGAGATTTATCCCCTTGAGTTATCAAGAAACACAATTTTACCCATCAACAGTCCTGCGGTCCAAAGAAAGAAGCAAAACTGTTCCAAACTGTCGGACCTCCTTTGAAATAGAGTTTCTTAAACTGTTGGCTGCAGTGACGACGCCTTCAAACTGCGGCACAAGCTTGGCCTCAATAAAATCCTGCAACTGGAAAAAAAAAAAAAGAGAGAGAGAAAAGAGGGACTGAAATCACATTGAAATTAATGGGGTGAGGGGACCCACAAACATAAAAAATTCAGACCTCTCTGTGAAGATGAATCAGCTGAGTCTTGGTTGTTGAGTTTCCTTTTATCAGACCTCTTATCTGTTCCTGTCTGAGGACCTGCCGAAACACCAATATGTTTTATTGCATTTTTGATTTTAGAGACAGCTCCAATCCCAAATTTTTGTATTTATACAGATATCAAGCACATAAAACAAATTTTACAGACCACATCTATTAACAGCCATTATACAGATGCATAGCATTTTATAAATCAAGAAAATGTTTTATCCAAGATAAAGACTAGTAACGGTAAAGGTAATGTGTAATCCATTTTCTCTCACCACTAAGTCTCTGAAGTCCAAAATACTCTGCCACTGGCTGCGTAGATTTCTTAGCGCCTCCTGACGGCTTCTGGCATGTTGGTCGAGCTGCATGCAGCGGTCTTTAATATAATCCCGGGCTGCTGTCTGCATCACACACTGCAGTTCCACCTCAAGCGCTGAGCTAATAGAAATTCAGAGGTAAGACATTTTAAAAGGGATACTGTGTAACTTTTGGCCACTAGGGGTCCTAAACCTGTAATTTCCCCCAAAATTAAACTTTTGACCCCAATATCAGACTAATGTGAGTATTAATTGATGATTTCTAGGGTCAATACAGTGTTTGACACTTGTCGACGCTCAGAGGGGGCTGCCTTCTTCAGAAACCAGACATTGTAACTTTGCATGAGCGGATCCGTCTCTCATGGATCATGTGACCTACAACGCTTTGCTCTACAGCTATAAAACAGTGGGCTATGCTTCATGCTACTTTTTCCTTGAAAGTTTGTCAAATCTGAACAAAGTAAGAAGGTGAACACAGTTTCTGAGGAGGCCAGAAAGAGAAAGACTGTTTAATCTTGCAATAGTGTCAGCCTGTGGGAAGTTACAGGTTTAGCTCCCTAGTGGCCAAAAGTAACACAGTAAAGCTTTAAAGAAAACACAGTAAATTCATTGAAAGTTAGCTTCTGTAAAAAGAAAAGAAAAGAAAAAGCAAAACCTTGACCAAGAAAATATTCATGTTCATTGAAAATGCTTTGGACTGCTGATCTCATAATCATATCACAATGTCCTTTTTATTCCTCGCATGAGTATAGTAATATGCTGAAAGTAAGAATCTGCAATGGACTTGGGCTTACACTGCCAAGGAATCACTGTGGAACTCATCTGAAAAACCAGACACCTCCTGCTCAGCCTCCTCCTTGCGAATCTGCAACTGGTTTTTGAGCTGCTGGACTCTGGAGCGAGTCTGGGCCAACTTTACCAAACTCTGTTGCACCTCTTCCCAAGCAGCCTGAAACAGCAAACACACACAATTCCACAAATAATAATGTAGCTCTAACAAAGGCCAGGAAACATCTGCATATTTCCTTTAACGTAGGGAAAATTACAGTGCTTGTGAATGAAAGGGTCGCACCTCTAAGAGGGCCTTGACAGGGGGTAACACATCATCCTCCTCTGCTGAGATATCCAGAAGGTGATTGCTTTCATATCTGAACCTGCAAGGAGCATCTACATGAGAACTTTGTGATTACATAGTCTAACCAAACATGAAATAAGAGCATCCCTATGATGTAGAAGTTGCCCTACCGCAGAGCCGTCGCATCCTGTGTCACATCCAGAGCAGCTAGTTTTTCTTCTAGTTCCTTCTGCTCCCTTGAAGCTAAATACTGCAATGCTGAGAGGACATGGTTTGGAGGGTAACCGCCAAACACTTTCTGATGACATGACAAACAGCAGCGGCAAGTTTAAAATTAAAGACAGTGTTTACACAAATACAGAAAGATCTATCAAAAACATACAAACCTCAGCAGTACTCAGCCAGTACTGGAACACCGCAGCCCTCTGCTCACGGCTCATACTGAGAGGGGGTAAAGACAATTCAGTGAGGGACTGAAAAATTTAAATCAGATTTAAGAAAAAGAAATCTGTCAATGTAACCATGGTGGTCCTTCCTTACTGTTTGGCTGCAGAGCGCTGCGTTTTCAGTTCACTCTCTTGTAAAGACTGGTAGAAGTGGATTCTGTCTTCACACAGCTCTCTGAGCTCACGCTGCCAGAACAAAAAAAAGATATTAGATATACAGTATCAGTCAAATGTTTGGACACACTTTCAATTAAATCCAATGTATAAATGTGAACAAGCGATTGACTGATAGTGTATTAATTTGGATGCCATCCGATTAGTTTCTACATCTATGGCAGTAATACTCGCCACTATTGTGTCTGTTTGGTTAAGAGCATTATCAACTCAATTAAGTTAATATTCATGGTAGATTTGGGTAGCTCTTACCAGGACTTGTGCCTCTGCTGCTGCTTTGGAGTTGAGGTTGTCGTCATCTTTGCTGCTGGACGGCTCGTCATCAAACAGCACCTGAATCTCTGCTTCCCTAAAGTGCATTTATAGATTCAACTCCAACTCCACTTTATTTATATATCACTTTAAAAATAACAGAGTTGACCAAAGTGCTTCACACCAAATGAAACAATAGAATAATAAAAACAGTAAAGTAAAACAGTATAAAAACATATGATAGGCAAATGAAAACAAATAAAATAAATAAAGAGAAAATCTCAAAAACCAACACCTCAACTAGTGTTAAACGCCAGAGAAAAAAACAGCAAGTGAAGAGGCCTCCTTAATATGTGGTGGTAACTGGTTCCACAATCTCGGTCCAGCCACAGAGAAAGCTCGGTCACCTCTTAGTTTCCTCTCTGTTGAGGGGACAGTTAGAAGTGACCGGTCTGCTGACCTGAGGGAACATGATGGTGTATACGGTTTAAGGAGGTCTTACAGATACTGTGGGGCGAGATTATGGAGACACTTAAAAACCAATAATAGGATTTTAAAATCAACTCCAAAACAAATGGGTACCCAATGAAGGCAAACCAGGTGATATGCCATCGTTTTTTAGTGCCTGTTAAAAGTCGATCTGCAGCGTTTTGGACCAGCTGCAGCCGATGGAGGGAGGTCTGGCTGAGCCCAACGTAAAGTGCATTACAGTAATCTAAACGATTTGATATAAAAGCATGGACTAAAATGTCCAGATGATGGCGGGAAAGAAATGGTTTGACTTTTGACAGCTGTCTTATCTGAAAGAAGCTAGACCTGACCACTGCAGGTTTCAGGTAACCAGCCAAGAACCCCAGGTCAGCCGTACCCATATAGGCATCACTGGGTCCGAATAGCAGCACCTCAGTCTTTTTATCGTTAAAATGAAGAAAATTCAAAGACATCCATGACTTTTTTTCCCTCTATGCTATCTAGCAGAGGTTTTATTGAGATTGCACTTTTTTTCAGGGGGAAATAGATCTGGCTGTCATCCGCATAACAATGACAACATGCAAAGTCTTCTGAGAACTGCATAGAGGGGGAGCAAGTACAGAGAAAAAAGAAGAGGTCCAAGAATGGAGCCCTGAGGAACTCCACACAAATGAGGTGAAAAAAAAAGCATTTTTTACCTATTTTTCTAAGCTAACTACTATATAATTTACTGGTGTGTGACAGATTTGTATAATAAATCTATTAATTTCATTTTTAATTACCTTGCTATCTTGTCCAGCACCTGGCAGTGTTCACTGATTTTCTGAATGTCACTAGAGAGCCCCTTACAGCCCAAGCTGCAGCGTTGTCTGAAGGCCTTCAGAAGCAGCTCTCTGCGCTGGCTGTCCTCCATTTGGGCCCAAATATGACTGATCGATTGCTCTGTGTAATCGTAACAGAATAAAACATTGGCATGGGAGGCCACTATTAATTTAAATTCTGCTTCTTTTTGAATGTAGAAAATTGCAGCACTGAGCTTGGTTTCTGTGACATGGAAAATTCTTCCTACTACTGCAAAACTAAATTTTTGAGAAGACAAAGTTAGTCAAATAACAGAATATGATTGTGAAATTGTTTGGTCAAATAATTGGTCATTTAAACAAAAAAATGATAAGCAGTTTCTAAAATTGTTTGAGAGCCAGAATGTGCTAATGTCTGCACATTGACATATAAAACTATAGGTTGCTATTCTGGCAGATTTATATTTCCAACTAACATGAGATCCACACAACTAGGGATGGTCAAACCTTGGCTGGCCAGCTGTTCCTCTGTTCCACTGATCTGAGAGTCCAGGTGACTGATCTCAGCTTTCAGGAGCTCTATCTTCTTCTGAAGCTCTCTTCGCTTTGAAGCCTCACTTTGGCCTTCAGCCTGCTTCAACTTAACATGCAAACAATATGCTGAAACGCCACTGTGGATATAATGAATTATAAAACTGGGGAGAAAAAAAAAGTTGATACCTACCTCTTTGTTTTGAAGTACTATGTACCTTGAAGATTATAATGTCAAGGAGTTGATCAAGTGTACATTTATAGAACAACAAAGGCTAAGTAAATAGTAAGCATTATTATGGAGCTAGAGGGAAAGTACACGCAATGTAGTGGCAGGATTGTGATGGCACATAAGATGTACGTATGCCATTACTGACATGTAGACAGGACTGGTATTGGTCTGGGCAGTGACTGTAACATTGTCTACTGACCAGAATATCCAAAATGCATCATAAAGACATTCAAATCTTTAGTCCAAGCTTAAAAGGATACCACTGAATATTTCCACGCATGATCCTCACATTCCTATTAAAAGAGGGATACGTCAAAAAAAAAAAAGTGTCATACATCTATTTGTAATACATTAGTGTAAAGAAATAGCAGTGTTTTTGTTTATATTCAGGCAAACAACTTGGAGCTCAGTTAGCAAGTAGAAGAAATCACACGTACTCTGATTAAGTCACTGATCAGTAAGTAAAACAAAAACTGACCTTTGTTGAAAAACGTGTTGGATTATGTATTTCCATATTGACTTCCCACTCCCAACACAGAGCCTGGAAACATCCAAATTAGTTCAAGGCTTCTGATTTAAACAAAATATTTACTTCTACGTTTAATATTGGGATAACTAACATTTCACGTACTTACGTTTTAAAGTAGTTATCATTAGGCAGACTGTCTGGAGGCAAACTAAACTCATCTGTCGCCCAGCGTTTCAAATCTTTGACAAGATTTCTATCCGCCATATTGACATAAAACTTGAAGCGGGCTTGCTAAAGCTAGCAATAATAGGTTGATTGTGCCGTCAGCTGGCGTGTTTAGCTTGAACTGCACATTGCCTTTGAAGTATTATGATCGTTGCACCTGCTCTGCCCCCGCCAAAGAAAATACGCGTCTTTACTTTATTATACTTAATCTAAAGTTGTTATAATCACATCGTTAAAAATAATAATAATCGTACTTTCAAGTTCCCGCCCGGACACAGCACTTCCGGTCAGCATATCCGTTGCGACAGCGCCGCCACGGTTTGTGGTCGGTTGTTGTCATGGATACAGTCAGTAAAATCATATATATATATATACAGTCATTGAGTAAAATGGATGTGCTTTTAATGAAGGAGTTCCTCCACTTGATTATCAAAAAATTGTCAGAATTCTGTATAAACTATTTTGACAAGAAAACTTAAACATTTACACAAAAACAAAACTTAAAAAAAAGTACAGTCCAAATAGAAAGTACAAACATACCTATCCAATTTATCACAAGTAACTGTCCAATCAGAGGTTTTGATATTTCAATATAACCTACGGTCAATGGTTTGGATCCAGCTTTGTTATTTTCAATAATATGATTTGTAATCTCCTGCAATATCTGAAGTTTCATTTATGTAATTGCTGTGAACACCTATTGAAACACAGAATTTAAATGCAAGTATATGATTATCTGCTATTCTTCATGCACTGGCCATTGGGTCTATATACTATTAACTGAATCACCTTTATCATCATTATTTATCTATTCATTGATTTGAAAAATATGTTAATCAATCAATTAAAAACAATTGTACAAAACATGAGGAAAAAAATCAATGCATGCTAAGTTGGGCATCGGGTGTTCTGTTCCTCCATCTTTTATTTCTTTTGACACTGCAAAGAATCACTGATGTAATACATGTCTAAATGCTCAGCATTAGACTTTTTAAACACAAATGCAAACTTCATTTTAAGCCAACCACTTTTGAAAACATACCTCAATGTGTCAAGTCAGTGAATTTAGTACTTCCTATTTTAGTCATAACTTGACATGACTTTCCACATAATTTTACACTGTAAACAGATTAACATCAAGTCTCTGAATAGTGTAACAAGTGCATTAAATAAATTAGTTCTGATATTTAAAAAAAACAAACTAAAAAATAATGATAATAATAAACAGACCAAAGTGCTGTCCACATATTGCAAACACCTGCAGTAAAAATGGTTTCACAATATTTTGGAGCAAATTTATGATTTCAAGTTGGGATACAAAACAAAACAAAACAAGACACTTTTATGTTTTTAAAAAGAAGTGTACATTCATAATCAAGGCCAACAAGTATGGAAGAATTTTCCAAACACTCATTGGAAAGAAAGTTTTGTTAAGTTCTTCTCACTGCCATGTCCATCATGGAAAATAAATGTCACAATATACCTCTGACTGTACTGCATGTCTTTAGCACCATCAAGAATCAAGAATCTTTTATTGTCATTATGACAAGCACAATGAAATTTTGTTTAGCCATGCCGATGAGCTATCCATCGATGACTCCAGGCTCAACTCATGTTCAAGTCTTTTTATTTGTCTACAAGTTACCGTATCCTGGTGAAGAGATTTAAAACTGATACAGATTCCTGCAACAAAAGACAAAGTCTTGGTTAACTATCTTACAGACTAAAGAAGGTGTGTGGCTACGGACAGCTGTTTTCTTTTTTTTTCTTTTTATTTAATCACCTTTGTTGACCGTGTTTTACTGAATACATTCCAGAACCGCAGGGTCTCGTCTCCAGCTCCTGTGACTATTGCTTCACCATCTGGAGACATGGCCTAATTGTTTCAAAGAACAAAACTTTAATCATGAATTTGCTTGGTGTTCCGGCAAATATGACAAACATGACCAACGCCAAGATTATAATGTCACACACTTACCAGGTAGAGTACTCTGTAGGAGTGT
Source organism: Atherinosoma microstoma (assembly GCA_037177055.1). Lineage (NCBI taxonomy): Eukaryota > Metazoa > Chordata > Actinopteri > Atheriniformes > Atherinidae > Atherinosoma > Atherinosoma microstoma. Next base: position 16,972,968 of record JBBBVU010000015.1, on the reverse strand, counting down.
CCTGTGAGCTTGGCCACTTGAGTGAGAGCTGGATATTTCCACACCAAGATCTGGTTCTGAGAGTATCCATGGGTACTCACCTGGAAAAAAGAACTCATTTACTTCTAATACCAAACTGTGTTGAATGAAGGTGGTCTTAGTTAATCAGGTTCATTTATCAGATAAAGATGAAGTGAGACATTTTTATAGAGCTACTGTATATAAATTAAGTACAAATGTAAAAGATTATGATGAGTTGCATGTAAATGTAGCACTGTTACACATTTCTAACTTCATAGGCGGCATATCAGTTGCACGCAGCTTGCATCTAGTCACTTACCAGCTCATTAGCATGTTTGGACCAGGCCAAGTTGCAGACTTGAGAGCCGGTATCCATACACTGCAGTGGCTGCGACGTCAGGGTGTTCCAAAATCTAATGCAGCGATCGGCAGTGCCACCACCAGAGGCAAGGAGGCCGTGCTGATGAGGGGACCAGGCGATGGCTTTTACCGCAGCCAGGTGATCCGTGTATGTCTGCACCGGGCTCAGAGTTGAGTGGTTCCACACTAGCAGCTGAGAGCACAAACAAAAATCACACCCTCATCAAGGAATACAAAAGTAAAAAGACAGAGATGGGTTTTACAAAGAGGAAAACCTTGTTGTCGTTTCCACCAGAAGCAAGCAGCTGATGATCAGTGCTCCACTTCAAGCCGCACACTTCTTGTCTGTGTCCTTGCAGCCGTCTCTCTGACTGCTGTGCAGGCGTCCGGATGTCTCTTTGAAGAATCATACGATCACGGCTTCCAGAGGACAACTGGTCTGCATTCCACGCCAACGCTCCTACAAAGAGTGTAAACCTTAATGTTTATCCATTTACATTTGAATTATTTTAAGTGTAAATTATATTTCAATCCAAAGTAAACTTCTCACCAACTCTGGCAGTGTGTCCTTCCAGAGTAAAAAGTTTTTTGCCAGCACCAGCATCCCAGATTTGAACATAGCCCTTATGAGTCCCCACAGCCACAAGATTTCCCTGAAAACAGAAAGCATTCTGTTGACTGACAAAAAGAACTCAAATGAAAATCCACCACAAAAGTTTTCTGTAAGTTATGCAGACCTACTCTTTCAGACCATCCAACTGATGTGACAGAGTCTCCCTCCACTGATAAATCACACAGCCTTGTCACCTAACAAGAACATCAAACAACTTATGAGTCAATTAATCTTGCCAAGCAAGAAAAAAAAACATCTTTACATTTTGCAATACCTGGCTGGTGCAGGCACTCCATAGGTAGACACATGTGCCGAGCCCGACGCTCAACACATTGAGGGATGACCAGTCCACCAGATTGAGGTAAAAGTCATCCTGCAGCTCTGGAGCATCCAGAACCTTAAAGGGGATCTTGGATATCTTGCGAGTTGGCTTCCTTGGTGAACGCAGTAATTTCTGACTGCAACAAAAGAATTTAAACACTTTTATAAGTCCATTATGTCATAAATTCAGAGTTTGTTTATTTTCTGGGTTCAATGACAGTAGAATAAATACAAATATAAAAAAAATGTCTTCTACCTTTTATTGCTCACAGGTGATAGAGAGTATGGAGAGATGTTAGTGCTGTCATCTGGTGACGATCTTTTACTGTTGAGCGAATACTGCAGAAAACATATTCCTTATCAGTTTAATCAAAATTAATAAATTATTAAAGAAAAACTGTTATGTAGGCTAATGTGAGAAAGCTCTAATTCATTTTCTAAATATTCCACTTATATTTTTCATGTGTTTATGTCCCAACAATGTATTATAACTTTCCTAAATAATTCAATTTACGACTATGACTTGAATCGCTCATACAGTGAAGAGACTCCTCTTCTCGGGTGTCGAGGGCTGTAGACGTCTATCTTCTGTCTGAGGGTCCTGGATCTTTTCTATTCCTGCTCCCAACAGCTCATTCTTAAGTAAAGCAGAGTAAGCAAGCCCATCTGCTACAAGCACAACAGTATTATTAGAATCAAGAGGCAGCACAAACATGCATGAAAGTACAGAAGTTGGTTGAAGAATTTCCAATATAACATTTCCCAAAGTTGTTTACCTTTGACATTATCTGAGGAGGCGTCTTTTGATTTTTTGTTCTGACTTGGTGACTTCTCATTTTCCTAGTAAAACAAAAATCATATATACAAGATAAAAGTTGACATCATACCATGTGAGGAAGCTGTATAAAAACTGTTAGTAAAGCTGCAGGTGATAAACTTGCCCAGAGAATGAAAGCTCTAATAAGAGCCCAGCTACTTTTAAGAATATAAAAAAAATTCTCTGTCCTTTTATTTCATATATGTGTGTCATTACATAGTTTCAGTGTTTTCAGTTTTGTTCTGTGATGTACAAAATTGTAAAAGGAAAAAAAACAAAAAAAGATTTTGAATAATTGGGTGTGTAAACCTATAAATTATATTGTACATGCTACACTTAAAAAAAAGAAGAAAAATTTCTGATACACTTCTTAAAATTCACATATAAAAATTTAATACATTGATCCTATGAAAGTTGATATTCCAGTTGGCTCCTGCTCTCGTCGGGATGAATCTGTCTCCCAGCTTACTGGGTGAGGACAACGGTGAGCCAGTGGGTGTCCGACTGTGCAGGCTCTGTGACAGCCTCTGCAAAACGACAAATGTTAGTAAAACTTTTAACTGTTGATTAAAAAGTTTATGATCAATTCATAGAAAAATAAATATACAACTCACCCCAGGGCTCAAGTTGTCATCCTGAATGTTGATTTGGCGTAGAAGGCGATGTTCATATTCAGGATCCATCCCAGACCTTGTTCCCACTGCCACAGGCTGGGAAGAGAGAAGCCAGTCAAATACACAAAACAGCCTATTGCTTTTTTCACTATCATACAACTTGCCTATTAACTAGAGGCTACACTGTCAATGATTACGTGATTGTGTTTTTAAAATGGCAACAAAATTAAAAAGAAACACCTGTAAGTTTGTGTGCCATGTTTTTGTATGATTGATTTGAGTAATTCTAAATTCTGACTACTTTTACTGTTCATCAAATGTAGTGCAAAACAAACCCAAACATATGAGCCATACACAAACGCGTATTCCCGTTTTAAGGACGGTGCTCAAACAAACTACAGTTGAAATGTATGTTGTTCAACTTTGAAAGCTATGCTGTTTTTGTTTGATCCTTGTATTTGTAAATGTATTAAATATAATCTTACAAATTAAACCTGAACGAATCCGGTACTAAGATCACTGGTCACGTTTCTGAAACAGTCCTAACCCTCTATTTACATTTTCCGAACCTCGCTTGTAACGAAGTGTTATCAAGATGTCTTTGTTCTTGTCATGTTTACTTTGAATAATAGATAACTCTACGCTAGCTTACCATGCTAAAAGCTAATCCACTCATAACTGAACAGACCACATACCTACAACGGACACACACACAAACACCAGGATCAACACGGAGTTTAGATAAATCTACAGGAAAAACATTTTTTAAAAATATTTCACTGTGAGACTGTAGCTTCTTTTTGTTATTCGGTTTAGCTGTGGTGTAAATGACTTTGCATTGTGGGACTTTTTGTGACGTACACCTCTCAAATCAAAACACGGAAATGTCTCACTCGTTGACAGTGAGGAATTGCCATATATTTGCTGCCATAAATACTTTATATGTGCGGTGATAAGGTTTGGACTTTTTAAAATTGTATTTGACTGCTACGACAATAATAATAAAAACGGATACAGTAACAATTTTGTTATAAACTTATGTGTAACACTGAAAGCCTTTCGACTGGCAGATCTTCACAAATGGTTCCTGGTAAACTTATAATAAACCCGAGTGTTTCCGCCACATGACGAAGTAGTGGTGATATTGGGAATCTGAAGCATTTTGAATTTTACAATACGCCTAAATGTATAATAAGTTGTGCTTGTAGTTTTACTGTCATGTCAAAGTTTCAAACATAGAGGGCGCAGTAGATCTACTTTCCATCTGAACCTAGTAGTGTTCTGGCCTGGACATAATCACTTGTTAAATGTAACAAGTGGCAGATAACTAGTTACCCTGGTAAAATGTACAAATTACTTCTTTTTTTTATAGTAATATGCTTTTATTTTTTTATTTTTTTTAACAACTTTTCCAACTATTTTTTAAAACCAGGCAGTATGGTTGAAAAGTATTGGGGAAGTTGCAAAACAATATTTCAGAGGCACATATAAAATAATATCAAACCAGTTTAGAAGAAACATGCATACAACAACCAAATAAAGGAAAAAATACAAGAATTTTAGTAATGGAAGATAGTTTGATTTGAATAATGCACCTTAACTTGAATGTATTTTGCTTGGACCAAGGAGTATTTAAAAAAGGTTTCTCGGGAGTTGAAACATAAAGCATTGTTGCTGTCTAGTGATACAAGACCAGAAGACAGCATAACAGCATCAAAGTTATGTTCTATATATATTTTTTTTTCTGAAAAGAACATATTTTTACGCAACCCCTTTTAATCACCCACATTTTATTTAGCCTCTGTAATTTGATTATTTTTCATTTGCTGGAGCTGATTTCAGCTCCATTAATCAGTAAACCTATCCAACCTGTTCAAAAGTTTCAAAATCTTCATTTTTCAAACTGAACTTCTCTGAAGCATTGAATTTGCTACCCATTCAGTGTTTGCAATCCGTCAAACATATATTCATGTTGTGCAACAATAAACAAACAGAATTACATTAAATAATTTGAAGAATAACACATGTGGTTAACTGAGCCTATGCAGGGAAACTAAAGTATGGTTATAAGAAAATTCTTGCAGGAGAAATTTTCCCTCCAATACACATTCCTCTGTGATTTGCAATGTCATGTCTTGCGAAAGGTAAATGCTACTGTCAGTGGGATTAGGAGACACTCAAATTTGTTGTAAATCCTACTAAAACAGAGAACTGTGAAATCAAAACTGCTCTAAGAAAAAGAAAAAAAAACCTGCTGATGCATGATGAAATATTTGCTAATCTAATCAAGTGTGAAGCCTGTGGTTTATCACATTTTTGTGTATTTTCAGATCCACTCTCCAGAGCTAGATTATATTTCAACCAGATTTAATACTCAGAATGTGTGTGCATGTCTCTAATGAATGATATTTTTGAGCATCCAAAAACAATGCTGAATGTATTTTTCTGCAACCATCCTGTTCTATACATTAATGCTGTCTCTGAAATGCGCAGCTAATGACCGTGTAGCATTAACAAAAGACCAAGCACTGTGCCTTTACTGCTGGCAATTGTAGTGATAATAATCACACACTGAGCACACAGAGGGCCCCCTGTGAACTTCACTGTGTGTTTTCTGGTGAGTGAGCCTATAGAAATTTACTACATCAGACACACAGCATAGTTCTACAAGTGTGTGGAAGCATAACCCCCTCCACACAAACACACATACACACACTCTGTCTATCTGTCTCTCCCTTACAGACACACCCACAAAGCACTGGCGCCAACAACCAAATCCCCCCTCTCACCCCTCCACACCCCTTTAACTGACCCCTAATTATGTCATGCGAAAAAGCTGTGTCCCATTGAAAAGCTCTCTTAATCAAACCCAATTAATTCCGCTATTTTCCCTTATTATCCTTTGCAAGGAACGCGTCCTTCCAATAAGACTGTTAACTCCAGCCATGCCCCTTTCAGATTGACTGGAGTGCCGGAGCAAAATAATAGACTGCACAATTAATCAATTAGTCATTAGGGACTCAGTTGTTTCTGATAAACAGAGTTAGTCTGTAGTAGAGGTGAGTAATGGCTTCCTCAGGGGGCTTTTCACTTGCAGTTCAATCAACAATTTGTGTCCACTGGCTTCTTCATTTTAACAGTGAATCCAAACATACAATCAAGAAGGAACTGATGAGCATCCTGAACCTACCTTATTACTGATAATAAATCATATGCTTGGATACACTGCAGAGTCTGATTGTAATTTTCTGTTATGTTCATGGGGTTAACCAAAGAAAAATCTTAAAAAGCAAATTAAAAGACCATTCAAGTCTTTCAGAGCAATATGAAACAGTTGTTTCTTATCTAAAACCTGACAGTGCTAACTAAGATTTAACTCCCCACTGAGGACATGTGAGAATTTTATGCAGGGTAATCTACTACTTTTGGTTGAATAAAGCTGTGATAGCAAATGTCCTTCAAGTTAATACTTGAAGGACATTTAGTGCATAACCAATAAGAGAAAATAAAAAATAATTCAATACATAATTTAGAAGCTATGCTGAACATGATTGGTCTTCTGCTATGTTCTTACAGAAGATAGCAAAACATAGCTCAGGTGGTAGAGCAGGTTGTCCAAGGACCGGAAGGTTGGTGGTTCAAATCCTGCTCACGCTGGTGTATGAATGTTCAGTGGTGGTTGGAGAGCCCGCTTGGGCGGTCTGGCTGCCATGTTTTCGTCAGTCTGGCCCAGGGTAGCTGTGGCTACCCAAGTAGCTTATCATCACCAACAATGAATGAGGACTGGATGAATAATGGACTCTATTTTAAAGCGCTTTTGGTGCCTTGAAAAGTGCTATAAATATCTAATCTATTTTTTTTTAATTATTAGTTCATGATGAGCAGCAGAGATTCATGATAGATCCTGCATTGATTAATGCATCAGTGCATCATGAGTTATGCTTTAGTTAAGTATATATGTCCCATTATTGTAAAGTGTTACCAATATAATCATAAGACACAGTTCACCGAACATATCAATAATCACTCACAGGTATTTTCTCAATTCTTCATAGAATTTCTTTTTAGCAGCAATGGCCTCCAGACATACAGTATGTTGCTGCAGCTTGTTGAGAAAGAACTTTGGGGCAAATAAAATTGGTTCTGGTCATCAATATCTTTGTGATGTCTTGATTCAGCAGTCCTGTTCTACACAACATCACATTTTGACTTATTCAACTATTCTAACAATGCCTATCCCTTGAAGTTAGCTTTATTAAATGTTAGGTCTTTAGCAGGGAAAACATTTTTAATTATTGACCTCATTACCGAATGAGCCTTGATTTTATGTTTCTGACTGAAACTTGGCTAGACCAAGATGACAGTGCAGCTGTTCTTATCAAGTCAGCTCTTGCAAACTTCGGCTTTATCAGCGAGGTCAGAGAGAACAAGAGAGGAGGTGGTGTAGCTGTTTTATTCAATGAGACGTTTCAATGTAAGAAGTTATCTCTTGGATGTTTTCTTCTTTTGAACATGTGGCCGTACAACTGAACAGCTCATCCAGAGTCATGTTTTTAACTGTTTACAGACCCCTCAAATACTGCGCAGCATTTTATGATGAGTTTAGTGAACTGCTGTCCATAATCTGTGTCGATTTTGACTACATTGTTTTGATTGGAGATCTGAACGTTCATGTTTCTCACGCTCATGAAAAAGCCACGAGAGACCT
>JBBBVU010000015.1:16913797-16936092 GCA_037177055.1 Atherinosoma microstoma | reverse complement strand
TATCGGCCTGTAGCTGCTCATGAGGGACGGGTCTAAGTTGTTCTTTTTCAGTAGCGGCTTGATGACGGCTGTTTTTAAGGTCTGAGGGAAGACACCTGAAAGCAGGGACATGTTTACAATCTGTAAAATATCTGAAGCCAAAAAAAATATATAAGGATGAGCAATGAAGCCTGATCTTCCTTTTTTTTCCTTAACTTGTCTCGTCCAGCGTTATAGCAAGCAGAATGATGGTCTGGCTGCAGTGCTGTGCAAATTTGCTTTGCCAAGAGGCAATCTGGATAATCTGAATTCTGTTTTATTTTTCTTTATTTTTGGTTGTTTATTTTGAATGATTGTTTGTTACTGAATTTACATAATATTGCAGGACCTGACCGGATGGGACAGAGAAAGGATAGAAAGAGAAAAGAAAAGAACAGGAAAATAGACATAAAAAAAACAGGAGACAAAGAGACACCATATAGGAAACAATGCAGTCCAACCACAAACTCTAAACAACCTGCTACACCTGCTCAGACACACAACAGAGAACATCTCACGGTCCCTGCAGGAAGACAAAACCGACAGCCACCAGGAGCACCGACAAGAGATGAACAAGCCGAAAGAAAACATGCATCTCAACTAGAACCAGAGCAGCAAAAAACACACACAAAGAAAACTAACTGAAAGTATCTATTTGTAAATAAAGCTACAGGACAACACAGTGTGTCAGCATGCAGAATATACGGAGTGAAGAGTGATCATATGAATGCCAACGCGTATGCATGAGGGTCATTGGCGGCCAGAGGGACCCCAAGACCCAGGCGATCGGCAGCCACCCCGGAGCATAGACCCCAGCTACCACACCACGAAGACGACCCTGCATCCGCCCAGTAAGTGGCAGAGGGAGGCCCCAGACAAAGCCCCCCGCAGCCACGAGGCACAGGTGGGCCGAGATCAGTAGCCGCCGACTCCGCCAGGCATCCAGGGCGGACAGAGCCCTGGATGGCCATATTTTTAGTTTAATGATCTTGATGATAAAAATAAATTGTTTGTAATTTTAGCTGGTAAACAGTGAATCCATGAATGTGCCAAAGCCTAATCAAAGTCTGTCTTTTATGAGCTCTAATTTGTAAAACAACTGTGTTTTGTGTCTTTGGTACCACACTGTACTTGTGTGTATATGTGTGTGTGCAAGTATATGTACATGTCTATCAAAGTGTGTTGTGGAAATTAAAGTGTGTTGTGGAGTGACACCAAAATAAAAGTTATTTATTTTATCTACACCCAGCCCCCCATATCTTGCTACAAATATGAATGTGTGGCATGACTGTGCTAACTAATAAACTATAGACAAATACACACACAATAACATACACTGGCAGAAAAGGCACTACATACCATCTTAGGGTAGGGCTGGCGACCATATGAGAAGATTTCCCAGAGAAGAACCCCATAACTCCAAACATCTGACTTTGTGGAAAATTTCTGGTGGATAAGGAACAAATATCATTGAATCCATACACCAGCAATAACATAGTTTTTAAACACCAAAAACAACACGTTCATTCTTAACAAACCCCCTTTATTAAGTCAAGGAAGGCATGTAAAACATTAAAAGCATTACAGCGGGATGCAGAAGAAGCATTAGGAAGTATTAAAAACAAACTTTTAAAATAATGAAATAAAACAGAAAAAAAAGACTTAAAGAAGAAAGGAAAAAATGCAATAAAATAAAAGTTAATTGTCAGCTGTTTTGATAAAAAAGCGGCAAAGAGACATTTTTTTTTACTTAATTCATTTTGTGTTTGCGTCATAGTCTGTGATTTTTGTTTTGTTAGATGTTTTGATTTTGTTGGGTTAATCTTGGTCTTCTTGTTCACTGATTTATTTTACTCCTTGGGGGTATTCCACAAAGCAGGTTTACTTGGTTTAGCTGGCTACGTTAACCTAGACTAAATGATAATCTTGGCTTTTCTGTTCCAAAATGGCTCATATAAGTTAATACAGAAACATATGCTGTGAACATAGCCTATAGGGAGGAGGTTTTGTTCAGGCTATGTCAAACTTATCTCCAGCATAATATCTGAGGAAAGGTCACCATGAGCGTGATCATATCTGTCAGAACCATTTTTTAAAAAACAAATGAACAGGCTCTGATTTCAGTTTTTTTTTGTTTTTAAATTTAAGTATTTTCTGGCAATTTCCCCATTGCATCGTTTATTGACTAAAAGGAGAAACACTTAATTTTACAATCTCATCATTCATTTACATTTTGGCCGGTGTCTCCATTGATTTCTTATTTTCAGTTTTAATTCTTTCATTTCCATCGCCGCTTTTGCGATCTGGCACTGTAGGTGGATTTTATCTAAAGTTCCTTTGCAGTCATCTGGACCTGGCTCTGATTATGTAACCCCCCCGGATGCCCCGTGAGCTCCTCCACCGCGGTGTGGGGTTGTTGCGGTCCGAACCTGTCTTCCATCCCTCTGACATCCACTTATTGGCTGTGAAACAGTGGCGGTGAGCCTACAGCAGGGGTAGGCAATTCCGGTCTTCGAAGGCCAGCATCCTGCAGGTATTAGGAGTTTCCCTGCTGCAACACACCTGACTCAGATCAATTGGTAATTAGAACACTTGTGCAGAGCATGACGTCAAGCTCTGCACAAGTGTGCTAATTAAATCTGACTCTAAGTCAGCTGTGTTGCAGCAGAGAACTCCTAATACCTGCAGGATGCTGGCCTTTGAGGACTGGAATTGTCTACCCCTGGTATACAGCAATATTTATGGAAACTATTGGCTACCAGAGGCGGACGGGTTATACAATACAATACAATACAATACAATACAATACAATACAATACAAGGGCTGCACGGTGGTGTGGTGGTTAGCACCGCAGCCTCACAGCAAGGAGTTTGTGGGTTCGAGCCCTGACCATAGTTTGAGCCAGAGGGGGTTGCTGGTTCGAGCTGAGGAGGGGTTCATACAGCGGCCTTTCTGTGCGGAGTTTGCATGTTCTCCCCGTGTGCATGGGTTCTCACCGGGTACTCCGGCTTCCTCCCACTGTCCAAAGACATGCACGATAGGTTAATTGGTCACTCTAAATTCTCCCTAGGAGTATGTGTGTGTGTCCACTACCCTGTTGACTCTGCCAGAAATCCTCTGCAGGCAGTGGCAGATGCAGGGGTTTTTGTTCATTTTCATCATGATTTCAGACTCAATGAATGATGCTTTTCATAGGTTTGCCATGGATGTGCACATTCTGGCATACCCAACATGGGGTTATGATAGCTACTTCATAGCTGGTGTTTTGGAACCTCAGGTGCAGACTTTATCACAGGCTTTGTTTAACCTCTTTTCTGGAATACCTCCCTGTGTCCATGCTTATCCATGTTATTTTGTGTATTTATGTGTTTATATCTTCTATCTAGTTTCTCCCTTTGCCCCTGTCAGTCACCTGGCCCCAGTTTTCTGATATCCAATCCTGCAATGCATTAGTTGTTGTTCTATTGCAGTATATACACCAGGTATTTCTTTTGTTCCTTTCCTTTTCTTTGTGTTGAGTGCACCCCTCATGCCAAGCTTAGTTTTTCCTTGCACTGCACCTTTCACCTTTAACTATTGGAATTAGCAGTTGGAGAAATAAGCTGAAATCACTAAATTATGACCAATTGATTATGATTGATAAATGGTTAAATACTGATAATTATGGATATAGATAAGAAAGAACTGGAAAAGCAAAAGTGGATTAACAGTTTCTTAAACATACCTCTTTCTTCAGAGCTTCAGGTGCAGTCCATTTGACTGGCAGCTTGGCTTTATCCATTTCCTTGGAGTCCCCTTTAGCCAGGCCAAAGTCACTGACCTTGGCCATGCTGTCTTCGGAGACAAGGACATTACGAGCTGCCAAATCTCTGTGAACCAGCTTCTTTGATTCGAGGTACTCCATCCCTTCACACACATCACTGACCACAAACATATATGCAAAGGTACAGCAGTTAGTTTAATGTGCCAAATTACACACAGTCTACCTTCTCCTGCACAAGTTAATATAATCACATTTTCACATTCAAACTCACAGAGCAAATCTAAGCAGCTGTAGAAAATTTACAACTGAGCGTCCTCTTGTCCTGAGAAAGTTCACAAGATTTCCCTGAAACACATAAATGGATTGTGTTGAACATAGTGGTGCCAAATCTATTAAATGTGGCAAAGTTCAAGCTAAAGCTCCATTTTGGTAACTCAAGAGTGGTATTTAGGTATTCTTTTAATTGTTTTTTTTATTTATTTGTCAGTAGTTAATCACAATCAGCAAAGCAGGTAAAGCTAACCTTTACAAATGTGTTATTCTTACAAAGCTGCTGATGGTTGAGAAGCTTCATTGAAACTTGTTAAGATTCTTTTGTTATCAATCTTAACAAGAATAGAAAGTATAGACACTATGAACATTATTGGATTATTAGCTTCATTGAAAGCTTTCTGCTGCAGATTTGATTCTCCCTGCGCATTTTAGCTTTCTGTTTAAATCAATATGTGCTACAAATAAAAAGCAGGAACACAAAATTCATGACTGGTTCTTTTCAGGAGTAAGCCCAGTAACTATACCACTCACCAGTGTCTCTCTTGATGCCATGCTTTGGTCAAATTAGCTGAACATTTTATACTGTCATGCTCAGTGTAGCTTTAATTTCTCTTTAATATCCTATATATAATGTTACCTCTATTATGTTATAGTTATTCAAATCAAACTTTTAGATCTTCTGTAAACTATTCTTTGTTATCTAAAAGCAGCTGACGAATGATGTGCTTACTGTACCTTAGTCATGAGTTCTGTGACAATGTGAAGCCCCTTATGAAGGATGACACCTAACAACCGCACCAAGTTTTTATGCTGCAGTTTCCTGGAAGAGGTGATCCATTAAGTCAGAACTAATAATAATTTTTAAAAAGAATCTATCAGGTTATAAATGCAATGCATTTGTATTGTGTGCTATTTGCAGGTAACCATGTCTTTTTTGAATAGTGTTTCAGGAGAATTTCAGGACTCACGTCATCACTGCGGTTTCCTGCAGGAAGGCCTGAGCTGTGACATCGCATTTAATGATCTTCACTGCCACCTTCTGGCCCATATATTCTCCTTCATAAACAGCTGAGAATGGAAATCACTTTTTTCTAAATATGAATGAAGGTACAATAATAAGCTAACACAGAAGCATGTAAAGGTTGGGACACCCCTGGCAAAGGAAATGTGTTGCTGTGAATTTATATATATATATATATATATATATATATGTGTCCTCCCTTTGTTTTCTTTTTGCCAGTGATTCTGGGCATTTTCTGTGAGTTAGAAGCTGTGATAGTAAAGAATCCTTTTAAAAAGTTCCTGAATCCAGGATTTTACGGGTGATCTGGATCACCCGTAAAATCTAATTAGTGGTTCCTGGAGCCTTTCCCAGAAGCTACCAAGCGAGAGACAGGGTACGTTCTGGACAGGTCACCAATCCATCGAAAGGTCAACACAGGGAGACAAACAACCAGTCATGCTTACAGTCACTCCTAGGGACAATTAAGAGTGACCAATTTTTTTTTTTTAATTACAATTTGAAAGTTTTATATGCTTTATTCAATGCTTTTTATTGTTCTTTGATCCTTCCAGTGTTTCCTTTGTGGGGGCCGTCTGTGTCGGGGTGGTGTTTGGCTGTGGCTGACTGGGTACGGTAGTGTTGGTGCCTTGGTGGAGGTTGGTGTTCCAGCCACACCTCCCCCTGGGCGCCTCATGCCTGTGCCCCTGCGGTTGTAGCCGCCCCCCGTGCAGACGGCTCCTCTGATGGGGTTTCCTCACCTTGTCCATCTGCACTTTGCTTCATATACTCTGATTTATCTGAGTTGGGGGATGGGAGTTGATGGGGTGCTTGCGTGCGTTGCGTGCGTGTGTGTGGTTGTGTGTGTGGTTGTGTGTGTGTGTGTTTTACATGACCACTGTTATATCGGAGGGTTGGCCGGGCGGGAATGATTTTAACTTGTAAAGTGCTTTGCGTCACAGTTTTTTGTTGGAAATGCGCTTCATAGACAAAGTTTAATTGATTGATTAACTTAAAATGCATGCCTTTGGATGATGGGAGAAAGCTGGAGTAGCCAGACAGAACCCACATGGGAAGAACATGCAAACTCCATCTAGAACGGCCCCCTGACCTTCCTTTTGTATTAATTTTAAAATGATACAAGTAGCTTTATATAGTAACTGGGCTTTTGACCAGGGTTGACCAAACTTTTACAGAGAGAAGAAAATGTAAAAAAAAACACAAAAAAACAAAGCTCACCACCAAATTCCCCTTCTCCAATATTTTCTCCCAGTTTGAGCTTTGCAATGTCCAGTAGCCATCCAGCTGGAAAGGAAAGAAAAGATAAGTAGAAGCACTCAGAGAGCACTGATCTCTGCCAAGCCATTGTAATTTCTTTTTCTTTTTGCCAATGTTTGTAGGCCTTTTTTTTTTTAGTTAGAAGCTCTAATGGCAACATGATTCCTATCTCCCCATACTAAAGAATCCTTAAAAAAATTCCTGGATCCAGGCGGTGATCTGGATCACCCCCAAAATCTAATCACTTCTTCTTTATTCCATTTCTGAGAGTTCCTGAAAATGTCTTCATCCGTCCATAACTTTCTGAGTTATGTTGCTAACAGACAAACAAACCACTGATAACATCAGTGAGTCATCTTCACCGAGAAGCCTTCATCCTAACATTGTATTTATTGTTGTACAGACAGGACTACTTGACTAAAGGTTCTTACTTTTAGACAATTCCAACTCAGCAGACTTGGTTCCCTGTTTCTGTTTGGGCTTCATAAGAGTTGTAGCGATAGGGCCTTTGTTCCTTGAGTAATACTGGAAAGAAAGAAACACATGACATGAAATCAGGCTTTTTTTTTGGGCAACCCCCTTGTATGATCACACCTTGCCACTGAATGTGTCTATTACTTTCATTTTTATCCTTTGACTAAGAGATTTTGAGCACTGCAAACAAATAAGGTGCTGAGACCTGTGGTTTGACTAAACAGCTTAAAGTTTAAAAATCTATATCTAACAGCGTGAGTATTTTTTGCGACAGATACTTCACAGTGCCAGAGTTGTACCTCTGTTTTCTAACAGAATACAACCAAATTAAACTGCCCTCAATTTTTTTATGACACATTCATTCAGACTGTTTTTTTTATTGTAAATTGTCCTCCCTTTGTTTTCTTGCAGGAATAAGTCAGCTTGTACAGTGTGACTCAGACATAAAACCATATGTTGCTCACTGATAAGATGTGGCTGCTATCTTTTTAGAGACTAACAGCAAAGCTCACTGCAACAAATTTCTTCATGACACACATACAAGCCAAAAATAGATCAACTATAAAAGGGCATTTTTCAATTAATTTTGCAGCCCATCTTTTCCATGCTGTCAATAATGCTTATGGGTTCTCAGGCAAGGCAAGGCAAGTTTATTTGTATAGTACATTTCATGTACATGACAATTCAAGGTGCTTTACATACAAACAGAAGGATTACAGCGGGGTGCAGAAAGCATTAAGAAGAAGGCGGCTCTCAAACAATTTCACTATAAATAAAGGTGGCATGAAAATGTCTGTGCTTGCGCAATGCCTTAAGAACAGTAAATGAATACAAAGATGTGTTGGCCAGAAACTATCTAGCTGTAAGTAATTCTCTAAGAATGTATTTTGTAATATGTAGACCAAACCATTTTCATTGATACTGACATGTGACTAAATACACATGTATTCTTAACTCCTAATCATTAGCTAGTGGGTTCACTAGAAAAGCAAAGAATCATGACTGGAAGGGACGTAGAAATATGCAATGATTGTTGAAAACATTGTGCAGGACAAGTCTCAAAACAGCAATCTCCTGCATTAAAGCAATACTACATAACTTTCTGACTTTAAAACTCAATGCTTCCTGATTCATTTTAATGGCACACTGACATTTGCTATGCACATTCCTAAAGCCATCATTGCCCTGCAGCATCCAGAGGCTGAGAAACCACACTTCACAACTGTTTTCACAAGATTAGCTGAAGTGAAACAGGATGAGATAATGACGAGGCTGCTGGGGAAAAAAAGTTTCCCAGGACTCCTAACTACAAACTTCAGAATATTACATTTCAAGGGAGGACATAGCTTTATTGAAGCGAAAGGAAAAGAATACACGTTTTCGTAACATTCAGAATGATTCTGACTTTTAACCTGCTGATACTATCAAATATCTTTATGCACTTTGTAGGTGGGTAAAATTGTCTGAAATTCTCACTTTAACCCTTTATGGTGCTTTTTAAAATTACATAAAACCTAAGAATTGTTTGAAAACTGATAAAGCTTTATTCAATTTTTTCTTTTTAAAAAATCCAAAAAGCTCAAGTGGTCAGCCTGAGAATCAGATTTAAAAAAACCATCAAATTAAAACCATGTTTTACTTCCTGCAGTTGGGTTAAATAAACCACTCAGTTTGACCTGTATATGATGTGTGTCCAGTCAGCTCAGTTCCCTTACCTCTATCATGTCAATGAGGTTATAAAAATACTGTTTGTCGTCAATGGTCAGCTTGTTGTCCTGGTAAATCACCCGGTAATGGATGACCTCTCCAGAGACGCTGACACACAAGACGTAGTCACCCGGATGACGTATACTTTCTCTCACCAGGAACAAGCCGTTCTCAGCTGGTTGGAGCTTACACACTGCCTCTGAACCGGATATCTTCCCATGAAACCACCTGACGAAAGACATCAAGCACACATCCACCCATATGATATGAATCTATCTTTATGAGGCAATCACAAAGGAGAGAAAAAGACAGTTACGGACAGTAAAATGCAATTTGACATAGGGGAGGAAATTATACAAAATGTATCAGGAAATGTGAGGGGTAGCATCACACCCCCCTCACTAAGATGACGCTGTATCACATATATTGTGACATTGTTTTGTTTGTCTAAGTTTTGGTTTATTTTTGCAAAACATTAACATCTCTTTCTCTGAGGTCTTGCTGGGCATGGCTTCATGGGGTGCACACATGGAGGCAGCCTAAGGACCCAAGCTGCTGGGCATTACTCAATAATCACCTGGTTAGGCTGAACCAAAGAGCTAGAGCAGAGAGGGATGGGAGTGAGTGAGTGGGGATTTTGATTTGTTTGTTTGGATGTTTTTCTGTTATGTAGTTGATTTATTTGGTAACAATGTATATAAATATATGCAGCTTTTGAATAATTACCATGGAATGTGATTGTAAATAGTGGATTCTTTTGTAGTGGGAAAATAAAGGACACTCACTGGGAGTAGAATGGTCTGACCAATCAGTTATACAAGTGCTGTGTAATGGAGTTCAAGGGGGGGGGGGCAGAGAATTGAGGCAGGATTGATGTCTGACATGGTGAATGTCAACTGTTGTGATGCATGCTGCTAACCACCCTGCCATTGGTGAGCCACTTGTAAAGGCTATCACTAATTTATGAGTAAAAAACATTAGAGCTCTAAAAACCTATGTGGAGATTGTCATTTATGCCTCGTGCTTTACCCTTCATGACTGCTGTCTTCCGGTTTTGAGGGTTATTTACAACCAAACCCCTACAGGAAACAAAACTACATACGCAATGTTGATACACAGTAAGTCAAACTTACATCAAACTTACATTTTTATTTATCTAAGCTAGCATCCAGAGTTTAAAAAAAAAAAGAAAACCATACACAGTATTACACAAGATTGCTATTGATTTGAACTTTTTTATTTCAGTCAATTGTTTCCAATGTTGTCAATTCCTGCAAATCCTTCTGCTTGCCCTGCTCAAGTTCCAACTTTCTCCTTGAAATGCCAGGACGGCTGAAAAAACCTTCTGTAACCTGTGAACATGTAAACCTTCTAAACCTCCACTTTCTGGTCCATCTCTGTAATAAAGTTGCTCAACAGTTTAGAACAGCAGCAGTAATTCTTATCGTAATGTTCATCTGTCACCTCTAACTAGTCGGTAAACTTCCCGTCCTCTGCTCTCTACTACACCTAAATTGCAATTTTATAAACTCCATACATATAAACTCCTTACATCTTGCATAACCAGAGCATTCGATTAGTGGGAATGACTGCATTGAGCTGTCTCGCATTTTGCCTTCAAAAAAGGGAAATTAGAGTCATTAATCCCAAGACTGTTTGTTTGAACCCACATCATCTGCCCACATACTGTGGTCACAAGATGTGTTATAAAGCTTGACTACAACAGAGGCTAAATTCAGAGACACCTTCCACGTCAGACACGGTGCATGTGATGCCTGTTAACACACAAGAGAGTCCTGAAGATATGTGCCCATGATCGCTGCATGTGAGATGCAGAGGAAGATGGGGAGACTCACGGCATGAGGCTGAGGTTGGGGTCCACTCGCAGAGCCTCTCTCTCACGCACATTGGTGGAGTTAATGAGTCCCTCCTCTCCTGTAGTGTTATGTCTGGCCTTGTAATATCTCTTCCTCTAGAAAAAAGCAAAGTTCCCTTTAGATAAAGCCTTCTGTGACTCTTAAACTTCTGTGAAATGAGTCACCATACCGAGCTTGCATCAACAATAGTGAGAATATCTCCTTTGTTATATACCAGCTCTCCGGATTTAGCTTTCTTATTATCACCCTTTGTTACACACTGTGTTCCAGCTGCCCAATTCATCTGGAGAGAGGAAGGTCAAATTAAAAACAGAAGCAGCATCAATCACGTGACTTCATCTAGATTTTCAGCTTTAAGACTACAAACGTGGAGTAAAGAGAACACATCAAATTTTAAAAGTGAGAAATTTTACAATTTTGTGAAAAATATCTGTTGTGATTTTGATGGACACATTTCTTAAAAAAGATGGGATGGAGGCTGGAAACGTAAAGAAAAGAAGCACCTAAAGGAGAGTTGCATCTAATTAGGTCAAATAACAGTTCAAAAATATGACTGGGTATTAAAAGTGCATTTAGAAGGCGCCTCAAGTAAATATAGGCAAAAGTTCAGCAATTTGCAAAAGAAAAATGTATCTACAAATGGTGGAGAAAATTCAGAATACATCAAATATTCCATCATCTTAAGTACATATCATCAAAGGATTTTTTTTTAAAACCTAGAGACATCCCTGTGCATAGGAGAAATGACCAAAAATAAATATTGGATGCTTGTGATCTTCATGTTCTCAGGTTGAGACTGCATTAAAAAGAGGCATGATTCTGTCATGGGAATCACTGAATGGCCTAATGAAAGCTTCTACACAAGTGAACACAGTCAATCATGACATCCACCGATTCAGGTTAGAGCTCTGTCATGCAAAGACGCCACATGAGAACACGATTACCATTGTCCGCTCTCAACCAAAACTCATTAAAAATGAACAGTGTCGGACTGTTAAGTGGTCAGACATGTTGAAATCTGGAATTCTTGGATGCCATGTTCTCCAGACTGAAGAGGAGAGGAACCATTGACTTGTCAGTGATCCACTCAAAAACTTGCATCTTTGATGGTATGGTGGAGGATTACTGTTTATTGAGGCTCCATCAGTCCTGAAACATACAGGTTTTAAAGCTACATAAGGTCCCATCGGGGAAGGTCTTGCATATTTCAGCAAGACGATGCAAAACCGCACATTGTATCTATTGCAACAGCATGGCACTATAGTAGAGGGGTCCGTGTACTGTACTGGCCTGTCAGCAGTCCACAACTATCACCAGCTGAAAACATTTAACTCATCATGAAAATAAACATGTCAAAGTCCCATGACTGCTGTGCAGTTAAAATACTTTATCTGACAAAAAAAATTCTACAAGGTCCAGTAGCTCCTTAGTTTCCAGACATTTAGTGCTGTTAAGGCAAAACAAGTTCTTTTTTTTTATAGCATAATTCAACAAAAGCATGATTCAAAGTAATAGAAAAAACTGGAGCCAGTCTGGTGACATCCACAGAAAGAAATAACTCGTGGCAACGCGTTTACTAATGCGTGGCCACTTAAGTTATTAATGAGGTCACAAGTTGGTTGTTTTTTTTATCGATGTCACCCGACGGGCTCCGTAACTGTGACACGCGCTACTTACCTTTACCATCAACAGAGTGGACGCTGGAGGAAAATCCTGTCAAAGACAATATGCCTTGGAGTGAGAATATAAAGTAGGCTACTACCTTGAGTTCTGCATCTGTACAACAATATTGGCGGAAGAAATATATAACAGAGAAATACAGAGGATGTTATCAGACAGATGTCGCAGAGGACGGACGCCCCTGACTCCTATGTGGTCGACATGAATGTTTCAGTAGGCTACCTGCGGCTCCGCAGAGCACCTGAAGGCCTGAACTGACTGGAGGCAACACAACCAAGGACTCCTTCAAATCTCCGGCAGCTGTCCCCTGATGTGAGACTCGTTACACTCGCTTTCCAGCTTCAGTAAAACTCCACAGTGCAGAGGTGTGATGTGATCCCTGTGTCTGACTGTAGGCAACTTCCTCAGTCTTTGTAAAAAAAAAAAGAAAAAGAAGTGCCGCATATTAAACGAGGCGGCGTTAGACGTGACGCTGCGGGTGCCATGCTCATCCTCATACACTCAGATTGCGCTTTCCTCTTTTTGCATTAAACGATTTTTTACAGACCCTTTGCAGGAACAAAATAACCCAGGAGACAAAATGGTTTAAGTGTATTTAATATCTCCCCTTAATTATAGGCAACGCTACAAAGACATTCAAATAATAGGACTGCAACGTTCACACTTCCAGTTTACACAATACAAAACAGAATGCAACATTCTTCAGAAATAAAACCAAAAAATACTCATATGTGGGGCTCTTAGTAAACAAACTAAAAATGCACAGTAATTCTCTCTCATCAACTTTTAAGCCCAAGTTGTGCAACTGTCCCTTGGCAGCCCTAAATCTTTAAATGAGATCACAACAATACTAACCACACATAAACAACTTATATATGCCCCCCCCTCCCAAACTCTGTCTTCTGTAATATACAACATGATGCAGGCACAAGGAAGAAAGTCATCAATTTGATCATTACAGCAGATATTCAGTCTCATATTTTGACTAAAGCTTCTCTCCTCAGCTAAGCATCCTCTGGAAAAAAAAAGAATACTAGGCATATCATTCAAAAGATAAAACTATGGCTGCATACATTATCATCTCTTAAGTGCTTCGTTCCCTCAGCATGCACTGTGCAATTAATGTCTTCTCTCTTCAAAGGCAGAGAGTCTTAAGTGTGAAACCTTGCAGAAAACCTCAGAGGGGAGTTCCTGCAAGTGTGGGTCAACTTTTTTCAGTTTGTCTTGTTTTGTAGGTGAAGGGCCTTTGGTACGAGTTCAAAAACTCATCTCCCTCCAAGTCATGAAATCAGATGTCTTTCCAGGAGCTTTACAGGCAGCAGAAATTAAATTAAAAGTTCACACTGTTTTATTGGTTCTGATGTGTCATCTGTAGGCACAATGAACATCACAGTACTGTATACATGTAGCTCCTTAACACGGTGCTCTCTGAAATCAGTCTTACAACTTCAAAGCCCTCATCTTCAACATTTTCAGCAGCAGTATTAGTTCAGCAAGTCCTCAGGAGTTGGATAGTAAAATTGAACAGGCCCGAGAAGCAGCTTTTTCTTCAGAGAAATATTTTTAAAAAGTTTAAAGTGCTCATCTTTAAACTGTAGAAGAGGATTTAATGACAGAAAACAGTAGTGGTGAATGCTGCAAATAAAAGGCAGGGATGACTTATACTGACATGGAATGATGCAGTCAGTAGCTTTCAAGATTTTTTTACTGAGCCAATTTACTCTGCACATCATAGATTACACTATATCTGCATTAAATGCTATATGGGAGAAGAAATTGTAGTACAGAACGTCTGCCCCAAACCTTTTAAGGGTGGACATATATGGACATGTAGAGTCAAAGTTATATTTATACATGTGTAGCTGCGTGTTAAGATCGTTTCCATAAGAAAAGATTAAAGGTGTGACATTCTACCAGTCTCTAAACTAGCAAACGCCTCTGCACTAGAGGCAGAGGTCAAGCACTTGCTTCTTCTTCCTTCTTGTCTTTTTTGCCTTCTCCCTCGCCTTCACCCGTGTCGCTGATGTCCCGTCGTCGTTTGCGGTTGCGTGCGCTGGCCTTGGATGCCGGCAGTGACTCCATCCCCAGAACCTTGTGGATCTGGCGGAAAGCAAGCAGTCGCAGAGCGTGCTGGAACCAGAGAAAGCAAAGATTGTTGAGTCTGCAAAGCTGGAAGAAACACATTCTCATATCCAGCCGTACAAAACAGGATGCGTATGGGCACCTGTGCACTAGCAGTTATATCCTCCCGGGCTTGAAGCTTCATGCACTCTAAAGCATTTGTTTGCTCCTTCTCGCAGGGATCCATCAAACCTGGCCCATCTGGTAAAAGACAGACAAGAACAATGAATGTGATTTAAAAAGTAAACCAGATGGAGAAGACTGTCATTTATTTTTAATACAATCAAGTTTAACACAAAGCTATTTTGCAGCATCAATGAGGCAGGCAAAGAAGAAGAAGAAAAAACACTCAAAATAAAAACTAAACTAAGCTCTGTAAGAGCATGTGTAGTTTGTTTAAATGTTGATCTACTTTTTACTTATTTGGTTAACTTGTGCATATTTGAATGAGAGACCTGGCAACAGGATGCCTGTAGAGATGCACTCCAGGACTCTGCGCATGGCCTCCCCTGGGCTGAGCGGGCCTGTGGCACTGCTGATCACCTTCTCCACCAGCAGCTCCATTGCCTGAACAGAAAAATGGAGGGAAAAACACAGTGAATGGAATTCATTCACACCTTCACATTGTCTTTACTCGGGTCTCAGTGGAGACAAACTGATAATCGACAGTCAAACTTAAACATTGGATGACATGTAACAGACAAGTGAATGCACTAACCCAACCAGGCATCTTCCCCCAGGTAGGAACACGCTGACAGAGGTCTCTCAGCACCCGAATGATGATCACACAGGACTGCAGCCCATTCGCACGAGCCTTCAGAAAGTCAGATCAGATGCAAAAAATGATCATTTAAATTCTCGACTTCTGACAATGTCAACCACAGTCACCATAAAACTAAAATCTATTTTTATGACTAAAGGTACAGCACAGTTTGCAATATCATTTGTGAAATTTTAAATCGACAGCTAAAGGTATGGTACTACTGAGGATCAATTCCACTTAAGTTTCCAGGTTATAATGAGATTTTTGTGAGGATACATAGGACACTTATGAATTACATTTTCCTTCAGTGAAGTTAGAGCAACAACAGAATTAACACAAAATCTCATCCTCTGTTGTAGATATTTTTTCATGAAAGGACTTTTTGTTGTGATAAAGGGTCTCAGATATTCTAATGCATCATCAGAGAAAGGAGAATAGCCATCTGAGACTAAAGATCAATTTAATCTGTTGTCCATAAAGTTTTACCTGAAACCATTTGGCATGACGGAGAGATGCCAGGTATTCCAAACATTTCTTCTTATTCAGAAGATCAGGGGGATCATTCTCAACCACGTCTGTTGAAGATCGCATATACAGATTTATGATTTACATTTAAGCCAAAGCAAAATCCACAAGATCACTGCAATACTTTAACAAGTGTTGTAACTGCAGCCACTGATCTGGGATGAGATTAACAATGCAACTTCATGGGTGCTTTCTGAGCAGACATTTCCTTCAACCCTTAAAATAATCTAAAAGGTTTCTATTAAGTCCTTTTCACACATGCACAGGAGTCCAGAAATATTTTTTCCTGTGTTCATGTGTGAAAACAACTTCAGTTTGGTAAGAAAAGTAATGAAGGGGAGATGTGAAAGAGGAAGACAGGCATAAAAATAAGGATTAACAGAATGTTTCTGATTTACAATTTCTGAGAGACAAGTAGTTAAAAACAAACACAAATGTGTCCTTTGGAGTGGAAGGTTACAGGCGCATGTAAAAAGAAGGAAATCCAAGGCATTCAGAGAGGGGTCAGATATTTGAATTAAATTTTTAGTTTAAGATTAAAAAGTCTGTTTACTACCACCATCCCACCCGTTTATGGTTTAAAGACATTATGATTAGTCAAACACAGATGCAGCTAACAGAGCTAAGAACAGCTTTGTTTAATCATTTCAGTCCATGACCATCAAGTTGAACATTTAAAACTAATCAGAGCCACTGTTAATGATATTGCACCTGAACCTTTTCTATTGCACTTTTCAAGGCACCGAAAGCACTAAACTTTCATTGTTCATTCACTCTCCATTGTGTGAATCACTCTCACATCTGTTATCACTCGCTAATTTATTTATTTTAGATCAATCTTCTCTGTAGGTCCTCAGATCAGACTCTTCAGCCCAAGCTGTAAGCTACATATGTAGCTACAGCTGCCCTGCGGCAGACTGATAGAAACATGGCAGTCAATCCAGTCTCTCCGACCACCACCAACACATATATAAACATTCATACACATTCACACACCAGCTATGCCGACACTGGGGGAAATGTTTTGCCCAAGGACACGACGACAGATTCACTGAGATGGAGCAGGATTTGAACCGCAAACCATTGGATGACCTGCTCTACTGCCTGATCACCTGCCACTCCATCCAATAATGGCGAGTCAAAATGTCTGCTATCATTTAATTGCAATGCAATGTCCTGTATAGGAAAGTTTGGATTCAGGCATTTTGATGTGAATGTTAGTCTTGACACACACCACCCACTTAATCATCATCTCAGATCTAGTAAACCCACCCTCTCTCCTCCTTGAAGGGGCGTCCTCCAGCAAAGTAACATGCACCACCACACACCAAAAACAGCTCTGTAAGGGTCCAAAGGCAGAATTAGGAGGCTAAAGTAGTGATCCTGTCTCCATACTCCCCGATTCCTGACCTAATGATGAATCCAATTTCATTCTGCCTCTACAACCAAATTAACTATTTTCTCAGTTATAACTCTGAGAAATATTTTCCCACTAGATTTAATAAAGAAAAATATAGTTTGGGCTTTTTCACCATTAGGGCCTATATTGCTTTTCGGGTGAAAAGCCAGTAATTGAAGTCAAATGTATTTATGCTTTGAGTGGTGTGGATTTCCTCTTTTTCACATTTGATTTGATACAGCAAGCTCATAAACAAAAATTAACCAAAGACGTTTTTATCATAACTTTTTGAACATTTCTGAACTCTATCATCAATTTTATCCCTCTGGAGAATAAATTCGTCAGTTGAGGTGTGGAAAGTGCTCCTGTTTTACACCATCCTTAAAGCTGGATTTACATTTAAAAAGGACATTTCCCAGGGAGGTAGAAGATCGTTCTTTCACCTTTTGCCTCATCAACATCAAAAAGTAAATCAGCAAAGTAAAGTTAGATCTGACAAAGGCTAATATGAACTTGATTAGCAGTATGAACAAAATTAGCTTCTTTCTTTAGAATTTCATAAAAATTTAGTAAAAGGACAGACAAGGAAGACATTTTTGAGATTGGTTAACGTGACAAACAACAGGTTTCTCCTGAAGACTAAATGTGGTTACTAATGACATACATTATTTTACAAGCTAAGTTTTGGGGCTTTCCACTCTTCCATATTCAAGAGAACTCTAGCAAGAATAGTTTAAATTTGCTTTCATCAGTGGTAAACACATGACAAAAACAAAGCCATCGTTTTGAAGCCTACACCATCATACCACTTAGAATAAAAGCCCACCATTTATCACACTTCTCAGGAATGGGAGCTTTGATTTAGCTGCATTTCAGCCTCTCTAATAACAGCAAGTGAGAGGATGACATCACAGTGAAAAGCTTGATAAATGGGGGTGAAATAGTTGGTTTATTTCCTCTCTTATCAGTGGTATGTGTATCAGTGTGGTCTTCAGATGAGCCTTTGGCTTGTCAGGGTCTGTTGATACAGAATGGGGCACTGATCAACCAACCCAAACAAAACATAAAAGAGAAAATTAAATAAAAGACAACAACTACAGAAAACATTTCTGCCATGTTTTCAAAATGAAAAAAAAAAAGAGAACACATTAAGATGCTGACAATTACTGAGGCAGGCAGAGGAGTGGTTGTAACACAATGATCTTAAACAATTAGCCTCATTGTTGAAAGGGGGAAGTAATGACAATGGAGTCGATAATTTCATCTACATTTTACATTTCAGTGCTGATCATTGTGATGCAGTAACAATCACACTCCAATACCTTATCATTGATAATGCCACATAATAATGCAGGGATGACAGACAAGAATGAGAAGTTGGTGGACCCCAAACATTCCCCTCACAGGTACCATTGCAAAACCATTTTCTGATTCTATGAAGATTACTGTGTAAAAAATGTCAACAATGTCATCATTTGAAGTATTATCATCCCTGGGCATTATCTGAACAGTGATCATCTATCATCAGAGCTTCCTAAAGGTTTTATATGAGCATGTGTTCATGGATTAAACACACACCCGAGTGGCACAGAAAGGTCGGAGAGCCTGGCTTTTGATTCTTATTTCTTTGGAGAGAAAATAAAGAAACAGGGGACTACTGTAGCAGCAACAAAAATGGGGAAATGAAAAAAGTGGGACAAACGAGCGTGTGATTTAATTCTTGGGTGTTAAAGGAAAGAAATGTTAAATGTGGGCTTAGTTAATGTCCCACCTGTTTTGTTGATGTAATTATTTAGCCTTAAAAATTACTGTTCTAAAGGGTGAAAGGGTGGAGCAAGGGGTAAAAATATAGATATATGTGTATTGCACACACCAACATTTGGTTGTTTGGCATTGAAAGCTTTGGCTTCTCTAACCTTTCTCAGCCGCTTTTTCTTCTGCCTGTTTGTCCTTCTCGGCAGCAGGGTCCTCCCTCATCAGCGGCGAGGTGAGAGAAATGGTCACCTGCATTTTGGGCTCCTTGCTTGAAAATATCACGATGTTCGCCTCCTCGGGGTGAGCCTGCACCTCATACTGATCTTCAGAAAATGTCTGCCGGTTAAAAGGACACTTGGGATTACTCACTACAGAGGAGGAGGAGTGTAGGGGGTAAAGAATAGCTTTGTTTTGTGAGGTAACAGGGAAATACTGCTATTTTGTATTTTAAGTCTTTGATAAAAGTTCAGTGGGGTGTATCTACCTTATCAAATAAGGTCAGAGACGGTACAAAAAAATCTAAATGATTGATCACTGACATGGACTTTATAGCATTAAAATTTAGAAAATGAAAGGGGCAAAGAATGAAGAAAAGTCCCATCTCACTCTGTAGGATTCAGGTGTCATAACCAGGCAGTAAATCTAAAGATCAGTGGAAAGCACCTTCAATAAAAAGTTCATTCAGCTACAGCCTGAGGGAAAAAAGGTTAGGAATAACACCACTTCACAACCTTGTATCCACGCCTTTGTTTGCCTTACATATAAAGCATAATTAATATAAAAATTGCTGTGAGTTTTCCTCTGCGGGCGAGGGATAATTATTCCATTTGCAAAGATATAAAAAAAAAATGTCTCAAGATGTTGCGTGTTTACAGTAAAGGTTAGAAATCTTTTGACAACAATGAGTGGAAAAATAGATTTTTCTAATTTTGCTTTACTGCATCACACCTGCTGATATTGACCTGGATATTCATACAAGACTCAACTCAGGTTTTCATTCTCACAATGAAAACTTCAGCATTCATAATTTTACCAAATAATATACAATATACTCTGCAAGAGAAGTGAGTACAGCCTGGTTTAATATCACTTAGTAAAACCATTCAGATTTGCATCACTTCATAGCAATTGTATTTTTATTATTCTCATTGAAAAGTCAAGTATTTTGTATTGTCGCATGTAAAACTGAAAACTATGTCATCCTTTATTGTTTTCCTTTTCTGAGGTCACATTGTCAAGTTTTTCCAATTCTTCAAGTAATTCTGGTCAGCAAAGGTAATTCTGTGAGGCTGTGGTTGTAGAAGTGGTCCCAAACTGAGAAGGTTCTGGTGTTCAAAGATCATTTTCTAACCATGTTCTTGTTCTAACCAGGCTCCTTGGAAAGAGCAGGTTTTTCATGGTTCTCTCACTTTTGGGCCATTGATCACAGATGTATTCATATATTCACATGAATTATCGAGTTTCTACTTTGAGGCTTATATTTATAAATATATCAACTTTAAGTATAGATCATTTTTTTAGGATTAAATCTTTCAGTGAAAACATAATTTTGACATATTTTACAATAAGTGACATTTAAAGGGGATGCAATCACTTCTGTTATTTGTGTGGAGAACAAACTGTTATTGTGACCGGTTGTGGCTGACAGTCGTACACGTTCAGTGAAATGTAAACTGCTCTAGTGGATAAAACCAACCCAACTGACGTATTTTACCAATGATATTTTTTGTTTATGTAAAGTGGTTGGGAATACGCCTTCCTTCTCAACAACAAAGGCAGTAAAGGAGGAAATCTCTGATTCCCATTTTTTTGTTACACAGCAGTATCTTCCAGTCTTTTGGCATCCATGTCTTATGACAGGTCAAAAGACAACAGATAGGAAAGAATAATTCCTGCTCTTTATACACCTTCTGTATCCAAATATTAGGAACAAATACTGATGAATGCAGCCTTTTTGTAAGAATTTTGTTTTTGGTTTACAATCCAACAGTAATAGGAAAACTTGAAGATTCCTAATCAAACTAAATGTGAGAATGCAGATGTGATTTCTTTATTTGTCACAATCCTTCCTTGATAAAGTTTCACACACAGTACAGAGGGTCAAAATCTTTCATGCTCACCACTAGTTCCTTTGGCAGCTGCGTAGCGATGGTCTTCAGCAATGAGGCGGTGGGTTTTTTAGCCGTCAGCAGGATTAGTTCCACATTTCTGTCCCCACGAAGCAGCAGGCCTTTGGCCAGGATACCAACCCTCATCACTCCTTTTAGCAGCCGAGCAGTGTTTTCAGTACTGACAGAGATAACAACAGGTCAGGACAAAAGGTTGCAGAGCTGATTTTACAAGCACTAAATATCAACTTTTATACTTTTAGCATGATATTTGATCTTACACATCTAGAACTGTCTGGCTGTACAAAATGTAATGAAATAGAAAAAAAATAAATGCTCCCCTGCACCTATTTTACCTCAAAAACTTGTAAAATATATACAAGTCACTGCTTACCTCTTTTCATCTACTCCCTCAGTAGCAACAGTAGTAACAGCTAGTTTTTCCTTCTCAAGCAGGGAGTCTGACACCAGTTTTAGAGCTCTCTCTGAGTGGGAGACGATCCTCTGCACAGCCTGGAGCTCCTCTTCCACTGGGTAAATGGCGGAGTGCTTGGCCATGATGTAACGGTCATCAGGAGAGTCAGGCCGTCGAACACAAGTCTTAAAGAGGGGGGTCGGTATATACACAGTGATTTGTCACACTTAAACAATCTTAGCTGAGAGGATTTTTGTGTTTGTTTTCAACATTAAAAGGTCCCTATCATGCTATTTCAACTTTTCTGAGCTTTAGTGTTATAGTGTTGAATACTCATCAGACAAGTGAGCAGCATCGTTTATTAATCACATAAACGCATTTCTGAGTTTCCCAGTGTTCTCTACAATCAGTTTCCATGGTGCTGAAAACAATCGGTTTCAGAGAGTTGTGGGCAGCTGTAGCTCAGGTGGAAGAGCAGTCGTCTACCAACCGGAAAGTTGGTGGTCCGATTCCCCGCTTCCCCCTAACTACATGTCAAAGTGTTCAAGAAATTGAACCCCATGTTGCCTCCCAATGTGCCTATCGAGGGTATGAATTTGTACAGTAGCACTCAGTATTTATCAATATAAGCGCTGTATGAATGTGTGTGTGAATGTGACATTTAGTGTCAAAGCGCTTTGAGTGGTCAATATGATCATTTACCATTTTATTTCTACTTCGATATTTTAGTGACGTTCCCGACGGACAGAGGTGACAGAACATTCCCGAAGGAAACAACGGCTAGACAGCAATGGTAGGAGTTTGAGTTTTGGGAGATTTAGGAGCCACAGAATTGTGCCAACATTTGTACCGGACACCGGCATTTCACCGAAGACTGCTGGATGAATAAGGGCCAGTACAACATGGGGTTTTCAACCAGGCTTTTGCTGAAAGGAAGGTCTGTTCCTACAAATCAAGGACCGCGTTTCCAATCCTGAGCCACAAGCTGTGTGTAAAACCGTTGTCTGTTTTGTTTAACAGGGAAATACACAAATATATAAGGCGAGTGAACGATGGCAAATAACGTTATATCGGACTATGGCTGGTAAGCAGAGTCTTTACCAAACAGATACATCCTGTTACATTCGTTGCTGTGGGT
>JBBBVU010000015.1:16886549-16913697 GCA_037177055.1 Atherinosoma microstoma | reverse complement strand
AACGTTATATCGGACTATGGCTGGTAAGCAGAGTCTTTACCAAACAGATACATCCTGTTACATTCGTTGCTGTGGGTTGCTGAGTTCACCCTTGTTTTCAGGATCTGATTCAGGCTCCAACATGTACGGCTGTGTGATTTGTGTTGACATTTTTTACTGAGTATTTATTTTACTTTGTTTTGTTGATGTGTGCGCTCCCGACAACTACTCCCGGCAGCTGACCAATCAGAGGCAGCCTGTATTAGGGGGATGCCTCTAAGACTCTTCTACCTTAGGGCAGAAGAGTCTGATCTGAGGGCCTACGGAGAGGATTGATCTAAAATAAATAAAGGGGTTTGTAAAAAATTCTTGATCAATTCCTGCCCTTGTGGACTCGTATATAAAAATAATTGAGCCCGAAATGATGATAATAGGGCCCCTTTAAGGAACACAAGCAGAAGAAGAAAGAAGGAAAACATTTGTAACACTCACCAACAGAGGGGGCACTGGCATACCGGGACGACTCATTAGTGGTGGAGGGGCCATTCTACGTCTCTGGTCCCCCCAGTACAGCTGCTCCTCCTCAATCCTCCTCCAGTACATGTCCTCCTCATATCGCCTGCA
This sequence comes from Atherinosoma microstoma, assembly GCA_037177055.1. NCBI lineage: Eukaryota > Metazoa > Chordata > Actinopteri > Atheriniformes > Atherinidae > Atherinosoma > Atherinosoma microstoma. Next base: position 16,913,094 of record JBBBVU010000015.1, on the reverse strand, counting down.
AGAAAGAGGAAAAATGTTCATGTCATACAGATGTCATGTCCCTAAGATATCGTTGCCTCACAGTGGTGTCAAGCCATTTGTCTTTTAGCTAAAATTATATTTTTATAATTGTTTCAGTTAAAGAGACAGAAATTAGAAGGAAGATTTTTAATTTTTAATTTTATGCAAAGAGGGGGGGGCATCATGTGTTTGCGTTGGATGCGTGCGTGATGATGAATGTGTGAAAAGTGAAAAAGAGTGTGATCAGGTGTGTGCTATTGATTTTGATGTTTTACACTTAGCATTTTTTAAATAGTTGTTTTTATGATGTTTGTCACTTTGTGATGCGTCATGTATGAAAGGTGCTATATAAATAAAGTTTGATTTGATTTGATCTAACAGGGGGATGATATGACTTGTTTAAGTTGCACCAAAGTTTTTTTTTTTTGTTTGTTTTGCAAAAAGGGATCTTCCTCAAAACATTCAACAAGTACTGTTAATGTTACAAACTAGTTTTTACAAAAAGATTGTTTGCTCAATGTGAGATATAAAGTTACAAAATTCAAAAACAATAAATGAAGCATAAATAACCAGTTTCACTAACTTGCCCTCCATCCCACCAACAAAACTGACGTTCATCAACATCGCTGTTCTATCATACGTGTGGTCTAAAATCTGTCTAGGGGACAACTGGATCTCTCATCTCTTTTCCAAGGCCCCACTCGACATCTGATTGTTTAGTTACTGTATGTGTTTAATTGATAGCAAAGCTGCGTTCCTTAGACTCCATTAGCACACACATGAAGTTATTAAACTGTTTCTTTTTTTTTCCCCGCAAAAACTTTGATGCCAGAAATCAGGCGTGCCACCGGAATACTTCAAGCCCTGAATTAGTATGACTGACTGCTCCTCCACTGCTACTTGAAAATTTAACTATTCTCGACTTTTCACAGGAAGCTATACAAGCAAAGTGAAGCTACAGACCAAGAATTCAATTTGGCAATGCAAGACATCGCCAAGCCCAAAGTGAATGGGAAGATAAGATCATTGACATCTGAACTATGTACATCTACATTAGGACAGATGGACAATGGACGAGTGATTTCATCATGTACATGTGATTGATAAAATCCTCAAATCTATTTTAACTTTCCTATGGCTTTGGTATAACATCTGTGTTATTATACAAACAAGTGACCAGAGTCAGAAACAGTCATGTCATGTGCTTGAATGACAACTGATCTTCCCTTTTTGTTGTCTTGTGTCCTAACAAAGGACATTTTTAAACTTGACGTCAAAATGCGAACAAGTTTAGGTGTATGATTAAGAGCCGACACTGACCTCATCTCCATTTGCCAGCGTTGCTCATCATCTCTCTGTCTCTTCAGCACCGCTTTCTGCTTCTGCTTCTTTAGTTTGCTCTCCTGCAGCTTCCTGGCCCGGTTACTGGGCTTAATCTCCACAGGAAGCTCTGGGTTTACTTTCTTCTGTAGAGAGACAGTGAAAAGAAAGGAACAAATTTAAGGGGAATGTAACAGAAAGGTAATGACAGTCTGTGCACACCGGATCCTGTACTTCCACTGCCTATTCCTACAATATTGCAGAGGGACAGTGTGATCTGAATTAGAAAACTGCAGAGACTACCTACAGTCATTCCTCCTAGGGGTCAGTACAGAGGCTGTTTTTTGCTTCCAACATTAAGAAAGCAGAGTGTATGCACTGGTATTCTCTAAACCAATGACAACCCAGAGTTGAGACCAGGAAGCAGAGTTCTAGTCTTACACACTTCTCTGCAGTCTACCACCCGCTGTCATGCCAGTGCATCCCATGATGCACTGGGCTTTTCATACTCATCTCTCTGCTCCTTATCTCCCATGTATAAACCTATGACAGTACTGCCATCATTAACGTATTTCCCCTCTCTCAGCAGATCTCGCTGGATCAAATATGATGTCTGTTGTCTCTCTTTCTGTCCTCTCCACCCCAACCGGTCGAGGCAGATGGCCGCCCTCCCTGAGCCAGGTTCTGCTGGAGGTTTTTCCTTCCTGTTAAAAGGGAATTTTCCTTTCCACTGTCACCTCAAGTATGCTCAGGATGGGGGATTGGATCGAAGACTAGATTCGATGCAGTCTGTTGGTTTCCTTGGCTACGCTATTTGTTATGAATTGGCTTGTATGAATCACTGAATGACAATCAAATTGGCTCAAACTGATTGTCTGTGAAGCGCCCTGAGATGACATTGTCGTGAATTGGCGTTATACAAATAAAGATGAATTGAATTGAATATCTGGATGGGGCTCAGTAGAAATTGTTGTGAACTTGTTTGTGTATCAAAATCAATTAATGCACATGCTTTCATCTTCCAATGGAAATAAAAGTACAAGTAACTAAAAATATTGCATAAAAAAAGTCTAAAACATAAAGACAGCTCAGACCAAGCAAATATTCAAACTTGTCTGTAAAACCAGTCCATCCATTCCACCATGTTATCAGATGATGCCTGAAATACCTAATTTTGTTGCATTCCATACAGAGGACCAGGAACAGCTATTACTATAATTTATAGTTGAGTACCCAATGGGCCAGAAATTACCTCAGCAATCCTTTGAGTTGCTTACCTTGTATTGTAGCCTGTGCCTTCTTCCCTTCAGGTGCATATCTTTAGCATTGGGATCGTTGAAGCTACATTCACACAGTTTACAGTGAAATCGAATCACTTTTCCATCATCATTACATACCTGAAAATGACAAGCATTTAGGTACAGTCACATAAATCAAAGTGTCACACTTCAACAAAAACAATCTGGATCAATGTCATTTAAAACACTGACAATAATAGTCATGTTTGGGAGTTGTTTTGTTGTACATTGGAAAGCCTGATTAGACAGCATTGAAGTGTTTAATGCAGGGTTGTTCAGTTCTAGTTCTCAAGGGCAACTGTCCTACATGTTTTAGATCACAGAGATCCCAAATCCTTGTCCTCGAGGGCCAGTGTCCTGCAGGTTTGAGATGTTTTCCTGCTGCAACACAACTAACTTAAATAAATGGATCTCCAACAGCTCAATATCAAGTTTTGCATAAGCCTGTTAATGACCTATTAATCTGATTTTAGTGTGCTCAAGCAGGAAACACCTAAAACCTGCTGGACAACGGCCCTCAAGGAAATGGACATCCCGGATCTATTTTGCTTCTAAATTTGTTTAGCCACAGCAATTTTTTTCAGTGAAAACTGATAATGTGAAAAACAAATTGTTTCCATTTCCATAAATTGACCATGTCCAATTCTTCCTGATGTGAAAGGATAACCAGAACATCCCCATCTTCACTTTGTTTTTCTATCTTGTATGGCCAAGGCGACTAGTTTTTTATGTCACTGTTAAATTTGCTTCTGGTTAACTATCAATGGTCTGATGTTAAGGTATTATAATGCTATCATGAATAAGTAAACATTGGTGATTCGCTTTTTGTTAACTCAAACACTGCCAAGTCTACTAACCAGCAGAAACTACAGGCTAAATGTACTTTGATAATCGAACTTGACTTCTTCAAATCATTTCACTTTAATATAATTTTTTTCACTTTCAATTTATTTCACCTATTAGTCAACAAATACACCACAGGGGTCAATATCAACAGTCTGATACATGATACTGCACCAGTGGGGATGCTGTAAGCATTTCCTTCCTACCTCTTCTACATAGTCATGCCCCACAGGCTGGATGTCCCCTTGGCCTCCAGCTCTGTCATCATCACTCAGAGGCTCCATCTTCTGGACTGACAACTGAACAGGCTCCTCCGCTTTAGGCGCCACCATGGTTACCGCTGCTGATGGTGCTGATGCTGCTGGAACACTTGTTGGCTTATTGGCTGTGAAAGAGGTCAAATGTTTCTAAGAACTCACTTGAGGCCATTTGTTGAAATCCTAAAAGCTTGGTTTGAAATAAATAAATAGATCATAAAATGTGATACTATATTACAGGAAAACGAATTTGAAAGGAATGTTGGTGATAATTGAGTTAATCAAAAGTTATTGGAAATGATTACAATTTGGGATACTCTCTGTTTTGTTTATACATCTGCGGCTCAAATTCTAATGCACAGAAACAAATAAACGAGGCATAAAATTATAGATTTAAGAAGGTGAATGTTGCAAGTCCATTTGCTGCAAAACCAGAGGAATGTGCTTTCTTCATCCTTTTAGTTGATTCTGCAGGTTTACTATTCTTACAAAGGGCTTTTGTCTGTGTGATTCTTATCGCAAATTACATGTCAATGTTGTTCATTCTAAGAATGAAGACAAGGTGCTCTATCCCCTCTGTTCAAACAATCAGACATCTGTTGTTGAAGTCAGCAAATCTCTTTAAATACTGTATATTCTGAAACAATACAGGAGACAATCAAAAGAAATGTGAGGGAAAAATGCCTTTTTGTATCCTATGTTTGGATAAATGTGCACAATGAAGCTGAGGTAAAGATGACAATCATTCCAGATCACTAAATGTTCATCATCAAATGGGCCAGATAACAGGGAAAACATCTCAAATCATTCAACTTACAAATGGTTGTTATTTTGATGGGAGCTGGCTTCTTGACTGGTGGGGTTGTTTTGGTTGTGGTGTTTACAGGTGACTGTTTGGGTATCACAGGAGGGGATGCAGTTGAAACTGTGACAGAAGCCGAGGATGAGACTGGAGGTTTTCCTGCTGTTGAGGTCGTGATAACTGGAGCAGAATTCACCAACACTGGCTCAGTGGAGGGTATTGGTTTTCCAAGCTTGGTATGAAGTTTCACCACCTTTCCATGGTTGACAAAGAGAGAGGGAGATCCAACCATTTAAGGCAGCTGATAGTTAATCCCATCCCCACTTCCTCAGGTATATTTTATTCCAAGATCTGGCAGCTTTGATGGAACATCACAAGTATCCCACCATTATGTCAGATATCAAAAGCATGCTAGCTGCCTTCACTCTCCAAAATAACAAATCCTGAAAGACAGTCAAGAGGAAAAAGTATCATAGGTTTTCCAACCTTCTGGTGTTTGGCCCCACGAATATGAGCAGCATAGGCGTCCACTCCAGTGCATGATACATCACACAACTCACACCGTAACTGAGTTTGGACACCTCTGGGCCCATTGCTGGTCCCAGTCTGGCCCCCAGCTTTTAGAGCTGCTTCCTTTTTCTTGTGCTTCTGGCCTTCATTGTGTTCCCTGTATGTCTAAACCAAGATGAAGTAATGAAAGCATTAATGCAATTAGACTCAATCTTTTTTTAATATGTACTTTGGTATGAAATCTACATATTAAAGGATACTTTTTGTTTCCAAAAATGCTCTGCATTGCACAACACATTAGAGGTACTCTGAAAATGTCTTACTCTTGACCTATAAAGCTGATCCTGACTCATTTCTTGTAGAATTGCTTACCTGAGGGCCTGCACAGCTGATCTTGCAAATATCACAGTAATGCAGCTGTGGCTGTTTAGGAGGTCCTTTTGGCCTCTGCAGCTTGTTCTGGTGAAAAGCAGGCTTTTTGTAAGAATTTCCAGTAGGAGCTGTCACCATGTTGCTGCCTGAGTTACTCCAGGATGAGCTTGTCAGCTGCTTGGGTGGCAGCTGAACAGGGGGCTGGGGCTGTTGGGGCTGCTGTGATGGCTGTGGTTGAGGCTGGGGTTGAGATAGAGTCTGCTGGGCTTGCTGGTAATAGGAAGGGGCGGATGCAGGGGTGTAGCCAATTGAATTGTAATTGGAGTAGTTAATGCCTGAGGGTGAGAGACCAGGAAAAAAAAATACTGAGGATAGAGTTACTAAAGAAAAGAAAGCAAGCAGGAAATGGGTCAAACATGAACAGTCAGCAGTCATATAAGCAATAAGTGGCACTTAAATTTCCCCAGGGACAGCGCCATGCCGGGCGTCCACACTGCTTTGGCAAAGATGTAGTCAGAAAATGTATTTCCATTTTTAACTTGCAGGGTATCACTATGTGTCTATGTTTGACCAGGCCTTAAAGCAGAATGCAAAAAACAAAGGAAAATATTATCAGCTACTGCATACAAGTATGAGGCAATAAACTGCATATACAGTACCCATTTTTACAGCAGTTGTGCTGAATGATACATTCTGAAAGAGTTCTATGATCCCCTTGAACAATTCTTGTAATTTGAAGCAGATGCAGTTCTCAGTTTTATTCTCATTGAATAAATACTATATATCTTTGACCTGTATTTTTCCCATATTTTCAGTGTTTGAGAATTGCTCAGTTCATAACATGGGAAATCTGTACTTTTATTCATATGCGGCATAACTAATTGTACTTTTCATCACCATGCATTTTCGATTTTTTTGCTTTTTTTGTTATACCAATGTCGGTGAGAATTCTAATGACAACTGGTGAGCATTATTTTCGTATATATGCACACGTAGTTCGGCAAGTTAAATCACAGTTATGTCACTCCGTTATGGGCATCACCATAGAAAACGCGTGAATCAACTGGTTCAGATCAGCTGGCTTTTGACAGGTGAAAGAGAGAATCGTGCTGTAGCATGGAACGGTTGTTCAACATAAAAAGTACATTGAGGCCAACATAAAATAGTTCCACTACTTAAGCATATTTAGCAAGTTTAGTGGAAAAAATAAACATTTGTTATGAAGTGTTTACTTTGTGGGACCATGGTATAAGCAGATTAAACAACTCGGACCCGTGCATCATACGGTTTTTATGCACTTCACCGAGGAAAACCACTCCGCTGCGCGTCGTGCATTAAAACCGTATAATGCACGGGTCCGAGTTGTTTAATCCTTACTTGCCATATGTGCGAATCTCATAATTACTATATGTAAGTATAACAAGTTTATGTACTAACATGTATATATTCATTTTACAGTAATGTTAAGCATCTTGAGCAAAGAAAAATGTTCAAGAGTTTTTTTTTTTCAATTGTTGTCTGATCTCACCAGAGTAAGAGGTGGCTGAAACAGTAGAGCTGAAAGAGGAACCAAGTGTGTAGGATGAAATTGGTGTTGGCGGTTGTGGGACACTGGTGGATACTGGGTAGATGTTGTAGCTGGTAGACACAGAACTGGAGGGGACCAAGGGTTTTAGGGCAGTCACCTGCCTCTGTGGTGGAGGAGGCTGACTGTACACAGTGGTGGGGGCTGGACTGTAAGCGGTCTTAACTCCTACTGATATGGAAATAAAAAAAGAGGATGGAGGAGGAGGATATTAATGGAAGAAAAGTGAGAAAGGAAAGCACAAAACATTACATTTTTCATTTTAATAACAAACAAGCACCACATACCGAATACACAATGATGAAAATGTTACATCTACTTCCGGTTTTTGCCAGCCACACAACATCATCAGGGAGGCATCTGACTATTGTACAGAAAGTCAGCAGAACAGTGTACTAAAATATAAATCTAACATACTAAATAATCATCTTAAGGACAAGTAATACTGCAACAGATGCTTTAATGCAGCATATTACAGATCTGAAAATCTGGGGGAGCAGGAGAACTGTGTCAACATTACACAAAACCTGCTTGCTATATATTTTGAAAGTATTTTATCAATTTAAGCTATTTTTGGTGTAAGGTCTGGAAAGCAGCTAGGTTTTGATGATTTTTTGCCAGATTTTCACATGTTTTTATCACAAGACACTCCTTTCCTGACACCTTTGACAGAAAATCTTTAGAGAGAATGTCTTCAAAGTGTAATCAGATTACACTTGCCCAAAAAGAAAACAAAAAGTGATCACATTTTTTATGTGTTCCTGAAAACAACAAATATTCTTGCAACAAGTTCCTAAATATGTGAAAAGCAAAACCATTTTTCACCACTGCCAATCACATATGAGTACTTGCAGCACCAGTATTAATTAAATTTACTTCATTAATTCCAGAGAGAAATTCTAAGTTTTTCCCTCTTGCTTCTGTCATTCAAAGAAATTATTGTATCTTTTTTTTTTAATGATTTATCTATTTGATCTCATTATTCAGTTTAGTTCACTTTCCGGCCACAAGTTCCTCTTGTGGATTCACAAAAATTACCCATCGAAATATGTTAAATGAATGTATTATGAAAAAAAGAATTTTTTAGTCATAGATTCTAGGAAATACTCCTGTTATATCAGATCTGAAGCAATCTCTCAGCTGTCTGTTATGAAAATACCTGTCACATAGTGTGAGTCTGTGACACTGAGGTAGTTTCTCACTGCACACCTGGGTCATCTCTCCTTCTGATTCCAATTAGATTGATCATTAGCAAAACTGTGGATCCAGTTTGGAAACAAATGACTAACTACACTGTAAAATACCATATTTTTGGCATAATTTAATCGGATTGAATTGGCACAAAAAATGTGATTAGTGGTTTTATAGGAACAAAGAAATCCTGATTTGTGAGCAAGTTATGCCATGACAAGATTAACCAATTGAGGAAAAAAACAACACATTCGGTATTATTCTCCATGATGAGCTCCAATAAAACAGCCAAGCAGCCATGCCATAACATTTGGGCCACAGATAAGACAAAATAGCATAGAGCAATCACTTATCAATGAATGTAGCAATGAATACAACATGTTAATAGACTCACCAGTCTGGTAGTAATTATCAGTGGGTGTCCTCTGGGCTGAGGCTATACTCGTCTGGTAGTACTGTTTGTTGTCATAAGTCGTTGCAGCAGCTGGCCGCCCATAACTATAGTTGTCCTGCTGTTGTTTATAAAACAGAATTCAATCATAAAGTAGATTATTACAGCAAAAATTAACAGCATGGACATATGCAACAGTACATTTACAGGAAACTTTATGTGCACCAACATGAAAGCCATTAAATAAAGTCTGGCATGCAATGCAATGTAAAAGTAAAGAGCACAAATCATAAAAGAAGCAAAAAGAGACTGACCATGTCTGAGTATACCTGGTACGTCTGTGGGGTTGTAGTGGGCTGTGGGGGATCTGGCTGTCTGTAGGTGTAGTCTTGAGGTGCTGGGTGGTTCTGATAGGTGGGGTATGGGGCCGAGGCCACAGGCCGGGCTGCCTGGACTGGAGCTGGTGAGTATGATGCTGTCACTGCATGGGCCACAGCAGGAGCCTGTTGGACGCTGTAGGTGGCTGTAGAGGGATGAGAGTAGGCTGGAGGAGGCTGAGTACTGAATGGAGCAAGGAAAACAGAAAAGTAGGCATCAAATAATTTTATTTGCAACAGAAAACTTTAAATAAACAGAATAAGAATAATAAGCATGAAACGCAAAGTCGATGGGGCTTTTATAGCAGTTACTATAGGAACAAACTACACCATCAATCTTTCATTAAAGGGCCCCTTTCATGCCATTTCAACTTTTCTGAGCTTTCTCTATTGTTATAGTGTTGAATACTCATCAGAGAAGTGAGACTCATATGAAAATAAATTAGCCTGAAATGAGCATAATAGGGCCCCTTTAAAGAAATTTCTAAACCAGATCTATACCCGTTTAACACATGCTCTCCTTGCTTGGGCAGGAACAAGGCTATCTGTGATTGTCTTACATACTAAGCAATAAAGTTGACTGCTGTATCATCCCTCAGTTATTCAAAACATAGCCAAACCTTGTGCCTGCATGACAGCAGGACTGGATAACAGAAAGCCCTGTTGTTATGCCCCTCTGTATCCCACAAAGGCCTGGTAGTGACAGTGCATGAGTCTTTGGGTGGTGCATGAGTTTCAATGTCTGGACTGATTCCACCTGTGAATGTTTGGTGGTACACCTGCCTAGCGAGGCTTGCAAACGTTCACTACTCTTGCTGATGCAGCTCAGCATGTTCACTGTTTGAATGGCTGAAACCCAATGTCATAATGTTGTACTCTGGACAAAGGTCTCATGTGCCATGTTCTCACCAATTCTTACATGTTTGGTTTTCTAACACCACCCCAAATATTTCACTAAACATGAACACAATTACAAATCAATAAGTTTTATTGGATACTTTGCTGTTGACCTACATGTCTGCTCTGCTTATCCCTCAAATGAAAGGGTTGTGTGGCCCCAGTGATAAGTATTTTAGCTGCGAGACAGATTTCAACATCCCCCACCTGATATACATCACTGAGCTCAAGCATCTGTACACCAAAGTGACAAGGTGGTTCCACCCATATGAGGGTGCATACAACATCACTCACCGAAAAGTCAAAAGCAAAACTTTAAGTTCTTTGATTTATTGTGTCATTTTCTTGTTTGTTTCAGTGTCATAGCTGGAATATGTAAACTGGTACGCTTACGATCCATGTAAACAAATCCATGATTTGTGGGCAGAGCAGAAACGGCCCAAGTTGCACCATCAGTGAAGCACAAACTACAACCAAGGTTGTGATTAGAGTTAATCACGCATGTACCAAAGCACAAACTACAACCAAGGTTGTGAAGGTAGACCAAAGGATTCAGTTTTCACATTTGGTTTATTTGCTGCCTCATTAGTACTTATTTTTTATTTCTGACATAGTGGAGCCTTGTTTGTGGGCTCACAACCTATCCCATGTCTTGTAATTTTGTTCCTTTGTGTGAGACATGTTGAATGACAATAAAGTATCTTAAATCATTATTTAAGTGCATAAGTATGCAGTAGTTTAGCTGGGTTCTATTCTTCCTGCTTTTGTTGCTTTCTTTTAACCTATGCACAAGATGAAAGTAACGGGATGTTGGGGTTGCTTGATTGCAGTTACTTATGCATGTGCATGTTTATTTCTCAACAAATTGAAACCTTATCACATTTCATGCTTTGTTTGGTGCAAATTTTTACCCTTAACCCTTTTTCAATTAGTCTTTAGATTATTCAGTATTATTAACACATCAACACCAATTTGAGTTTCAAATCTTTTCAATTTGTATCTTAACTCAGGAACTACTTCTGCTAAGACTTCAACATCAGGGCTTCAGCAATTTTACATGCAAGACTTCTGCTTCTTGAGCACTGTAGGTTGCATATATTCTGCAGAAAGCATTCTTGCAGCTGTATCAAAGGAACAGCAAGTTCTTGCTAAACTGTGAGTTAGGATTTACATATGTAGTCAGAACTTATCTTTTATACCATTTTCTTACAAGAGGGAAAGAGCAGACATGCTGCACCATTCCAAAACATCTGCATAATTTGCCAGAGATCATATTTCTGTGTTACTGACAAGAAACAAGAAGCTCATGGCTCGTTCCAACGACATTTTAAGTGTATGTCAATGTATCTAAAATATTTTGAATAGCATTTTCTGGCATTTTGACTACATTACAAAGAGAAAGACTTCAATAAAAACACTGAAAACAAGGAAAAAATGGAGTTTGTTGACATTTCTTCAGATATTGAGTTTTTATTCCTTAACTGCAAGATTAATAGTTTTTGATCTCTGATCACAGTCTCTGAAGAGAGTGAAATGTTTTTCTGTGAATTGTTGTGTAATTATTTCTGCAACAAACCCAGTGCTTGTCTAAATCCTTGCTTTAGAGTTTTTACCAGGATGAAGACCCTGTGTTTATTGCAGTTTATGCCTCTGTCACTGCTGATAGCATGCAAACTCAATTTAATCTCTGCAAAGTTATGATGTTATACTGCAATTTGGCTCTGTGATATGGTTTTTTAACCAAAGACTTGGTCTTAAACAGATATCAAAAGGTGCATTGTACTCTAACATTAACTGGTTTAATGCAAGCTTAGATGAGTTTAATCTTTTTGGTTGATTTGTTAACCTTGTCATTAAGGCTATTAAAGCTTTATCTGTACAAGAGCAACAAAGTGACATCTCTGAGGCTACAGAAGTTTGTCAAGATGAGAAATAAACTATGTAGTGAAATCTGGGGGTGTGTAAACTTTGATGAATAAATCAACTGCTGATAGAAGCATGAGTGATATAGGATGTTTTAGCACTGTGGTGCAAAGAAAATATTCCTGTCTGCCAGGTTTGTGGGCTTGAATACAATCCAGAACAACAGACTGAACAAGCAACCTTCATGCTTCACTGGCCGCAATAAGGTAATTGCATATTATTATAATTATCACCTGCCAAACTCAAAAGTATGATCTAAACAAACTTGCCAAACGCATTCATTGCAGCTATATCATTGGTGACCAGTTTCCTGTCTGCTTACAAGCATTTATCTAGCTGAAACCCTGTCAAAAACTGTACTGTTGTTGGGAGACAACAGTAATGCTAGACCATTAGCCCTCTTAATCCTAAACACCGGCCAAAAGCTCACCCGCCGCAGCCAACTCCATTACCCTAACGAGCCGCATGATGTTTGCTATAACTAGCCTTCCCTATGGCGTTACAGTTTATCATGTGGCAAAAAGGTGAACCATTTGTATCTGCATCTCACAAAGGATGACCGCACTGTGGGTTCACTAAACGTCACGCCGCATGTCAGCAATAACTGGCCTACGAACCCGGCTCTGGCTAACGTTAGCTAACCATTACCGAACCAGCAGGTCAAGCTAGCCGTCTCTGCACCGCTAAAATGTAAAATCCCACCAGTGACCGCGTCTTTACCGAATTACCCCAGTAACCAACAATTTTGGCTCGACGCGCGTACAGACAACAACCTACATCACTTGAATTACCTGTATTGCGGACCGGCACCATGTGTAAAGCCGAAATAGTTGCTTGCAGCCATCTTGACATCTCAGTACAGTACTGGCAAACAGCAGTAAAGCAGTAAAACTCAGCGTCAAGATAGTTCACCCCATCTACCTGCTTTGCCACCATACTCAGGATAAAATATTCTCTCACATGTATGGGGAGAATGTCTTATATCATGTCTTATAGGATCCAAGTCTTATATATAGTGTCTTATATTTTTTCGGGGAAAAAATTATTTTGTATTTTGAATTTTATAGGTCGTTTTGGGGTTTTTCTCGTGTTGTACGAAGAAGTATACTGAAGACGGAAGTAATTGGAAGTGAATCCTCTCGATTTCATTTAGCATTTTCCTATCATTGGACCTTCATTTACAGTCATTGCATTGGACCTTCATTATACACTCTGCATTTGGACATTCGTGGGGACATCATTTTCCAATAAGTCTTCTCTTGAGTGTTTTGGTTTATTTTTCTGGCAGGAAATTGAAATTTTCTGAAAGATTATTATTATTATTATTATTATTATTATTATTATTATTATACCGATAGTTTTTAGACGAATACCCGTCTGATATCCCATAAAGACAATTCTACAAATGTGATGAAATGTCTTTGCAGATAGCAGCACACAAGGAGAAATGTAGAAGTGATCTGATTGGCTAAGAACAAGTGAAGTAAGGGACTGCATAATTAATGTTTTGTGGAGAGTTGTGGTGTGGTAAGCATGAGATAGGCTGGAGCAAGGAGACAGAGAAGGAGGGGAGAGGCAAAGGATGGAGAGATGCTGTTGCCAGGGAACAGCAGCCACATAGAGGACCACTGAAAACAATTGTGGGTTTATCTAGTAGGGTAAAGGGACACAGACTAGAGCTCATTTTCCTCTCAAGTTGCTGTATGGATAAATAAGCTGCTTCTGTGAAAGGACTGAATGCAAAGAAAAGCTTTTTTTTATTATTGTTATTTGATATTGCAGTGAGGGGAAAGAAGACTCCAAAGGTATATGGATCCACACGAAGAAAAGAGAAGACAGGAAGATCCTGATGTCAGAGCAGATGCATTCTTATTAAAGGAATTTCGTGTTGCGGTTGGGTGGACGTAAAGGCTGAGGGCCAAGCTGTCGGCTCACTCTTCGCGGCCAATCTTTCTCCAACAAAGGTGGCCAGAGGCGGAGGAAAGGAGGAGGGAGTCCAGAACAGAGGGTCCCCCTGTCTTCGGACACCTGCTGCTGGCTAGCTGCTGACACTGAAGGCACTGTATAAACGTGTCTGCACAAGTGTGTGTGTGCATGTGAATTAATGAAAGATAAAAAGACATAGGAGGAATTTCAGACTGACCCATGCTTCTTTGTTGATGTGGGAGATAGTTTCTCCCCTCAAATCTTTGCATCTGAGAATTAGGGAGAAGAAGGCACTCAGACACAGACCAGAAGAGACGCTCTGAGAGGATCTCACACTTTTCATGTGAGTATTGCAGGACTTAACATCCTCATGTTCTCATTGCTGCATAGATCAGACACCTGGCCCAGACTGCAAGCACATGAGACTGTCCGTTAGCATGTGAAATCCTTTTTTTTCAATTGGATGTTCTATTTGGGGTGACCTAGAAAGGCTGTGGAGTCATTTTACTATGATGGTGATGCAGTGCACATTTGAAGGTAACTGATTTTTTCTTTTTTCTTTTTTTTTTTTAGAAATGTCCCTTTTTCAATTACAATATTTTCAAGCAGAAACGGTTCAAATGTATTATCTGTCTCTGACATGGTAAAATAATAAGATCTTATATATACATGTAGTAAATTTAATTAAATTGATTATGTCATATAGGCAAAGGATGGTTTGTCCTAACAGCCTTTTGTGGAGATCGTGGAGATCTTAAGGGTCATACATGACTAAAAAAAGAAGTATATTCATTCAATCAGCTTCCCGATTTCCAGTCTTTCTTACTTTAATGGATTTGACTTCATGGTGGATAATAAAGCATATTGTTAAGCTTTAATCCTTATGTATCATATGAGACCTGTGGAAATACATTACCACTGTGTGAGAACTGATCACCACTCAGTCATGAGGGTTGCTGCCAAAACCACAAAACCATTCTGCTCCTAAATATATCTCAGGAACCTGTGCTGCATTATGTTTGATTGTCATGACTGTTACGCACTTTTGACAGGAATTTCATTATCTATACTGGATAGGTTGTTCTAGTTTCCCCATCACAGTGCTTTATGGTTAGGCAGCCCTTTGCTTGGGGTGCTGAGTATAACCTTGAAAACAGACCAGGGGATATTCTACCAAACAGTAGGATCTGCTCAGAAATTGTGGTTTTAAATATGACTTGAGAATTACAAAAATAATGGGTCTTATTACATATCTGGTGTGCTACTTAGTGAAACCAAAACAGGCGTGTGCCGCTGTTGAATCCTATAGTGCAGAGGAGAGGAGGACCCTTAAAGCCACCACTCATTATCCAGTTTGTACTTACTGTATCACCCAAAGCATTAATCAGAATGTGCATTGTTTTCAATCTTTTTGAGCACTGATGAACAAATGTTGTTTGAAGTTCAGTTTTTCTGTACTGACATAAAGCTTCAGTATGAATGGAGATCAAAAGGCAGCAGTGTGGCAGGATTAAGGAGCAGCGAGGGAGGATTAGGCCAGAATGTCGTGCTTCACACCGGCCTCTTGAATTCCACCCTGGAGGAAATTTGTTCATAGCATTTGACTTTGAGGGGAACTGAGCCCAGAAAATGGGCTCTGTGCTAGTCAGTCACATGCCTCTCACATGTGTTCCTGTGAGATGGGGGGGATGAAAACCACGTGACCTCTGGTGGTTTCAGCCCCTAAATTGCAATGAAAGACCACAAATCATTTGGTTTAAATCCTGCTACTTTTACTTTTGTTGTTTAAAACAACCACATGTTCCTGTAGCACAACCATGCAGCTGCCTGCATAGTGTACTAATAGTATGATACGCCTTTCTCGCATTCTTGTAAATGTTGTTCATTAATATACATTTCTGCTTACTCCTCCAGGCCCCTGTTTTTCTCTCTGAGGGATGGGCACCACAGAGGCAACTTTACGAATGGAGAACATGGAAGTGAAAGATGAGTGGCAGGATGAAGACTTCCCAAGGTTTGATCCTTCTTCTTTCTACTTCATGATCGTCATACATTAAACTTCCCTATGACATTAAGGCAACTCTATGATGCTGGCAGGTGCAAACTATGACATAAAGAGAGCTGCGTTTTTATGAATCTCATATGACAGGCATACATCATGTGGCAAATTGTTATGTTTGTGTTGATTGATATGCTTCACATTCCAGTGTTCGGTGTAGTACAATATATTGTATGTATTAAATTTGGTCTGTGGGACCATTTGACTCACTTGTTTAGTGTGTAGGACCTTAAACTCCATAATCATGATCCTTTAGAAAACAAGCAATAGCAAAAAAGTATTTTTTTTTCCTTTTTCTTTTTTTTCTAGCAAACTTAAGTTTGATCTGCAAATGTAGCTTAAGGTTTTCTAATTACTAGACTGATATGAAATGATTTGTACATTATTGTTTCAGATCAATATAACCTTTAAAGCTTTGATAGAGCTGATACAATTTATACAAAAACAAATGAGCCAAGGAGGCAGGGAGGTATTGCTTAATAGTAGAAAAAACTACAAGGAATTGATGTGTGGAGCTTGAGATTCAGAGCTTAATGGGCATTGAAGAAGTAGTAGGGCACTGTGATGACAGTAACTGCTGGGCTCCTCCTTCCTCTTCCCTCCCACCTCCACAAATGGGGAGGCAGGGAGCCAGGGAGCAGGTGCAGCTCTGTCTGTAAATGGTCTAAGGCTACGTCATGTGATGCATCAGCAGTCACCGATCAACAACACCACTCCGGGAAAATGGTGGCAGTTCTTAGTTAAAGACAGACAAAGACGAGGGGACACCCAGCAGCACATAGAAGACTGAGGAATGCTCTGCTCTGGTGTGTCTGCTGTCAGCTAAAGGGACAGGGAATGAGTAAGCAATCCAAATATAGTGGTGTGTGAGTTCAAAAAGCTCATTTGCATCGGGTCTGATAAACGCAGCCTCGTGTTCTCTCCTGCAGGTAAGCATCACTAGCTATTTGATTTATAGCTGAGGGATGATGCAGTAATACAATGAAACAAAAGAGATGAGCTTGCTTTTGTTGAAAGAAAAATCTCCCTCGCTGAGTCCACATTTTAATTGAAAGAGCTTCAGTTTTGATAAAGAGAATGTTGCATCAGTAATCACTGCAGGCATTGTCAGGGAGGAGAGTCCGACTAGTGCCCTGTTTCTCTGGGCTGAAGCCAGTATCATGGGCTCAGGAGGAACACACAATGTCCTCCCGAAGGAAAGATGAGGCAACTGGCTTTTGCAGAATCCCAGTCTGCTGAACAAGACCGCGTTGCAGCTCTCCACATCGCTTGCCTTTTTAACCATTTAGAGTGCACTTTTTAATTCCTCGGTGGCACTGCATGGATATTATTGCTGACAACACAAAACTACAAATACGTGACAAGTACATTTGCCCTCTATTGCACATTGAAACCGATATATAAGAACATATTGTGCAAACAAGCTCAGCGAAAGCAGATTTTTGGCTCCCTGTTTTGCTCCTCAGAAAACCGAGATGCACCATTCTATTTGTATGCAGAAACACTTTTTCTTCTGTCCCCCATTTCTTTTATTTTCTCCTCTATTTCTCCTCCCCTCCCTCTCTGCTCTGACTCACACCCTGCCTTGCAGCCCTGTAATCCTCATCTTTCCCCAGATAGAAGTTTATAACCATCTCTATCCTCATCTGCTTACTCCTCTTTTTTTACTGCTTAGCTACATCAGTGATAACACCCACGACTTGACTGGTTCATTTAAGTAGCATCCTACTCACAATATTGCATTTCATTTTGAATTCATAGTTTGAGGTGTTAGTGGTTGCTTACCTAGACACATTTTCCTTCCAGACCTCTACCAGAGTACGGAGACATGGATCCCGCTTGTGGTCTAACAGATGACAGAACCTGTAAGTACCAAAACTTGTCACCAAACAATCATTAAAGGAAATAATATTGCTGCTAGGCGGCATGGACTACAGCCACTTCTCTTTACCGTCTTGCTGTAGCTCCTCCGAACTCCCTGCATGTGAGCTCACCTGGAGGAGGCAGTGGTGTGTCTTCATCTCACCGCAAACGGCGTACGCTGGTTGCTCCAGAGATGAACCTGTCCTTGGATCAAAGCGAAGGTTCTCTACTGTCAGATGACTTCCTGGACACACCAGATGACTTGGACATCAATGTGGATGACATTGATACTCCAGATGAAACAGACTCACTGGAGTTCATAACCAATGGAAATGACCTAGAATGGGAAGGTCAGTGGACAAGACTATCCGATCTGTACCTACTGAAACTAACAAACAGGTTTATAATTTAGCCAGTTAGAAGCTGACCTGTCAGATAACATCTCACTTTTGTCCTATTATGATTATTATGATTATTATTATCTTGACGAAGACCCGGAAACCAAAATGTCATCTAATTGAATAAATCAAAACTGTGGAAAAACTTACATTTAAACATTTGGTACTCAGTATTATAATTTGTATTATGACATGAACCATAAATCCTCAATTGAGATGTTATGACAAACACATAAACATAGAATTAACCATCTGATTGAGTTATTCTCTGTCAAAATCTAATCCTAATTCTCAACCTAAAATGCCTTTTTAAAAAGTAAAGATTAGTAAACATAATGTGGCTTCTAAAATTTACCTTTTTACTCCATATTTGTGCAGAAATAATAACCGAACCTGTCTTTGTCCAGATGATACACCAGTGGCCTCAGCCAAAGCAGGGCCTGCTGGTGGCTCTGGAGAAGCAGGTGAAAATGGGAACGGAAACAACGGGCGCCTGTGGAGATCGGTGGTCATCGGAGAGCAGGAACATCGTATTGATATGCAGATTATCAGACCTTACCTTCGGGTCATCACACATGGAGGTCAGTTTCAATCTGATAAAGTTTATCTGACATCCATAAGGTTATGTCCAAATTAATACTGTCTTAGAAAAACCTGTAGTGTTATTCATTAATATCTGACAATATCTTTCTCCAGGTTATTATGGAGAAGGCCTAAATGCCATCATTGTATTCTCTGCTTGCTACCTGCCTGACAGCAGCAGTCCAGACTACCACTATATTATGGAAAATCTCTTCCTGTACGTCCATCAGTTAGAAATAAGGTTTTCCAGTGCATACTTTGATGCTCTATGCTTTCTTACCACTGTTTTTCATAAGAAATCATCACTCTTTTGTTCCCAGATATGTGGTGAGCAGCCTGGAGATGCTTGTAGCCGAAGATTACCTGATCATCTACATGAATGGAGGCACTCCTAGGAATAAGATGCCCGGGATCAGCTGGCTCAAGAAATGCTACCAAATGATTGACAGGAGGTAAACAAAAAAAGAAAAGAGAAAACCCTTTTATGCTAGATATTGTAACATATCTTGTGTAAAAGAAAAATAAAAATATTTTTTAATACAAAAAAATTGATAACTGATTAAATGAACTCTCATTAGACATACCAAGCTATTTATAACTGCTGAGTACTGTTCTCCATCAGCCCTCAGACATGCATGACGCTGATGCTGACAGATATGACAGGACAATTTTGTCATGCTATCAATAGACTGAAGATGACTCATATCTTCATTTACAACAGGATAGGGTCAAGAAAGCAGTGTCTAATTTTTGATGTCTTGAGTGTGTTTTGAGTTCACTTTAAACAGAGGTCTTAGTTAACAGCTGTTAATTGACTGGGTTTTTATTTGTGCTCATGTTAGATTGAGGAAGAACCTCAAGTCTCTGATCATCACTCATCCCACTTGGTTCATACGTACTGTCCTGGCTATATCCCGGCCTTTTATCAGGTAACACCAACAATCCAACCACTGAAAGTATATTTCGGAGTATCTGAATACTGTATTTCTGACATTTTTGGTTGATTTACTGGATCAAGTCCAGTTTGCTAGAGGAAATAACTCAGAGAAAGTGCAGTATAAATGTGATCCCAGAATTGGTCCATGCACTAAATTTGGTTGCTTTAACTGAACCAGGACTTTATCATGCTTAAATTCAAGTCATCACACATGGTCCATTGCCAGATGAGATGTGGCTAAATATGTCAAATCTCAGACCAAACTGGTCCAAATCCAGATACCCAAATCCCTGCTAAATCTAACAACTATAAATTAGCTAAATCTGGTAACCCAAAAGTAAGCGATTGCCAGAACTCAGCTGGGTGTGAGCCTCAAACATCCTGTTTCTGCGGGCTTCTGACGAGCCAACAAGTGTTGACTCATTCGTGCTTACTTGATTAATAAATCATAAGAAAATTTGGAGCTAAAACCCAAAGAATCCTATAGTATCAAGGGTGAAACAACCATATTAACCTGAATGTATCCTCTATTTTCTTTTTCTTTTTTACATTTTCTTTTATTTTTAAATTAATGCACATTGAGAAAGTAACACATCCACAATATAATATCTTGTTTTTCAAATTTTTCTCTGCAGTGTGAAGTTCATGAATAAGATCCAGTATGTCCATAGTCTGGATGAACTGGCAGAGATTGTACCCATGGAGCATGTCCAGGTTCCTGAGTGTGTGGTGCAGTAAGTATTAGTGACCACTAGATGGAGGACATGAGCTGTAGGAGAGCTCTAAAATTGTTATACACCTGAATTCATTTGTGAACAAATCTGAGGTCATATCTATTGAATAAAAGTTAAATAAGTTTACCCTGCTTGTTCTAGTAAAAGACTGAGATAGCAGGATTTATCACACTAACAGCACTTCTCACTTTCCAGATTTGATGAAGAGAGGATTAAAGCCAGGAAGGAAAGGTAAAACACAGTTTTTGTCTGATTTTGATTTTGATAAGATTTGATAACATTAACTAGTCCACATATGTAGTACTTAAACTGAACAGCACTCAAACTGAACTGTAGCTTAAAGCACTTCATCTGAATAATCTAGCTACGTGAGTGCCTTTGGATTCTTTTCTGAACGGACATCAGCTCAAGTGCTAAAAATAATAGTGTGTGTGTGCAGGATGGAGCAGGAGCAGCGACAGCAGAAGCAGCAGTCAGTCCCACAGGAGCCAATCAAAAAGTCTGAGAGGTACTAGACCACATCAGATTGCATAATGTTTTACACACCAGCTGTTTAATCAGCTCTGGCTTGTATGAAGTTTAAGGAGAATTATCCCACCTTGAACCTTATAAAAGCTTCATTGCATCTTTGTTTTCTCATGTACAGGCCAAAATCAATGATTGTAAATCAAGGATTATGAGAAGAACAGAGTCAGATGGTAAAGGTAATACAATCCTCTGCATTTCCTCTGTAATGGCAATATCACATGACACACAACATCTCCACTCAGACATCAAACTCCAGGTGGCTAATTAAACATTTCAGTATATTGAATGTGTATATTTAATCAGAAAAGTTTAGAATTAGATATTTTAGTACAACTCCTCACTATCGTACCTCAGAATTGCAGATATTTTTTAAAGGGGCACATTCTTAGTGTCTCTCTTGACTGATTACATAGGGTCCAATCTATGAGGTATGGTCTCCTCATTGGACTGATTATAGAAACCAGGCAATGTTACTTAACACCCTAACAAACCTTCAGTTTCCCATCTTTAACTAAGAGTTAAGTAACCTTTTAATGGGACAGAACACTTACGTAATTGTGAATATTATATTTTTCAAATTTTATATAAAATCTTGATGTTAAATTTATTTTAGAATTGTTAAATTTATTTGTTATAGAATTGTTAAAATGTTCAACATGTCATACGGTACATAATATAAGATAAGATCCACTCTGGTGAATGTGTGAATGGCAAATGTCGTGAAGTTCTCTGTAAAACCAAGATAAGGTTAAAAGGTGCTATGTACAATGAGTGCGAACCCTGTGTACTATTTACATGCCATAGATGTTATCTTTTCCACTTTTTAGTACACATTACCAAAATTGCCATAATCAACAATCAACCAAATAAACATGTTCAGAACTATATGATATATATATGAATACAGAGAAGAAAATCTAATTCCATATTTTCTATATATAATTCAATATTTTCTGATGTATTTTATGTATGTTAATGTATTCATTTTGTTCCTTTATTCATTCATTTATCTATTTAAGGTTTATTTGCATATTTCGACATTCATTTATTCCTTTATACATAAATTTTTCTGCATGTTTGATTCAATTATTTGTTTCTTTATTTTGTCTGTTTATGTTTATTTATTTGCTGAACAGTAATAAGGTTTGCATTTTTGGACTTAGGACTGGTTACCTGTTATAGATTAGCTCTTTCAATAGATAAAACATGCATAATTTTTATTTTTATTTTTTTTAAACAGAAGAATTATTCCATCCATCTGTCTATACCCACTTATTCCAGTGCAAGGGCCACTATGTGAGAGGCAGGGCACACCCTGAATAGATTGCCAGTCCATCACAGGGCCAAGATTAAATTCTATATTTAATTATGTATTTTTCAATAAATGTATTGATTTATTTCAGATTATTATACTGATGGCCCTCCAAATTTCAGAATTGGAAAAGTACTCCTGGACAATTTTGGATCAGCACAAACATTTAAAATCAAGTTTCCTTTCTTTCAGTAAAGATCTTCATTTTTACTGGGCATCTCCTTAAGGTACATACTACAAATGTGCTCACTGCTCATTAAGGCTGATTTGTGCTAAAAAATGTAGTATAAACTCTGTCTGATCAAGAAAATTATGACGAATGCAATGAATTAGTAAAAATGTAATTTCACGTTCATCATAAATATTACTAGGACTTTTCAGAGTGGTAATGAGACTCTGTCAGGTGGTTGAAACATGCAAGCTGAGGAATATACAGTACACAGTAGCAAGTTGTAACTGTTTTGCTGTTAGTATTGTTACAAAGAGGAAGATTAGAACTGAAAATGATCCATTAAACTGATTAAAATTACTCTTTGTTTGTTTTGTTTTTTTGTTTTTAAACTTTACAACAGTGACTCAGGCATAACTGGGATTTAAAAAAAGAAAACAACTTTTTTTAGACTATCTATCTATCTAACTATCAGTGTGTTAACAGTTGAATGATATTAAGATAAAATTAACTTTCAATTTCCTCTCAGGCACAACACATTGCTGCCTACGGCCCAATGATCTGCATCAATAAAAATTACTTTTGAGATGGTTGAGTCAGCCTGGACAATGAGTTAAGCTTTGATCACCATACCATGACATCCACTAATGCTTTAAATTAAGACTCACCTCCATCCTATACAAAACTGTACCCCCACCATTCTCTTCCATTGTTCCCAGTCCCCCCAATATGTTAACTGCTTCCAATAAGAAACATACCCATCATGTGCAGTGCCTTGAAAATAAATGGCCTCCTTGGTCCCAAGCCTCTCAGACCCAAACAGAACAGCCATCACAGGCAGCATTGCACGAGACCCCAAGTCCCATTCAGCATGTTATTCACTCCACAGGCTGCAGACACAGACCCCTGCCTGAAAAGGGCACAGTAGGGCAGGACTTTTGTCCCCTCAGCATCCCTAAACAAAACCGCCTGGTTATGTGACTATGACTATTGTCTGTTCATTTTCAAACCATGGCTTTAACTTCATAACAAGAGCTCAGTCTCATAGTAGGACTGAGCTAAGTAGCCTGAGTTTGAATGCAAAAAAAAGGGCTGATTTTCTTTATATGACAAATGATAAGATTTTCATGAAATTAAATATACTGTAGAGAAAAAGCACAATGAAAGTTGATTTAATCCCCAGAAAGAGCCATGAAGAGACTTGTACGCACATTTTCAAAATCCGAGTTTAGATGCCAGAGCAGCAAATCTTTTGTAATGTTGTGCTATACAACTCATCATCCAAATAACATGATTCTTTCTGTCCATGCAGGGTCTTAACGAGGCATGTCCAGCGACTTTCTCCCTTGGGTTCTATCAACAACAGTTTTGTCATAATGTTCCCAGTCAAAACGAAGAATGCTCCATCCTATTATACTCTTTCCTTTTCTCAAAAGGACGTTTTACTTCTGAGGTCATACGTTCATTCATCTTGAATGGAGCAGTCCTTTATTGTTCAATTATCATAAACAGACATGAGACATTTGGGTGACTAAAACTGCAGATCTCAAAGCTGAGTGTTTTCATGGATTCTTGTAAAGATGACAGTTTGAGGATGCAACATATTCACCTGAAAGACTTGGTATAAGTAAACAACTAGATTAAGCTGCTCACACTTATGTACATACTGATGTCTGTTAGTTAATATAACATGTCAAAGATAACAAGGTTTTTCAAAATGACAGATGCCTTCATCATTGTTTCTTTTTACTTCATGACTGCTATATCATAAGGCCTTTTCAAGCTCTCTCTTATGGTGTCCTAACATTCAGATGTCCAAATGTACTAACATCCTGTGATGTGGGGATAATTTGTACTCTTTGGTCCTCTTTGCTCTGTGAGGTTCTCTTTGTGTCCTTCCACCTGTAGTGTATTATGTGTTATGATGTGCCTCAATAATTTTGATCATTTTTAGCCGTTTCTGACAAGAAAACCCATGCAAGAAAATTCTATAAGAATATGACATGCACATGTTTTTTTATTTAATTTTCATGTAGTGATGCTTTATATATGTCTTGAATAGGATGACTAACCAACCACATGTAAAGCATCTACATTAAACTAGAATGTCACTTTTTAACAACAAATGCAAAAGCCTTGCATTTTTCATTAGATGTAGATTTATGTCATTCTTATATGTTTTTTCATATGGGAACATTTGTCGTCAAATCAGATTGGAAAATGCTTTTGTCACTGTTTATATGCAGTGGAAAGTTGACTCTGCAAGGAAGATAACAATTTTGATTAAAAAACAAACAAACAAACATGTAGCTGTAATTTTGCTCACGTGTGCAAGATGGCATTTTCCCATTTTTATGTGGTTGATCTGAATGAACAGCTGGGATGTAAACAGAAGTTTAAACACTTCAAAGGTATCTTCATGCAGTATGGTCATTTGATGGAGTTGAATTGATTTCCTTTATGTCTTCCATCTGTTCAACCTATTGTAGCAAAAAGGGCAAAACAGTTAGAAGCCAGTAATTGTAGCTGTGCACTCTAGATATTGATTTGCACTACCAGATTTGGTTTAAACAGAAGATTGAATGGTTTCACAACAGATTGATTTTTTTTTTTTTTTTTCAGATCAGGAGCTTTTTTGCATCATTATTAGCATGACTCATGCATTTGTCTATCCTCTGGTAATGGAAAAACTTTTGCATCTCCGGTACAGAAACAAGACAGATGAAAACTTTATGTCAAAGCTGCCATCTCAAATCTGACTTTAATCTGTTGCCTCGTTGGAACAGAAATGTTAGATTTTTTTTTTCACACCCTTTGAACTGTCACATCAAATATTCATCATCTTTAAAGGAGCAGTCCGAACACAGCAGCCGCAGTTTGTCAGTCTGTGAGGGAAGGTTCCTATGGCTGTGGTTTTTTTGGACTGAACTGAGTGCCTGTTGTTAAACCAAAAAAAAATCTAGAAATGTGAAAGAATGTAAAGTGTAGCCTTTTGATTTTTAGTTATAGTGTTTTCTATTCAACCAACCAATATCATCAGCAATGTTTGCATAGGAATAGCCGATATGACCTTTCCAAAAATGACAACGTTTATTTTTACTGTAAAAGCACAACATCTGTATTATCAGACATAATATGGCTACCATTTGTCTGCTGTGAAATGTTTGCTCAGATTAAAATGACTATATTGATTATTATCACTATTATTCATGGACTTCAATTGGGTGTAAATATGACTGAATAAACTGCTCATCCAAAAATCTGGTATGTTTGTTCTTTCTGTGTTTATAAAGATAAGATCATCCCCCTTATAAATGTGCATTTATGAATAATGTCAACCACTGTTATGGAAATATAGTCACTGGACTTTTGAACAGAACAAAGAACAGAAAAAAAGGTGACACACTGTTTCTTACCATCTAGACAAGGTGAGCTCTATTATCTGACAGTGACACTTCTTTAACAGGTTTATAAAACATACAGCATAAAATGAGGCCAAATATATGTTGTTGAGAGTTACTATTAAATACCTCGAAAGATGAATAAATGCTTTCAATATTGTACATATAAAAGTTATGATACTGGGTAGACAAAAGACACAAAGTGGGTTCACATCTCATTAAACTGCTAATTCATGTGAGAGCTTTTTCTTTAATGGTTTTCAAAATATCTAAGAGACTACAAAATACAAATTATTTTGTTTATACAAGAGGGAACACCACACTTTAGTTAAACAGCTGGTACACATTTAGAGTGTAGTGTCAAGATTTTTTTAAAAGTAGAATCAATGCATTTCATAGCAATTTGAGCTGGAATCAAGCTATTATTAGTGTAACAGTCGCTACTTCAACCATTTTATTGCAATTATGCAATAAATTATCACAGTAAAAGTCATTTCTAATTTTGGAACAGGACAGAGATGAGAAAGGTATTAGCTACCGATCATTTAGGATGCTATCGTGAACTATACACACTATATATGTGCATATGCATTTTCCATGGTGTGTGCTTTACTTTTACTTTTTTTTAATATCTGTTAGTGAGGTATGAATTTAAAACTGGAGGTTCTAAATTCAGTGGACAGCACTGCAGTGGATGGCAGCATCCACTGCAGTGCTGTCCAGTGGGTCTCCACTATGTTGTTGGAAGGCTCCAATGTGACTGACATGAAATGTTTATTTTCTAAACTATGTCTTGTAGTGTCATCATAGAACATAGAGCATAACATCCTTTTCCTTAAACACTCATCCTGAGGGAAGATTCTCCTGTTA
>JBBBVU010000015.1:16867298-16886449 GCA_037177055.1 Atherinosoma microstoma | reverse complement strand
TTGTAGTGTCATCATAGAACATAGAGCATAACATCCTTTTCCTTAAACACTCATCCTGAGGGAAGATTCTCCTGTTAACCTCTGACCCCTACATGCAAGCATATACACATGTTTAAAGAATGCGTGTTATAGATGGAGGTTGTGAACAAGCAACAGCATATTAGTAAGCTGTAAATTGTATATCACTCTGGTTCACACCCAATCCTGTAATTTCTGTCCCAATTAAACATTTTTCTTTTGAAATAATGTTCAACCTTATTGTCTGACAGTCCTGGCACAGAAAAAAAGCTTCACTAGGATATGATTTGTGTGACAAGGCATACAGGTAGGCAAAATAAGCTTTGAAATAACTAATCTAAACCAATTAACTTAAAATAAAACCTAATGTATATTCAGCTTTGTTATACTACATAAAATGATGTCATTTGTATGACAAAAACTTTTACTGTCACATTTGACACTATAATTTTCAATGCTTATAACTGAATGTAAAAGCTCTTATACTTTTATGATATACTGATACTTTACTAAATAGTCTAACGTTTTGTACTGAGTTGCCATGTTTTAGTTTGAAAAATACCTGTTCTTATTCAACTAATTTCTGGTTTACAGCTATCTAACTAACCTTGACACCATCCGTTTCCTGTTAAACAGCATTACAGAAGACACAGCTGTTATTCTAATGTATCTATTCGACACCGTCAATGGTAGTTTTCCACAGCTCATTTCCTCATGATGTGGATTAGCTGCTGAATGGAAGACTACGAGCTGCGATCCAAGATGGACCACAGCAGGTGCAGGGAACAGGCAGGGAAGTATCTGAATGTGGGAAATTTTGTGGGCTGTGATTGGATGGTCATGTGCTATGTGCGACAGCTGATTGGGTGATACGATAGGCACGTAGTCATTGAGCTTGACGGGGAAAAAAATGTACGACCACGTCGGACCACGAGAACGCCCCATGCCTGCGTGTGCCATGACGCAATACTACAGAGGCTGGATATAAACAGGGCTGCCTGCTGAATACAATCAGTGAAGAAGTAAACGAGACAAGCAGTGAGTCTGCGACTTGAGTCAGTATTTTTTAAGAGTTTAATTTGTTGGATTTTTGTCCCAGGCGTTTGTGTTTACGACACGCTCGTTAAATTGACGTTGAGGAAAACTGTTGAGAGAGGAGAAGATGAAATACGTTATAGGAATTGGCGGGTAAGTATGTTTTTGTTGTTGTTTAATCATATTGAGAGCATTTTCTAATTTTTGTCCATAAAATTACACATTTCCGGTTTAGATACTGCAGTGTTTATTTTAATGACACTAACGTGTCCTCTTAACTGACAGACAGTTGAATAGAGTAACGTTACTTATATCTATCTTGTGCTGTTTTTAAGTTAATGATGAGAGCGTGCTTGGGAAGTTAGTGGTTGATTTACGTTATTTGTTTCTTAATAGAGACTTTTTTCTAGCTTGTGGTAGATGATGATTATTCCGATGTCCACATGTTTTATCAGCTGCCCGCCAGAAACCAGTTTAAAGCCACGTCCGGTTCTACTGGTTTGTTGTCATAAATCGAGCGGGACTTTTGAAAATTCACCGCGAGACTCTGTTCAAAAGTGGAGGGAGATTTATCTTTAGTCTGTCTACCATCTCAAAACAAGGACTCAGTGGTTAACATCATCATTATTACCATCCATACTAAATATGAGCATTGAATAAGGGAATCACACAATGTGACATCTAATTTTGGCAGCTATTTCATATAAGCAGCAGTGTGTATGTGTGTTTATTGAAAGTACAATTTGTACTAGACAAGTCACTCTGTCCTTATATGAGATGAGTTGTAGTACTTATAATCACACATGCATATTTTCTTAGACTTATTGTACTTTTAAACCGATTTGGTTACTTTTTTGTGGGGTTTTTTAGATTAAAAAAGTACAACTAATATATAAAATGTAAACAATATACACTACTTGCAATCAGTAACTTTGATTTCAGTCCATAATGTAACTTGCAACAACATTTTTATTATAATAATTATTTTATCACTTTGTTTTTGTTTTCCAGAGTGACTAATGGTGGTAAAACCACTCTGACAGATCAATTGATCAAGACTTTGCCCAACTGCTGCGTTGTGCACCAAGATGACTTTTTCAAGGTGAGTTTTAATATATAGATGGCTTATAAGTTTTTACTTTGGCTAGTTTTTATTTTATTTCGCTTATCACCGCATTTGAGCAAAGTAGGGGTTGCTCCCATGTGGTCCGTCCCATCCCCCCACACCTTGCTTCCCACAGCAGATCTGGAAATTTCCTTTAATATCTATACAAAAAATACTTTGTTTCCATCATGTTAACTTCCTTTATCCTGTGAATTTGTATATAGTCTTGTGATGGTAATCTCAGAGACTTTAACCTACTTCATCCTCCTCTGCTTATCCCCCTCTATTTTAACTTAGTGTTAAGTATTTATTCCTCACCTTTTAATCCATAAGCACCTTGCTTTTTATAGTCATCCCTCCTACATCTGCATACTTACACTTGCTTAATTTTGTGTGTGTTCTTTGCTATGTTCCTTTTTTTTTCTGCCTTTGCCTTTACTCATTGGGCCTTACAACTTGGGCATGAGATCTGCAAGTGTTCAGAGCTGTAAGGTTGCAGCAATGTTTTATTGGTGACTGTTATTTCAGAAACCCGATCAGATAGAAGTCGGGGAGGACGGCTTTAGACAATGGGATGGTAAGACTTCACTGAAGACTGCCAATGACTCATCTAATTGTTAATCTTACATTCACATACTTGGCCCTTTTTTGATATAACAGAACCCATACTCTACAATAAGATGCATCGTAGCTAGAACATGTACATTACAAATATTTAGTTTGCAGTGACCTCAAATAACTTCCACACAACAAACACATGCCCAATTCTGTACAGTCTTTTCTTGTGTCTGTTCTAATGTGCTGTCTGTCTTTTCCATTATCTTTCTGTCTGTCAATCTTGCCCCACAGTGATCACAGCTTTGGACATGGAGGCCATGACCAATACAGTAAAAGGCTGGATGGAGAACCCAGTGAAGTTTGCCCGCTCCCATGGTGTCACCCTGTCCTCTGCAGATGCAGCCAACCCTGACGAACAGATCCACATCCTGATTGTGGAGGGCTTCTTGCTCTACAACCACCTGTAAGTTGATTTTCTTGCATGGCTGGCTTCTTGTTTGTGTGAAATGAGGCAGGATAGTTGATCGTGTCTTGTTGTGAATGCACTGTACCGAACAGCCAACTTGTATGAACATGTAATTTCGTGTTAATCATAAGAAATGTGAGCAGTGTGTACATTTTGTACAGCTAGTTTTTTGGAAGATTGTTGGTTTGTTTTGAATGTGAATCAAAAGTGAGATCATTGTATCACCACAGATTTCAGTGAAGGGGGAGTGGCTAGTCCATCTTGGTTGGCACAAATTGTATGAATTTCATGATAACAAACATTAGAAGGATCCAGTTATTTCTGTCATGTCACGTGCTAATTTTGTATGCTTACTATTGGGTCGTGTATGCACGCAGACTTGAGCAGGAGCTGCTGTGATAGATAAGGGCTTCAGCAGAAAGGGGCTCTCTGAGTGGTCCTTTAAGGTGACAGCAGGGTGGTCTGTACTAGATGTACTAGTGATGAATGCAGAGCATGCTGCAGAGATGTAGATAAGGTGGAGCATGAACAGTTGTATAACTTAACTTTTTACTCAGAAGGTGTTACATGACTGTGTTAATTACCTTTTTATATCTCCCCTTTAGGCCCCTGCTGGATGTTTTCAACAAGTGCTATTACATCACAATACCCTATGAGGAGTGCAAAAGAAGAAGAAGGTGAGCAACCACAACTTTTCTGGTTTGTTCTTAAAGTTTCATGTCTGTCCTTTTTTTTTTTTAATTTTTTTTAATTTTTTCCCATAGTCACTGACCTTTATTTCGTTTCCCCCCCATAATCTCCATATGGCAGTTTCTTAAACTGTGTGCTTTTATTTATCTTATTTTATTTATCTATGTTTTTTTAGTACAAGACAGTACACTGTCCCTGACCCTCCTGGTCTGTTTGATGGCCACGTGTGGCCCATGTACCTGAAGCACAGGAAAGAGATGGTGGACAGCGGCTTGAATTTTGGTATGCTACAGTTGATTTATGCTTGAACCACAGTGTTATTAGTATATTCTTTGACTTTTTTTAAGTAGCATTACACAATCTGTTCTGTTCTTGGTGTGAGATTTTTAATGCCAGTTTTCAAAATGAGTAATTGGTTAATTTGGTTTGTGTTGCAGAGTACCTTGATGGTTTGAAAACAAAAGAGGAGATCTATAACGTGGTGTATGAGGACATTCAGAACAACCTGCTCAATCGTTTATAGGTGAGAACACTGAGGAAGTGCACTTCTTTGTTTTGTGGTATACATATTATTTGGGGTAGGGGAGATTCTGCTACATATGAGGCTACAGTTTGGTCAATGTTTGTGGAAGCATCTTTCATAATATTTGCATAATAAAGCTGTGAAGTACAAAACTTGTCCTAACATTTTATTTGTTTCTGTTTCTTACAGCAGGAAGAGTCCTCTCCTCATATGTACAGACTTTGTAAATATTCTTAATGATTTTTGTTTTTTTTAAATGGAGTTTTTGTAATTTTATCTTTTTTTGTAAATGCAAAGAAGCAATGTTGTCATTGTTTTATTTTCAGATGTTTCTGTTTTTCCATATTAAGAAGCGACTGTTGAACTTAACGTAACTATTCTACTGTTTTGCTAAACTATTGACTTGTATTGGACCATTTGTGCCAGTTGCGTTCTCCTACAAATAAATGCATTAGTTGCTGTTAAGATACAGAAAATCAAGCATCTCTGTGTGGTTGTTTTTATTACATCAAAAAAGTACCATGTGCAGATCAACATTTCAAAATTAAAAACCCAAACCCCCTGATCTCCCCACATTAAAGGGGTTTAGGGGCTCAGTTTGTGTTTGTGTGTGTCAGTTATTTAACTTACCCATAATACAAAGCGCTTTGCTGCCTGTATTATATAGAACTGAAATCCATCATCACACTACAAACTTTCCTCTCAGAGCTATATGCTAGATGCATTTGTTTATCTTTGAGAGAATATTTCTGATTAATATCAGTGAGTTTAAGTTATTTTATAGTTTCACCTTTAAATTATTTGGGGAAACAAAGTAGTATTTCCACAGTTGAACTGCTCAGGGACAGATCAGTCTTTTCCTACATGAACTAATAAATATTCAAATACAGAAATGAAAAAAATTGGTTTACAAAATCATCTATTGATAAAAAAAAATTACATCAGCCATTCCACTGAAGAACAATAACTTAAATGACTGATATTTGGCTATTATTTGTGATAGAAAAATAAATGCAATAAGATTTCCCTTTTAGGGTTTGATCAATTATTTCAAATCATCACATTTTTTCTTGATATCTTGTTACATTATAGGATATACATTATTTTGGTCTTAAAACCAGTTGTATAAAATGTATGCATTTTTTTATGAAACATTTCAAGTGCTTTCATATCCTATAAACAGTTTGCAAGCATATTAAATATCTATTAGTTTTTTTTTCTTTTTTAAATGATTTTTTTATATGGTTTTTGAGTAGCTTTCCTTCAGAAGTCCAGTCCTGAGGAGTATCAGGAGTCGTTGGTTAAAGGTGTTTGTTTTTTAATCCTGACCCAAAAAGATAAATTGCACTGAATGGACAGCAAAAAGGCAATTATTTGAAATAATATATAAAGATTCACAAAGCTACCTTCAATACAATCATATTATTGCCTTGCATTTTTTTAACTTAATATAGGACTTCGAGCTTAAGGAGAAAATAACGGCATCTTTTTGCCACGTAAAAAAAGGCTTTCAACAAGTTAGAAAATCACTCTGGAGAGTGTCTTTGATCATTTTTTGTAGGCTACTTGCTCTTTTCCATTTTAAACCGGAAGTCCTACAGTAAGTAAAAATATAAGTCCGCACACCTGAAAGTTCAAAAGAGCACCTTGAGAGATCCCTGTTTTTAAATTACATTTGTATTCATATATATATATATATATTATACATATTTCCTTATATATTATATTATGTATGTATGTATGTATAATTTAAATAACAAAAAATTATCTTCTGACAACCCCAAATGGCAGTGTAAGTGTCCATGTCTGTGTACAAGAGGTTCCAGTTACACAGAATTCAGTATTGTGATAAAAGCAATAAAAAATGTGACGTCTTTGTGATGTAACTAGGTATCAGGTTGTTAAATGATTAAAGTAAATGTTAAATAACTAAATAAGCCATATTCGATAACATTTAGAGAAATATTTGTCATTTCTGTTGTAGGGATTAATGAAATATTTTTTCATATTTAATTTTCATATGTATTGTTTACATCTTTTGGGGCATAAAAGTTATCAGTATCACTAATGATAAGGTGGCAAGGGTTCCAACTAAAGAAAGCAGGCCATTGGACCTGCAACATGCTCTAGCTCACTGTTTCTCAAATGGGGGTACAAGTACCCCTCGGGGTATTTTGGGACATTCCAATGGGTATTTGAGAAAATAAGAATAACAAAAGTATTTTCTGTAAAATTTTGGATAATCCTGTAATATAAATAAAATATATCTATAAATTTATAGAGAAAATGTATTCTCAGTATCCAGTTTT
Source organism: Atherinosoma microstoma (assembly GCA_037177055.1). Lineage (NCBI taxonomy): Eukaryota > Metazoa > Chordata > Actinopteri > Atheriniformes > Atherinidae > Atherinosoma > Atherinosoma microstoma. The sequence continues at coordinate 16,879,745 of JBBBVU010000015.1, read as the reverse complement.
AATTTTGCATTTAAATGGAATATTTTTATTCTGATCAGGCTTTTAATCCAAACATATGTGTCTGTGTAAACATGGCTAGTGTTGAGCAAGTTGGGGAAAAACTTGGAGACTAATTTCCACTCCAGCTGGATGAACCGATAGATAGTTAAAATCCACGATATTTATAAAGACGTCTCTGTTCTGCAAAAACCTGGAGGGAAAAACAACAGGAGAGGACATTTATTATGTTTTTCACACGTTTTCCATGAATTTAATCATGAATTATTGATAACATGTTTTAAGTATGTGCTTTTAAAATGTTTGAAATTTTAAAGTGTTTCTTTAGGTACAGATTTTTTTTTTAATTGGGCCCTGATGGTACAGTCCTGTTTACTTCTGTTCCAAACCAAAAAACTCTGCATTGGTTTGAGAACCACTGGCTGGTGTCTAATAAAAATTTTTGGGTGTCTTTATTGCTGTTTATAACTAGTCTGTGTGTCTATGCTTCTATTTTTGAGACAGGATGTGTACTACTGTACGTCTTTCCATCAGGGTATTTTTAACACTTTATCCCTGAAATAGCTATAGGTTGCCTCAAGTAGATGCCTGAGTGGGTCACAGACTAACCACAAGATTTAGGCTATTAGCGCTAGATTAGCACTTCATACAGCACATGAGACCCAAAGCACGTGCTGATCTCACTTATATTTCCATACATATGAATAGATCCAAATAATTTCCCTTTTCCCTTAAGGAGCCACAGAGTATAGCTGGCATGAGCTTCAGTGTATAACAGCACAGCTAAGTATAGAAGAGGTCAGGTAAGTGGGTGTATTTTAAGCATCCTCTTTTCGAAAGTGGGTAGAAGTTCAATGATAATTTGATTGAGGGAGCATTTGGATTTCAAAACCAGTTTTTAGTGCTTGTTTCTACTACAGCTGGGACACTCTACTGCAACATTTCTGGACAATATGATTCAGTTATAGAAATACACACATATGGTCCTTTATATATTTCTGCCTGTATTCCTCATGCAGCCTGGCATTAACGAAGATGATCAATAGAATTCATGTTGACTCAATCATTCCAACCTTTTGCTGACATCTATTACAGTAACAGCCATTCTTTTAGCTCCTCTTGACATCAGCTGTATGTGGATATAATGTGTCATGTGCATGTCATATGGAAATGGAGTGACAAGGGGATTGTTGTGACGCCCTAACAGGTGCTTGCAGACTGAACCACACTGGTTCTGGACTTGTGGTGCTAAAAATGGCAGCAGTACGCTTGATGACTGCAAGGACAGGCACACACCAGAGAAAACACCCCAGGGCACAGAGGTATTTTAGATCATATGACACAATATTTCTGTTTTTAGACAGTTTTCTAAAATATTCAGTTGATGATGAACAGATACAATTATACTCGAACAGTCCACAATGTATGTCAGGGTGTCATGGTTCTAGGGTTTTGGTTTGTGTCAGTTTCCTGTTTTATTCTGTAGGTTTTTCCCTTGTCTGTTGTATCCTGTTTGCTTCCTGTTAATTTGTTCACCTGCTCTTGATTTTTGTCATTCCCTCCACCTGTGTCTCATTGTGTTCTCTGTGTATACTCCTTGGTTGCTGTTGCCGGTTTATTGTTTGTACTTATCCTAGTTGTCTGCTTAGTTTTATTGGTTTGCTTAAACTTCACTGCCTGCCGCTACTTCTGCATTTGGGTCCACTACCTCCTCACACCCTAACAGAAGAAACCGAAATAAACAGGATACAATAGACAAGGGAAAAACCTACAGAATAAAACAGGAAACTAAACTAAACATGAGACACAAACCAAAACCCTAGAACCATGAAACAGGGTTATAGACTATGCAAACACACTCAGTTATTCATGGTTTTGCCACGCACAAAACCATGTAAGAAACAGTGGCTACATTATCCCAAGCTGCTTTGCTGTGAAAATAAACCCAGTCTAGGCCTTTTCCTGGACAAACCTGACCTTGTTACTCCACAGCCTGTTTGGATCATCTGACTGAAACACCTCCATCAACAGTCATATCATTCTACCCATGAGTGAACCATAAGGATGGCTATTTTCTGCTTTTATTATCTTGTTGCTCATCCGGTCTTCAGAAGGTTTGCATTTGTTCACACATACAGAACATTGCATAATATCTTTGTGGTAATCTCATTAATGTTTTTATGTGTCCCATGCCCTTTTGGGTCAGGATGGTGTTCTGGTGGCTTTTACCACATGATGAAAACATGCACAATGTATATCACTACTGCATATTCAAAGAGCAAACACTCTGAACAGGTTAGTTTGGAAAAATCTCAACAAAAAGTCTCCTGCTGAGCAAGACTCCAAGATGTATTTACTGCTTTGTGTTTACAAAGTAAACATGTAAAAGTTACAATGTAAAAATAAAAGAAGTCAAGAAAGGTATGTGTTGAAATTGTGTGTATTTTTTTATTGTGTGTAAATTGTGTGCAAAGACTTGGATAATAGAGGAGGGAACTAGACAGGTAGAGGCTGTCTGGAGAAATTACACCATCCTGCTGACCTCTGCCCTGCAATCATGTTCCACATGTTCCACTTGCACATATTCACACATACTCCTCCTGCTCTAATTTTCACACTCACTTGTGGATTCATATGTAAGTTGCTGAAGGTCAACATGTGCTTCCCATGGTGTGTGGGTGGATTTAGGGGGGTACTTTCATAATGTTTTTGCAGAGGTCCATAAATGAGATTTCATGCACTTTGATCTTGTCGAAGGCTCAGTGTGTGTGTTGTCTTTGTTACTGTTCCCTCAGGGCTGCAGGCTACCTGCCTTTCTGCACGTCTAAGCAGCCAGCATGCTTAAGGGTGGGGGAGAAAAAAATACAAAGGTGAAAGCCTCGCACTTGCACGTGCTTCAAGACCGTTAAGAACTTGTTTACCATTAGGATCTGGAAGCCAGAAGACGTAATATTTCACATGGTTTATTCTAGAAGAATATTTGATATCTGAGAAGAACAAAATATGATAGTTTAATTGTTTGACAAAGTATTGAGATATATGTCTAATTAATTATACTTAACAATATATACCTTAAAAGGCATTTCAAAGAGAGTTGTAAAAAAAAAAAAGTCTGCTTCTCTTTGATAAACTTAACTTTAAACTTCAACTCGAGAGACAGTTAACCACTATACCTCAAAGTTTACATACCTTACTAGCCACTTTTTAGATTTGAAGTCTCTCTTTTCAGCTACCCCACAACTCAAGAAGCAGCATCCTTTTCAATTTCAAGCAGAAATTAAAAAAAAAAATTTATGACTATAAATGTAGGAGTAAATAAATTAAAGTGTTTAATTTCAGACACTGTGGCAAAGCACAAAATTAGGCATATCCTGTCAAACGGGGAGACAATGAAACAGATTTAACAGAATAAATAAACACAATTATGCAAACCCTCAAGATGTTTCATCAGCCTGTTATGCTTCAAGTCCTTGTCTGAAAAGGACTGGGTAGAAGTATACACATATGAAATCCCACCCCCTCTCCATTTTTAATTATCAGTCAGTTTCTCTTAATAACTCTTCTATGATGAAAATAAAAAACAAAATAACAATAATATTGAATATAACCAATGATTTGCATAGCAAATTTAGTAACACAATGATATTGTAACAAATAAAAAAGTTAATTGGCCAACCATGAATCCATATACCTAGGATAAAAGTCAAGCCCTGTTCTCATTCTCATATTGATCAAATACCATTTTTATACTTTATTTGGAACTTTTTGATGCTGCTACGCTGCTTTAGTTCCTAACTTTAACTATTCCACAGCTAAACACCACATATGGAAATACAAAATGTTCTCATTGTTGTACGCGCATTTAATGTTTTTTTAATTAAGGTTACCCTTAAATTATATCCTTTCTCTATGTATTTAAACATTTTTTAAATATTGCCTGGTAAGGTGTTTCTTGAAATTTAACCAGATCTGTGAATTTAAGTAATCTTGACTCTAGGAAAAGTGGCTTGGTGTGTTGCTGATATTCAACCTTATCTATAATGCACATTGTTCTCTTTTGTTATGATTGATGAATTCATTGATGTTAATATGTGTTACTTCTAAACAGTAACTTATGGTAAGATTAATGTGCAGTGCTGTCAGAAGGTTTTCTTCTTCTTTTTTCTTTTTTTTAGAAAAATCTCAAACTTGGGTCAAGGTCAACTCACTCCATCTTTGTTAATTATTCTGGTAAAAACTATGAAAGGGGCTTATGGCGCCCCTACAGATGTAAACCTCGGGATATTTAGCTCTGTCAGCCTGTGAGGTTTCACTGCCTTCCAGTGGTGAAGAGGTCCCCATCACCATGGTTGTTCCGGATTTTTTTCTCTTCTGGACATGCGCATGGGGCACGTGTGCCAACTTAGTAAGGGAATTACATTTCTAAATTGAAATTCCTATATTTTATAGCCTGCCTTGACTCCAGAATTGTCATTTATTATTCGTGTCGCAATAAATAAAAAGTATGAAATATTATCATACATCCTGTTCTTGGTTGTAGAGTTCTATATGCCACAATGCACACATGGAATCAAATCTTGGGCAGTAAAATGTATCATTTATATGTCATTACGCAACTTTTCAAGAATTAAAACATTTTCATAGGTTTTGGCGAACTTAAATGTTGATCATTCATTTAATTGATCGTTTCCGCTTTATAAGACAACTTGAAGCCTAAATTGACAACATGCAAGCCCTTAAACTCACGCACATGGAAGCATGTGGCTTCTCTTTCAGCATTCGTTGATATAGTTTCAGCTGACACTGCAGGCTCAAAATTTTTCCCAAACCAAGCCCTCCCGCTGGTGATGCTGTGCGCAACTGCGTGACGAAATCCAGTACAATTAAAACACCACGGCACCACACACGTCCAAGTCAAATGTTCGCCGACAATCTCTGTTTTGGAGATTACCAGTTAGAGACATAATTCCAGAGAGCCATGGAGAAGTTTGGGTTTGTGTTCATTTGTCTTTATATTCTGGTGTGCTTTGGCACTGGTCAGCATCATTTACGCGCACGCGTTGGTCCGTGGAGACACCGGATTCAGTGGGAGAATAACGGTCAGGTTCACAGTTTACTGAGCACTGGGACTCAGTATCGTTTACCTTCGCAGAGCAGGAGACGCACCCAACTATTACTGACAACAAAAAACAATTTCAACCAAGTTAACCCGCCTGTTGCACCCAGTAGATCCACCAGAACCAGATCTGTTAACGTGGACGGCGCAGTCGGGGATAATTCTGAACAAAACCACCACAACCAAATGGATACGTCGGTTCTGGGTGCTGATGAAGGTCAGTACCTGCTCCCTTCGTTGCGGTCAGGTGCACCCAATCAGTCTCCACCACGTCCGGAACCCATCAGAAGTGTGGGCTACGGTGCATACCAAGCTCCGTCTAATGTCATTCAAGAGTTCTCCGGCAGCGGAGTCCCTCGAGGAGGCAGGAGTACACCTGGAGATGACACAGGCGCACAAAAGCACAGTGCGTCACCGGTAAGAACACAGGAGTTAACGCACAGCCGTCTGGACAGGATACAACCCGAGAGCCCGGGTTCACCTGACACATCTGTATGGATCTCTTTGACTGAGGACGGTGGGCACGCGCGTCGAGTCCCTCAGCAGGCCATCTCAGGAGACCGTCAAGGCGCGCAAATAGTACGTTCATTGACAAGTGTCTCTTTAGAACCTAATGATTCTCCCACAGTGCAGTCCAGCAACACCGTGGACATGCAATTTCCTCGTAGAAGTCCGGATACAACAGATGCCGGGGACCCACGAGATCCGCACAACATCCATCACAGGAACTCCGTTTTCTATAATGTTTACCCACCAGACCGCAGGAACAGGCAGACCGCGCGCAATCCCTCGGGAACAGGCTACGGTACCAGGTTCTTCCACAACGGTGAGTCGAGCAGATGTGTTCTGATGCACTCTAAAAAGATAAATAGATTTTAAAAAAAAAGAAAGAAAAAAGCATTTCGCTGTAGTATTAACATTAGTATTTCTATTCATCACATCAATGTCTGTTAATGCAAGATCATTATATTTAGTGCTTCACACAGTTTTGTTTGAATTCAACTACATATCAGTAGTCATATTCTTTTTTACAGGTCTCCCAGACTTGATACCTGACCCATACTACATCCAAGCAGCCTCGTACATCCAGAGAGTGCAGATGTATGCTCTTCGCTGTGCTGCTGAGGAGAACTGTCTCTCCAGGTGCACTGCTTTATTTGACTTTAATCTGCTAATAATATGTCCAGGTGAAGGTGGAAATTGCTTTAGATAAACTTTTTTTAAATTACATTTAGTCATGCTTTTTACAGTGAGTTAAAGATATTTACAGTGACTAATAGAAATCACCAGGGTATACATGCAAAGATGAAAAGAAAGCAATGGTAATCATTCCTTTATAGGTGCTACATTGGGATGTTTGTTGGCCTTTATCCTACTGGGTGCTTCAGCTGAGTGACAAACCTGGCAACTGCCAGAGATTCTCTCCTCTGATCTGAGCAGACTCGTTGCCAAGTAAAATATACTCTCAAACAAAAGGGAGAGGATTTCAGAATATAAAAACTACCAAAGAAAGACCAGAAAACACTTCTGCAATAAACTACCATTATATCTGTTGAGATCAAAGCAGGACAGGAATTTTAATATGCAGTAAAGTGTATGTGAGGTTGTTCCAGCTGCACACTGACATTGGGGGTAATGTTGGCTACCCTCCTGTTTCCTTTTCTTGCAGGTCTGCATATCATCCGAGTGTGAGTGATCTTGATTACCGAGTTCTGATGCGGTTCCCACAGCGAGTGAAGAACCAGGGAACTGCAGACTTCCTCCCAATGAAACCCAGACATGAGTGGGAATGGCATAGCTGTCACCAGTGAGTTCACTGCTAGAATATCCAGATACATTAACACAACCTGATCTTTGCAGAATAATGGCAACACAGGTTTTAGCTTCCAGCTAAAACATGAAAACATGTCTTTAAAGTAAGTTAAAGAGAGAAAATTTTAGTTGAGAATGTTTTAATGTTGCCTTCAAGTGTTGTTTTTATAATCTCCTGTTTTGCCACAATACACAATAATCTATCTATCTATCTATACAGGCATTACCACAGTATGGAGGCCTTTAGTAACTACGATTTGCTGGATGTCTCCACTGGACAGAAAGTTGCTGAGGGACACAAAGCCAGTTTCTGTCTGGAAGACACATCATGTGACCCAGGAGTACGACGGCGTTTTGCATGCACTGCACACACTCAAGTCAGTTACTGTTTCATTATCCTGTCTGCGTTTGTCTGGTTACATCTTGAGTTGTTGGTTAACTACTTTAGGTTGTATTTGATACATTTCATGCAACAAAACTCATAAGCTCCATAATTAAAGAAACACATCATTAAAATGAGATGTGGTTGTTTTTAGGGGCTTGGTCCTGGTTGCTATGATACGTATCATGCCAACATCGACTGCCAGTGGATTGACATCACTGATGTACCACCTGGAAACTACATCCTAAAGGTGGGATTCCAATTATAATCATATGTACTTATGCATTCCTGCAGCAATATGTTTTCATTGAACCAGAACCATATGGAACATGTCAACTTTTTTTCAGGTAACAGTGAACCCGTCTCAGCTGGTCCAGGAGTCTGATTTCTCCAACAATGAAGTGAGATGTGACATCAGGTACACTGGAAGCTACGTCCAAGCAAGAAACTGCAGGATTGTTGTGTAAGTCTGAACATTTTGAATCATTTCTAATAAATAACATCAAAAGGAAAACAAGCACAGCTTTTCACTCATTTTTACTCTGTTTTACAGGAGCTGACCTGCTGAAGACAGAAAGGCTCGTACAAAAACATAAACAACATAGCCTCTTGTTGCTCCTAATGTACAGCTGCTGCTCTGTTTGTCACTCAGACTAATCTTTTTATTTATGTCATAGGATCTGTCATAGTTACAGCCAGCCTGGCTAAAAGTAAAATTGTATTATTTCTGAGAATATTAATCTTTAATAGATTTTTAAGCAATATAAGGCTGTCCTGTCAGTTGTGTTTGTACAAATATGAATGTTAGTGACTTACAACGGTAAATGAAGATATCTAAATTCTATTAGTCTGTCTGTACGACCAAGTCGGTGCTTCTTCTATTTTTCATGGCAGTGTACATGCCCTGAATCTAATAATTAGATAGATGTTCAAGTAAGCAGTCTTTGAGAGCTTTCACGGTATAAAAAGAACTAATTGTCTTAGGTGTATATTTCTAGTACTTTGACTGTGTGAATTCATTCCTTTTGGTGGATGTTACCCAAGAACAGATGTAATGTCTTAAACACACTGAGAGAGGTTTTGGCTGTTTGAAAAATATTTTGAATTTGGATTATATTTTATAATAAAGGTTGTTTGGATTTTTTAAAACAAAAATAACTCTGATGTCTGATGCCTTACTTCTAAAGATGGATCAAAATGATCACTGCTGTTGGGATAATTGAAGTAAATTTTCAACAAATCATACAGTAATTACAGCACATAAACTGAGGAGTGTTTCAGTGTAGGGTGGCACATTTCTTAATTGCATTTGGAGTAGGACAGAGAAGTAGCTGTAAGTTTCACTATTTTGTACGCTTATATCCCAAAACAGCAAAAGAATGGATAGTGAATCACACCATGTGCCTGTTTTTGCATGTTTGACATGTTGTGTTACAACAGATGAGTGATTGGAAAAACATTTATTCAGCTGGCAATAACTTCATTTGAGGCTTCTGGTAATGTCTCGCTTTATTTATACTTTGTCACTGGGTTTAGAAGGTATGCTGTCTGGCTGGTGCGTGGAAACAACTCTTCCTTTTTCCTCCTTTTTAATGACGTTGTTTGCAATCCAACAGAAATGCATCGCTGATTAATAAGGCAATGTTAAACCTAGTTGAAAAGCCAGAGGATATGATGATCTTTGAAGCTAAAGTCATTCTGAGTGTTCCTCTTATAGGCAAAGTTAGGCTCACTCTCTGACTCATTTGCATAGTTTATCTTATGGCAACAACAGATCACAGACAGTCACCAACTTCTCCACTCCCTCACATAGTTATGTGGAGAGTTTGTTAGTATTAATGAGGTAATCTCCATTTCCTATTATCATACTTTGCAAGGCCTTGAGAAAAGCAGATGGAGTTTTTTTAGAGAGCTCTGAAGTACCTCCTTTCAGAGATACATAAATAATACCAAAGATCTATTTGCGAAACAATGAGCTTGAATCCACTTCACTCATACTTTGACCCAATCATAGCCTCTCCGTTTAGCCCAGACCATCTTTGGGCAGAAATTCTTACAGAGGTGAACCACTGATGTGAATCTGAGTGTGATGGAAGGTCAGCGTAGAGCCTCCCCCACCACTCCAGGTGCTGTTTGCTCAGGGCAGGCCAGCGTGCTAAGCCTGCAGGGCGTGTAGGATGGACAGAGCTGCTGGACACCCCTGCTGGAGATGGCAAGGAGAAGAGAAATTCCACAGATCCCCTGTCGGCCAGGAAAACCCAACTGCTAACTGCTGACATCAGCGGCTCCTCGACTAAGCCATTCTTATCATGGGCTGACCGTCTGTGAGGCTGTGCCCAAAGGACTTACTGTCTGAGACTCCCAGTCAACAAGTGTGAGAGCCAACAGGCCAGACAGGGATATACGAAGGACCTCAGTTTGTTCTCTGAACAGACATAAAGTAAAGTCTATCTGAAGATTAAATAAAAAAAATGTTTTAATATAATTTCATGTTTCTGTGTTTGAGCACTGAACTGAATTTAGCAATGTGTGGCCACAACAACAAAAACTCACCTCATTGTCATTGATTTTATGGATTTATAAGGAATGGGAACTGTGGCACCATCTTAGGGATGTATGAGATATGGTTAAAAACTGGTACAAAAACCAAATTCAATTACAATACTTGAGGAACACAGTCCTTCACTAAGATGCGATACCTCCACCAAGTTCGACCAAATTCAGCCTGGTAGTTGCTGTATAATTTGGCTGACGAACAAAAGAAATAAACAGATGCCAATGAAATCTCTGTGCCACATGTATGTGTCAGCATCATGTCATGTATGATGCTGATTAGTACACAGACCAAGTGTTTTTTCAAGACTGATATATAAAACTATTTGCTTAAAGACAGTTTGTACATAAAACACTGGGAAGAAACTTTCCACAGTAAAAATATGTTAAATTCACACTCATGATAAAATGCCCAGTATTATTATTTACAACAGGGTGTCAACAAATCAACAAATTTTTAGATAGGTATGAAGTCACACATTAATGAGAAAAGTGATGAATGGCATTACAATTAACTAATGGTGTGAAACCAGTGTTTTAATATTGTACTAAATCTTCCAGTGTTCTTATTCTGAGCAAAAACAAACTCTTTAAATGAGTTTTTTCAACCCACAGAACAGTATCTGTTTTATAGCAGCGGTTCAGACCTTATAAAGCTGCCAAATGAATTCTATTTATACACAAAAATAATCTCCAACAAAATAAAGTGTTGATTTTTACTACTCTCTCCTGGGTGTGTAAAGTCTGGAATACGAGCTTGCTGCTTGCATCAACAGTGAAATGAATTGCCGTCGACTTAATGCTAATGTTTTCCTGTCTGTAGCCTCTATTTACTTTTGTAGGAATTGTTTGTCTCCAGCAAAGAGTGGAAGTTATATGTGCTAACAGAAGGGAAATAACTCATGCTACTAATATTTTTCTCTCCTGTGACACATGCGTCTCACATCCTGAGAGTGCAAACAATATTTACCAGGAAGGACAGGAACCCTTTCAGTCTGACCATTTACATGTCATTAAATTCAACAGCTTTCCCTGTTTGAAATGCAGATGATCACTGCAGTACTTTCTGTTCAGTTCTTTCTGGACCTGCAGTCTAAATCAAAACACTCCACTGGCTGCTTTAGGGAAAACACCCTGCTACTAACCCTGTTATTGTATTATTTTAGGGCTGGTAAGTGGAAGGTGATGGAGGGTGAAGAGAATGAACAAAAGGTCAGACAAGCTGTCCAGCTGAAACCCTCCAGTTGTTTTGGGTCTGAATTTTGCTCTAAATGCTCGTACTGTTTTATAGGTTTTGCACATGAGTGTCAGACAATGTTAGGATGTCTCTTCTCATACCAAACGTGTTTATCCATCATGCTTCACATGGAACATATTTTATGGCTCCAGAGACATGAAAACCCTTACTTGCAGACCTGAGAAAGCTGGCGTCTCCTGTAGTACAAATACGCTGAAAAAAGAGAAGATTTTACTTGATCAGCATTTGTTACATGTTACATGTTTTTTTGGCTGACCTTTTTGAGTGTGTTTGTATAAGACATTTTGTGAAAGGGATAAATGTACTTGCAATTCATATTTGTCTTTAAAACCGCAATACAATGACCCCAAGGCATAGATTATTATCAGGTTACTTAGAGCAATATATATATATATATATATATATATATATATATAGTTTACAGGGAATGCAAGAATGTTCAACAGGATTTTGCCTTGATTTTCTGATATTTGTGCAGATACTCAGGAAGGTAAATCTTGGTTTACTGTGCATTCAAACTTTCATATTCTGGGTTTCTTACATTTGTGTCCAAAATAATGTTTTGAGTATGGTCATATTTATACCATACCATAAAATAACCATGTTATTTTATTTTAAAATACCAAAGATAACAGTTTGTCGGACAGAAAATAGCATTTTTGCTCCAACAAGATTTTATCCAAAGTTCTACCACCTGTATTGGTATATTTTGCATTGTGTGCAGAGTGTTCATATTTAAAAAAAAAAAAAAAGAAAGAAATCTGAAGATCTATTTATGAACAGTTCTTAAAGAAATTTCAAGAAAGCTTGTCTGACAGGGTTCAGGGTGTGTTGAAGAACAAATACATTGATTGGTAACACTTTACAATAATGATACAAATCATGTACTTAACTAATGCTTAAGTCATGATGAATTAAAGCATTATGTAATGGATGATCTATCATTAATTACTGCTGCTCATCATGAAATAATGATGATCTCAATGTGGATTTAGGTGATCACTTCACAGTTAATAGATCATCAATTGATGAACATTAGTTCATTGTTAATTCATTGACATGTCAACAAATTTGCCAATTTACAGCAAAATGTATTATTTGCTACTGAGGCTGACAAACAGCCTCAATCATCATTATTGGAGCTTGTCTGCTTTTTCTTTTTACCAATTGTTGACTTTAAAAATTGTGAATATTTTATTGCAACAGGTTAACCAGCTTTTCTTTGTAAACAGACTGATATTTTGAAAATAAAAATCCATCCATCCATCCATTTTCTGTACCGCTTAATCCATTCCGGGTCGCGGGTGGGCTGGAGCCTATCCCAGCAAG
>JBBBVU010000015.1:16842317-16865469 GCA_037177055.1 Atherinosoma microstoma | reverse complement strand
CAAACTAAGCTCGGGGCTCAGGCCGGACGACCGGTCCTCCTGAGCCCAGCGCTGCATTGCTTTACCTGTGACCTGAATCGGAATAAATCATTGATAAAGAAGAGATCCTCTCCTGTCTTTGTTTTCGGGCTTCCAATAAAAGAACCAATTCTAACAAAACGTAATCGACTGTGAACATCAGAACTGTACCAACTTTATACTTGTGGACTGTGCCTCAGTATTTCTTCTTATGGTTTAACACACCTATCAGAGTCTCTGTGACAGATCGGTCACTCTTTAGTCAGACATTTCAATCAGCTTGCTCCATCTTCCTGAAAGTGAAGCATGTAAGTGATAGTGATGACTCGGGGCTGCTTAATGAATATTCCAGCATGAGCCACATCACAAGAGTTTTAAATGAAGAAAAAACAAGAAACTGCCTGTCATATTTGCCAAGAAGATTATGTCACTTTAGATAAAATAAACATGTCCAATTACATCTAATCACAATTAAATTAATTGTGATCTGACTTATTCTAGTTTAATAATGTTGATGTAATGCAATTATTTGACATTTAAGGGTTGTCAGACAAGGGTAGACTTGCTTTTGATTTCTTCAGTAAACATTGTTAAATTTGTTTAAACAGTCAAATGGACTGATGTACACATTACTAAAAAGTGACATTTTACTCCCAGATTAGAAATACCTGTTTGACAGAAAAACAACTATTAAATGTATAAAACTTGTTAGTATGTTAAAAGTCAAAGATAAATTGATAATTAAAGTGATTATGTCTCACTGTCTTGTTCCAGAGGGAGTACGAGTGTTCATTCACCTATGCCTCACAAGGGGGAACCAATGAGGTGAGTTTTCACCGCTGTCACTGTCGGGCTCCAGCATCATTTTATTGATTACTGATCGCAGCAGGTTTATTGATAAAACATTCCTCTGTTTCAAAACAGCAATGGCTAATGAGTGTGGGTCTGAGTGATGATGACAGACTGTTTTCCTGCTCTGTGTGGAGGTAAGACAAACCACCTTCAATTGAGAAGAGACATTCGCACAATGTGACTGTGTAAATAAATTAGATGTTGGTCCTCACAGCATGAGGAATCCCTGCCCACACACTTGTACTCAAGACACTGAGCTGTCTGTGGTGGCGCTCAGTGACCCTGACGATATCGTCATGTACCATCTGTGTCTCCACTGAGTCACCTTATTGATTTAAGTCGGGTGTGACAGTCACAGAAAACTTGAGAGGAGAAACTAAACGTACCCATGTGTAACAGTGACTTCAGCGAATAAATGTGTGCAAAATGGCTTAATGTTGATAAATATTTCTTTTTCATCTCTGCCAGGCCTCAGGGGAAATCATACCTGTTTTTCACTCAGTTCAAAGTTGAGCTGAAGGGAACCAAAATTGAATATGCCAACGCATATGTAAGTATAAAGAAACGCTGTTAATTTAGCTTCAGAGGTTCTGTCTGCATGAATTTGGGTTGAAGTAGATGACTGATGTCGGCGAGCAGTTGAATACTAGATTTGGCTAATTGATGGATTTTTTTATTTTCTCGGCTGCTGCTGTGTAAAATTGAATAAAGCCAATAATGACATCCAGCCACCTAATGTAGGAATTAAAGTAACTTCATGCTTCATGGCTAGACACACACCTGCATTTGTCTGTTCCTTGTTTATAATTTTAATGGCGGTCTTTTCTAAAGTAACACAATGAAATGATCAAATGTGTAGCTTTTTATTTGAAAAACCTCAGTACTGTAGTTTTGCGGAGGTCCGATTGCACCACATTGTGCCAGTGCGACACGCAGCCTCTACGGCTGAGCTGACAAACCGCACCAAAGAATTTCTACTTGATATTTCTGCGCTGCCACATGCAGCCTGTTAATGCTGACATAAAAGATTCACCTTTCCTGAGTATCTGCACAAATATCAGAAAATCAAGGCGAAATCCTGTTGAACATTCTTGCATTCCCTGTAAATAATGAAGCGTTCACTCAAGCACCAGCAACACGGCGATATGCATGTCAGGGATAAACATTGAGGAAGCCTTTTCTATCCTGCAGCTTTTGCTGGGTTTTTCTTTTTTTTTTACTCCAAGCTAGTATAAGATAAAAGAAGAGGTTTTTTTCTTTTTGCTTTTGATTTTTGTCTTATGTGACTAAACCTGACACCAATCTTTGTTCTGTTTTCTGATTCCTCTGTAACATCTAAATATAAATGCATCTTACAATATTGTTTGAGCAGATTTGAGGTCATTCTTGATAATAGTGAACAGGATCAAGTTACTTTATAAATTTCCCATCTGTCTCACAGAGATTTAGAGGATTTTAAAAAGATTTGCAATCACGATCTGTCACATATGAACTTGGTCTTACAGTGCCGCTTGAAAGTCTGTGAAGCTGCTAAATATGACCTTAAACATTATCAAATGCTCACGTAAGTCCTAAAGATGGACACAAATGAATCTGTAAAACAAATAAAAATTTATATATTCAGATATTTATTGATTTAAAACTGTATAGTATTACAATAATATAGGTAGAAAAAATATATGAAACTTTGCATTCACAATCTAAGCAGCAATAACCTCAAATAAAATCTTTTTGATAATTGTTGATCCATCTTGCACGCGAGCTTGGAGGAAATCATCTCTCTTGTACAGAATCTCTTCAACTGTATTGTTGGTGGGTTTTCTCACCTCAGATTCTACCACAGCATTTCAGGACTTTGACTTGGCTGCTTCAAAACATTTAAATATATCTTCTTTAACCATTCTTTGGTAGGATGACTTGCATGTTTAGAATCATCTTGGTTTATTCCCCCTTTCTATTCAAATCCAGTTCTCTGGCAGATGTCAGGACTTTTTCCTCAAACATTGTAGAATTTGTATGGAGAACATGTACAGAGGCTGCAGTTCCTCATGGCAACCAGCCCAGATCTGATTCCCAAGCCTGGTACTCTTTGCCCTCTCTCTCTTTCTTTTTCTCTTTGACCCCTCTTTTACTGTAAAATAAGATACAGGCCACTAGAGCCTCAAAAAACCTTAAATAAAAAGATGGGGGGGGGGTACAATATTCATTGTGCCGCCAATGATGGTAGGACATCAGATGCAGCTAAACAGACAATCATCCTACCTCCACCACTATTTCTTATAAAGCTTTTATGCAGGTTTTTTTTTCATTTCTCTAAACATGGTGCTTCTTATTTACATTCATCTGTCCACAAAAATTTTTTTGTTAAACTTGGAGAGCAGTGGATTTTTCCTTTTCCTTTTAGCCTTTGGTCTTTGTTGGTGGACCACCTTTTGGGAAGAGTAATAATATTATTTATAATTTCATAAATTTCTACTTAAACTGTGCAAAGAAGAACTGGTGGAGTCCAAAGGCTTTGGACATGGTTCTGTTAGCTTTTTGTTTTCTAACGGCACCACTTTAAAATCTCAAAGTAAAATAGTTTTGTCTGTCTTATAGTTTAAAAGCCCAAAACATTCACTTTACAATTACCGAATTCCATAAAAGTGGATTCAAAATAACATTTTGCTTAGTAAATTATTTGTAATCAACAATTGAAAAAGACTACATTCCTACAAACCATCAGTGCTATTACTAAACTTGCAGCCAATAAAGTTTCCGTTGAATTTGTTTGGCTCTGATTGTCTGAAAATGTCACATTTAAACACCACCTCGCATCTTCATGTGAGAGAGAGAATGTCCCTGACCACACAATAAGTGATGCTGCCACCTGCACTTTACTTGCCTTACAAAACACCCCCTCCTCTAATACTAATAACACTACTTCATGTTTCCATGGAAACCCATAATATGCTCACTCTGTCCCTGTGCGTTTTAGTTCTGCTATCCACTAATGATGGCTTGAGCCACATCCCAGCTGGTGCCAGCTTTGACAAACGTAAGCCGGGAGTTATGAAAACTTTATTCTTTCTCGAAGTGGAACTCAGAAGTGTGTTTTCGCGGAAGGTCAATGTCTGAGCTCAGTCACTTTGCCAGGATCTGCCGTATCTGATGTGGTCGTCTGCGAAGCGAATCACACCTTGACACGCCTCCTTCCCCCAGCAAGGACAGTCCTGACACTCACGTCATTAGCGCGAGCACATGTTTCCTCCTCCTGCTTTGGCTCTGTGCCCTGCAAGTCAAACACAAAACACACAGAAAATGAATTCACTAAATGATGGGCCAAAAATAACCTTGCATACCCAAACAAACACACCTGCCATCCCCTCCCCCGTGCAGTGCAACATATCCTTGACCTTGCTGTCACATCCTCCTGCTTTCCTGGCCCGTCTGTTGCAAAAAAAAACGTTTTCTGCGTCCCTCTCTTGCTGTTTTATTATTCTCTTTCAATTTTTTTTCTTCTCTTGTTTTCCCTTATTCTCTTCTTTTTTATTTCCAGTCACAGACAGCAGCGGGAGGACAGAGAGATGTACCTTTGAAGCCAGAGGAATTTACTGTAGGAGAATCAACAGGTGAGAAATTGATTATGCCAAGTCTTCAATCAGCATCCTCTGCTTGTCGCATCAATCTTTCTATTCCTTCCCCACATTATCACATTGCAAGTTCCCTGTTGATTTCCCTCCGAAGCATATGCTCCAGCTGTGAGTGGGTTTTCATTTGTCCCTGTAGCATTATTTGTTTCAGCTCCAGCGCAAATCCCCCACCGTGGCTTCAGTTCCAGACTGTGATTAGCAGGATTTGACAAGTCGCCCCAACCAGCAATTTACTCCAACTGTCATTTTCAGCAGATTAGACTCTGTAGTACAGAGGCTTACAGACTCAGAACTCGGCAACGATGACAGACTTAAGGATAATCCCGTCAATGGGAAACTCTTACAGCCATGATTTCTAAGGATAGACGGACTAACAGGCTGTAGTACAGGATGGAAAGAGCTTTTTGTTTGTTTGTTTGTTTGTTTTTATAACACTTTTTGATTTTGGCCTCAGTTTCCACAAGAGGGAGCTGTTCAGGTATCTCTGACCGAACAGCACCACCTATAGGGAAAAGAAAATAACTACAGTTAAGAACTGTATGCGAATATTCTTCCTAAAAAATGACTCCAAATAACCTACTTTTCTTTCTGTTTATGTATGTGCCGGAAAAATAATTCCGAAAAGAAAGGTGTGCGTGTGTTTGGGATGTTACCTGGGGACACCCTTCCTCTATCTTCTAGCAAAAGACAATCTGAAAGTTTTCTTTACATGTTTGGTCTTATTATTCTTTTACCCTTTTCTTGATAATAAAAATAAACTGTGAGAGAATTGGAAGGACAAGAAGAAAGCTGGTCCCACCCATGAACCTAACTTCAACTAATAATCCGTCTTAACCTAGTAAGTTAAACAGCTGATACACGGAGGAATCCTACTACATAGTGTACTGAAAAAGGGAAGACCATAAGGAACCAAGGCAAACCCCTTATATAAGCTTGCCATGCGACACAATGAAACATGAGTGCCGTGAACACATACATATACAAAAATCGCGCAAACAGGATTTAAAAAATACGCAATGAAGGTCACTTTCTGTTCCTTAATTTCAAGCAAATAAATTGATGATCAAATGTTTTTTAAATTGTTTTGAAAGAAATGCTGCCTTCATCTGCAGGCGGAGCATATCAACATCTATATGTCTCATCTCCTAACACACATCTGATGCTGTCTGCAAATGTTTGCTGCTGTTTTGTCTCTGACAGTAATTTAACATCCTTTCTGATTTCCAGTGACCCACAATGACGGAAAGTTCAGCGCTCAGCTCTCTAAACTGACTGTCATTGGACGTACACGACATGATGAGCTGTAATTGGTCAGAAGTCAGGTTCACCTTTGACCAATCACAACACCTTGGTGAACTTTCTGCTCAGCAGTCAATGAAGTATGGATTTTTTCCGGAGTGACGAGCCAAAAAACTGAAGAAGGATAATGCTGATATTGGCTTGTGGGCAAATTATATGTCAGTAATTATCTGGTCCCTTTTTTTTCCTCCTTTTTTTTTTTTACCAGGATGGATTTATTCTGTTTGGCATAAAAGGGGGAAAAACACAACAACACATCTGTCGAGTATCCAGATTTCTGTCCTAGATAAAATTTTGCCCTAAGATAAAGTGCTTCTATAGTTGTTTCTTAGTTTCTGAGGCTTTACTTCAAATAATTCTGTCCTGATCCAATGGGTATGTAAATGAATGTATAGAGGATTGGTGTCTGGGGGCTTGCCCAGTATAGATGGCACATTTAGACTAGTGGGGAGATTTATCCATCTTGTGTAATCCTAAAAGGAAAGTGAGTAATCTGCCAATATCATGATGGTGCACACATAAGCAAGTAGAAATTCCTCAACCTTGTTTCGAGCTGAGCTGCTGTTGAAAGGATCGCACGGTGTCGGTCTTCATCTCTTTTTCTGTTTATCTCCATCTGCTCCGGATAACTGTAAGCACCACATTTGATCCCACCTCAAACCTTGGTTTGTGCCTCTTATGATACATTTTTGGTTCGTGCTTGTTTTTCTGCCAGGAGCATCACTTTTAACTGAGAAGATAGCAGCTTCTTAACATGATGTTAGAGGAAGATACCCTGGATTTCACACTTTGTTTTTCTTTTCTTTTTCTTTGTTTTTTTACATTTTGAATTTTAGATGGTCTCAATTTTTAATTTAAAAAATGTATCCTTCTAATTGGATGCTTATATCTTGCTTAATTTTTATTTAGCTTATTTTATTGAGTTACACTGTTAAACCCAAAATACTGACTTGTAAGACATGCACAGACATTCAGCTGATAATACATAGGACAAAGAAATGCTTGCACATATTCCTAAGGCCCCCTTGAACCCTTTTGCTTTCATCTTTCAGTGCCACATGTGGGGATCAGGGAGAATATTGTGCAGGTTTCAGAAGTGCTTCATTATCACTTGTCCCCCTCCCCTCTGTGCTCCGCCTGCTCTCTTATGTTGCGAGCATGGCTCTTTTATCTCACTGACACTGATCCAGCCCTCTAACAGCACAAGTGTCCAAGGATTGAATTCAGATTCGAGGGTTTTGCTTATGTGGTTTAGAGGTTGCGAGGTTGGAATATGTGTACCTTGTTTGGTCTTTGTGTAGAGTCTGTCATCTTTCTTGAGGTGATGAAGCTGAAGAAATGCTCAGCAGCGTCAATCCACTTCGTACCATCAAGGCATCATCAGAGGTCACAAGAAGAAATGATCACATCCAGATTCTGACCCGATCTAGAGAGAACACAAACTCTGTTACTTATTTTGTATATGTTTTCTTTTTCTACCCGTTGATTGCTCTGATTCATGGTGAAATGTGATGGGTGTTTTAATAAAGACATGTTGGCACTGCCATGTTTTTGTCTGGTTACGTCAGTTGTGATCTGATTGGACCTCTAAAAGCCTTGATGGGTAATGGGTAAACATGAGAAGAGAGGAGGAATTTGATTGCCAGCGTTGAGGCATTAAATATTTGGAGTGCTGTTTTTCTGATCTATCTCATCAGCCCAACTTAAGTTATTTTAGAGGCACTGATAATGCAATGCTAAACTGAACTTTACTCATAAGCAACATAGAAAGAAGCCAGTTTCAGAGCTTGCAGCTGAGACTTCATGAGACTTTTTTTATTTATTTGAACAATAAAAAATTTGCTTCAAAATTTATTCTGTAAGCATAGTCAATTAACATATATTGTCCTCGAAAAAATGTTTCCAAGAGATAAAGAGCCCCCATTGTTTCTTCTTAATTTCTGGGGAAGAAAAGCTTTGCATGGAGGATCTACTAAATCCAGAGGCCCATATGGGAATGTATGTTGTGCTGATCTTTGCAGGCTTACAGAGATATAAAGTCAGGCGGGATTTATTCATCTTATGCTAAGCCAGGAGAAAATCAGTTATCTAGATTGTCCTCAAACTGGCGTCGGTTTGTATGACGCGAGAGCTACATGTCCAAACTGAAACTGCACCATTTAGCTGTTTTTATCTGAATTTTATGTAGAGAAAAATCTGTTGTAGACCTACAGCAGCATGTATGCAGAACAGCTTTAATAAGGTCCTGATAAGCTGTTCAAACACATTCACGCTTAATGTAATTATAGCATCTTTATAGCAAAGCTGGGGCTGTGATTTCTCTTTTTGTGGCCTTGTCAAAGAAGTTTTGACATTCTTTCGTGAGTTGTTTGTTCTATTGAGTTGTCACAAAATAACTCTGTTTGCTCTGTCTGAGACCTGCCTTAGTGTTGTCATCCACACCCTTGACAGATATCACTTCTGTTTACCATCTGGTAGCAATAGAAATGTTTCCTTTCAGATTCCTCCTCTCACAGAAAAATGTACGTTACAGTGAAATTGGCTGGGCTGGATTACAAAAGCATGCTTTCAGGTGCTTTGATCAGTAGCATTCCTCGCCAAACATATAGCAGCTTGTTCCACCACTGTACTCAGCCTGTTCGTTAATGTAAGTTATCACCTGTTCAATAAAAGGCTGTTTTATAAGAACAATTTCCCAATGAAAGCAGGAACTGTTTGGTAGAAGCCTGGTTAAAAATTGCGGTCTGTTATGTCAAAAATCTATATTTTGAGTTTTGTCTTTGAGTTTAACACTAGATTTTCCATTTGTCTACTTTTATATGTGCCTAACTGCCTAAATGTTGTCACCTGCCGTAGAGATGCATAACTTTGAACCTCTGCATGTTTAATGTGCAAAGAAAACAAAAACATGGCTGACACTTTTTTTCTTTATTGTTTTTTCTGTGAATAACTAGTAGCACTCAGAGAGTGCAGACCTCCACCAAGCCATTGGGTTACTCACCTGAGAAAAAGCCCATCAGACCACCAGATCCAGAATTTCAACATGATCCAGGGCAAACAATTTGGGATTATAACATCTAGCTGAAACTAGACTGTTGCGGGGTTTTACAATGTTAATGCATGTGTCTTTTCTACCGGAGCTACATCGAAGCCAGAATGACCCTCTCTGGGGGCTCTGGGGGATATTTGAATGTTGGCGGTTCTAGTGTTAAAAAAAAAAAATCCTGGATCCAGATGGTGACCCGGATCACCCCCAAAATCTAATCAGTTGTTCGTTATATGATGTTGGAGATTTTTCATCCAAATTTGTCTATTACTTTTTGAGTTATGTTGCTAACAGACAGACAAACTGGGAAGTGGTCTTTAAAAGGAGTGACATAAAAACAAGGTTGAAAAAAGTTTGCTCAGCTTACTACTTACAAAATTCAGCTTTTGATGCCTTTTTTTTTTTGTTCATTCTGAGCTCTCAGTTGCTATCAAACAGAGTTTTAAAGGAACAATATGAACATCTTTTAGTGATCCAATAAGTAATTGTTCTGGTTTTTATGCTTTTCCACATCTTGGTGCTGGAATTGCATGTACTGTGGAGCACCAAATCAGTCCCCGTCTCAATCTAAAAAAAAAAAACATCTCTCCGCTTGTTCCAGTCATTTCTTCTAAAAGTTATCCTTGAAAACAGCTGAAAATTCTTTTTCTTTTTATAATATTAAACTAAACTTTTGTTAGCCACTTATAAAGATTTACAACTTATGGCTAAGTGCATCAGATAGACGAGGACTTTATTACAAGCCAAGCTGTTATATTTTTACTCTTTTCATTGAGTTTGTTGACAAGAGAAATGCAATGTAATCCCCGGCTTTATTTTGTTAAAAGAAAAAAAAACTCAAGTAACATTTTAGAGAGGACAACACCAGATGACCTAAATGAATCAGCCATCGATTTGCTGTGCTGTATTTATGTAATCAATCTGGCTGGCATTTCACAGTCTGATTTCCTCTTTTGCTTCCCTCACACACCTCCTATTACTCTCTCTTTGCATCTCCTGACATTTTGAGGTGAACAGATGGAGATTGTGGCCAGGTCGGTCAAGTCAGAAGCAGCAAAGGAGATGGGATTTTTATAACACCAGGGGCCAGGCTAAATGCAACGTATGGCCAGCTGCCCCCCCTGTCTCTACCCTGACATGCACCCCGACACTGGGCTGGTGACCCAGTCAGGTCAGAGCCATTCTGCCGGTTCAATTTTTCTGTAGTCTTGCCAAGTTTCTCTCATTATGAGACCCTTCCTTCCCTTTAGATCTATCACAGATCTCTGACCTCACCTCCCACTCATGATTTTCACATCTCTGAGCCAAAGTAGTCTGAGCTGCACTGTGTTCTCATCATGCCATCATCACTCCCGACAGTTATTACCTACAGCAGACAATGATTACACATGTGAGTGGATGCATCAGAATGGATGAGATGAAGTGCAATAAAGAAGTCACTTTTTATTGCTTTCTTGAAATGATTATAATTTCCTGTAGATTTCTGTCTAATAAGGCATCTTTTGCCTTTAAATGTACAATCTGAAGGAGTCATAGAGCTTGGGTGCAAAATGA
The DNA here is from genome assembly GCA_037177055.1 of Atherinosoma microstoma. Classification (NCBI taxonomy): domain Eukaryota; kingdom Metazoa; phylum Chordata; class Actinopteri; order Atheriniformes; family Atherinidae; genus Atherinosoma; species Atherinosoma microstoma. Next base: position 16,855,068 of record JBBBVU010000015.1, on the reverse strand, counting down.
ACATCTGTATAGAGGTTCTTGTTAGTAACCCAGCAGATGTCATTATGCCTTGTGTATGTTCAGTACATGTATATACCCAGGGGATTTCTTTAAAAGAGAGAGGGAGAGAGAGAGAGGGAGGGAAAAAAATGCTAATGGAATCAACTTACTTACTCCAAGTTGAGTCTGCATCCCGTCACCTTGGAAACTTGGTCTCAGCTCAACTTGGCAAACCTTAAATCACTCCTGACTCTTGCAGACATGTGGCTGGTGCTGTGAATATGGCTCTGTTCGATCAGCCTCCCCCACCTGCTGCATTGTCTCACACTGTGGTTGAGAGCAGCCTTCTTTTCTCAGGGTACGGAGGAGCTTTGCGGGGCTCCTTGACTTTCTTTGTAAGCTCAGAGAGCCTATTATGGGGGTAAGGCGGAGGTTTGCGTCCTCTGCGGCCTTGTGCTACGGGTGGTTTAGCTGTGGCTGTAGGGACTCTGCACTCCTGTGCAGCTCCTGCTGAGGATGCTCGGCGTTCTGTGTCAGCAACGGTCACAGTTGGAGTATCTGAGTCAGTGGGTGGGCAGCTGGCAGACAGAGGGTGGATAAATGATGGAGAGAGTGGACCTGCAGATGGGAGGTCACTTTGTGGGGTCTGAAAAGCCTCCACTTTGGTCTCTATTATGACAGAAGGACTGAGGGCAGGTGGTGGATAAAGCTTTGGAGACGGGAGGGAAGGAGGGGACACCTCAGGGGAGTGAGGCCGGGAGCCTGGGCTACCAGGGTGATGGAGGTTTACTGTAAGAGGAGAAAGACCAGGAGTGGGAGGCCGAGCAGGAAGGTTTCCTTGAGAAGATTGAGTGTGATCATGGGAGGTAATGTTTTGAAGTTGGGGTGGATTAGATGGGGGGGTGTTATTTGTGTACGGCAGCGGCCCCCCTTTTTTGGGAGAGGATGCAGGGCCGTAAGATAGGCGGAAGGTCCGTCTCCTCTCTGATAAAAACCCAGAGGTGATCGGGCACAGCTGTGCTTTCTGTGGAGACAGGGTCTTGCTATGATGATCTCTCCTGAGGGTGCCATATGAGTCCACAGTTCTTGGCTGGTTTTCAGTTTCTGAGGGCCACCGATGGGTAATACCCACTTTCACTTCACTGGAGCCAGAACCTGAACTGTAGCTGCTGTCGCTGGGAGGCTTGGCCCTATCACCTCCAGTTGTCTGTTGCTCCCCATTCATATCATTCAGATCAATGGAGGAAGTTAGATAGTCAATCTGCTGCACCACCTATGAAACACACATAAAAATCAGTTGGTTACTGGCCAGATTATCTGATTTCTACTTGGTTGCAGACACACACATTGAAAATAAATAATTATTCTCTTGGAAAATTTGTTCCATATAAATGTAGAGTTCAACTGTCTTACAACACTGCAGATTAATGTTGAACCGTGTAAACCAGAAGTTTATCACTTGAAAAGAAGGCAGAGTTAATTTGAAAACTGAGCAAATACAACTTCCACATCCCTCCTTCTCCCTCTTTGCTGTGCTTCAGCTATTCTTCTTAAAATAGCAGTTAGCAACCAGCTTATAGTTGCAAAACTTTAGCCTTCTTTACTGGAGTGTGTTACATGCTTAGAGACTTTACTACCATTTTTCTCTATTTGATGTACTCTAATAAAAGAAAATAAGTATAATGTCAGGTGTTGTACTGCCAGTTTAACTTACAAAGCCTTGTTTATTGGCTGCTGTTACTTGGATGTTATTTCTAAAGCTAACAATACTGATGCTGCTTTCTAATTGTGGCATTATCATAGTACTATGGTAGGGTGTCAGTAGACTTAATTATGTCAATATCCATAATTCTGCATCTGTCTATATTCCTGCTGCATCTAGCTGCTATGATAAATTGGGCACTTGGTTGACTGATTGACACAAGGAAGGCAGCACTTGGTTGAGATCGAGTCAGTGGAATTCACATTATGGGACTTAGGTTGGTTGAAGGGTGTAGCTAAGATTATGGTGTAGAAGCTTGAACTTTTCTGTTGATAACAATGATATGTTCAATTTTGCCTCAGGAAAAAGGGTGGGTCCATTTCGCCATCATACTTGCACCTAAAATTACTCTTCACACAGAACAGAATCAAAGCAGATATTGACACAATGCAAGCTGAAAACAAATGAGTCCAGCATGAATTAAAATGATCCAGTTCTTAAAAGCTTTCAAGTGCTGGACTTGAGACAGGGCTCTCTTCCTCAGAGGAACAATACCTAGCAAATTAATCAAATGCTGGAGAGAAAAATATCATCAAATGAATCTGGGGCTTTTGGAGGCCCTTAGGGACGGGGCCAGTTAGATAGTTCCTCATTTTGCCTGGTTGGAAGTCCAACTTTGTTCGAATTGAGAACAAGACCCTGTGTTGTTTTTACTGATGATCCTCAGTCTTCCTCTGCTGATCCTGTGAAAACAGATGATGTCAAACTGATGTCATAAAAGCCCCTGAGTTCAGAGATTTCAACCATTTACATCAATACTTCGACAGAGAGGCTTAACGAATGACGCCACAAGCTGAATTTGATCTGATCACTACAAGCACTTAAAATCAGAGTAACACACCCTGCTCTGCCTCTGTTTTGAATGCTCTTAGTTTAACCCATCCCCTTGCAAGTAACATAACATTAGAAAAGTTCAACAAGAAGTACCGCGATGATTTGGGGACTTGTAGACTTTCCTGAATCTTCTATTCAATTAGATATTTCCACATAGTGAAAATTTTGGCTATCATGTAAAATCTGCAATGCTTGTTTAGTCTAATCGTCAGTGTCAAACTTCAGCTCTTCACAGTTAAGCAGCCGGACTGGTCCACAAAAAAACCACTTAGTTTATACTTGATCATCTTGACAGTTAATTGGAAGGTTTTTCTCTAAGCATGAGTGACATTCAGCAGCTCAGAAGTGACAGCATCTGGTGGGATGGGGAAAAAGTTCCAATATTCGGTCTAACTCAGTACATTGTGTTTGCATGGTCAGCAACTTGAACCTTTGAGCCACACAGTCTTTTCCTCCAATCTGAGTCACTGCTGTCAAAATGACAGATAACATACAGAACTAATTGCAGCCCTGCAGCTTTTACATGGTTAATGCAATATTCAAAGTTTGGGTACTTATTTCAGATTTCTAAGTATGTCACACAATGCAAACAAATTTAAATCAACCAAGATGGAATGAGATTACTATTACAGAAGTGTGAAAGCTAAATTTAGTCAAGCCTTGCATCTTCATACAGTGTAATGAATCTTGCTGGATAGCAAAGTACAGTATATAATATATCAAACACAAGCTTACATGTCTAAATGTAAAATGAGTGCAGAGTGTGTGGATGCTCGACATATACACACACACACACGTACACACTCATAAATGCTTAACACAAAGACATAGTTGTGTTGGTATTACACACACAAACACGCACACACGTACACACACACAGTTTCATCAGCTTCTGTATAATGACAGCGGCTGGAGAGATTGGAGTAAATTACGCTGGGGAAAATGTTTGACCTACCTCGCCACCTGCTCTATGTGCACAGATAAATCCTCTGGCCAGGCTGGATGAGTTTTGTCCTCTGTGCTCAACAACATCTTTGCTGATGTCAAAGGATGACCTGATTTGTCTCCCTGTTTTTTTTTTTGTTTTTTTAGTGCTGTTGCTTTTTTGAATGAAGCATTTCATACGACTTTGAAGTGCTGCATGTATATGCACATCAAGTGACTCTGGGCAGGTGCTGCTTGTTAATGTCAGGAATCAGATGAGATAAAAGAGCAGAGGCCCCTGCTTTTCATCTGCAGCTTTCAAGAGCATTTATTTAAAAAACAATGTTTTTTGACCCCTCAGGTCTACACGTGTGCCAGTGATGAGCGCTGAGAGATGTTTACTGTTGAGTTCAGTCCTTTAAGTTTCATTTAACTCTTCAGGCTTAGCTCGGTTGTTGCTTCGATTGAAGTTCTGAGTCATAGTACATTTTTGATCTGTCAAAATGCCTCAGCAGAAGATCACTGCCATATTTATGAGTGATCTTTCTTTGGTGATGTTTTTCTTCTCCTGCATAAGAGAGAGGTCTTTAGTGTTGTTGTAATATTTGTATAATCTCCATCTACAATGCTTTAAAGACTCGCTCTGTTTCCTTTCTACAACTCCATTTAATTATGAAATAAAACTATTATTCTGTTGCTGCTCATGCAACAGAATAATAAATGAGGGCTTTAAAATAAATATGTGACTTCTACGGTGCCTTAGCTGCCTTTGATGTGCCATTTCTGTTGTGAACATGTAGGATTTTCTATTATTTTGTCTGTTTGTATCCCCTCCTCCTTCCCCTTTTTTTCTGTGGAGTCTATATTCACTTTCATCACTTTTATATTAATACTGTCACACAAAAACCTCACAGCCAGTATGATGAGGTTACTACCTCAGGTTTAGCTGTGACCCTGCAGATTTAAATCAGATGCCAAGAGGCAAGATTTGCGTGTCAGTTTTACTGGATGAGGCAGAATACGAGGCAGGGATACAAAGACGTAAATGGATTATAAAAAGCGTCGGACGCTATCCAGCTGTGCCTGGAGCAGCAGCTGTCCACAAGAGAGTGGAGGAAGAGATGAGAGAGGATGTTAGTAGGGGAAATACAGAAAGAGAGATGCAGAGGGGAAAGCTTTGCCTAATGTCACACAGCATTTCAACAGCCTCTGAATGCGTCAGGCAAATGGAGCATAACTACTGTCTCATTCAACTCCATGAAAATGCACGCACAACTTGACCGCAAATGCAATAAATGTTTCTATGTCAGAGGAAACCGAGGAGAACTGGAGAAACCAAAACAGCAAATTGTTTTGGATTCATACAACCCAGCTGCTGACAATTTTAATGCATGTGTAATTTTGCTGAGGATGTGCATTTGTAGTCTGGCTTGTTATCTGTAACTGCATGAGCCCTCAAGGTATTTTCAGCAAGAGCTTGAGCATTTTTTTATTTATATATTGTTTTTTGCATAAGAAATACATCTAAATTATTGTTAGACAATGCAGTATTCTTATTTTGAATTGATTTGCTTATATTTTTCACACTCCAGTCCTGGAAGGAAATGTGATAATTCTGTCTGGGACATGACAACCCGACATGACAACACCAAACAGTTTTTCATTTTGTTGTCTCTCCAGAATCAACACCACTCTGCTATGTTACCTCTTTCATTTCCTGTTGGACGTCCCTCAGAGCTTTGAGAACCTGCTCCAAGTTGTCCACCACTCGTTTAATCTGGTTTCGGACCACTTTCCTGTTGCAGCCTGCTTCCTTCCTCTGTGACTCCCCTTCACTGTTTGGTCTGTGCTGTACCCATGTCTGGTTCTGACCCAGGATTGCAATTCGCTCCGAGTTTGGTCTGGGTTTCCTCAGGCCTCGTACTGTTGTGGTGCAGCCCAGGCCTCTGTGAGGAACCTGAGTGGAGAAGATGAGTCCATTCAGCGGCCCATTAAAACCCTCCACAGGTGGCTCCCTAAGGGCCGTCAGGTCTCTCTGACTCTGTGAGTTCCTGCTATGTTTATTGATGTAGCTGAATCCATGCTGCCTCTCTATAAGTCCCTGAGTGTCTGGGCTCAGCCAGCTGGATGAATGGAGGTCTCTCTGGCGGTAGGTAGAATGGCTAGTGTAGTCCCACACCTTCCCCTTCCTGTCCTCCATCAGCACCACAACAGGTACCTTGCACTCTGGCTCCTCAGCAGGCAGCACAGACACAGGAGTAGGAGGGGGTCCTACCAGGGGCCCATATTTCCTGACAGAGGTGGAAGTCCTGTCATTCTGTGACTTGTGCAGGCTGGAGTGGCTGCTGTGGTTTTTCACAAAGTTGTGATTGTCCTGAGCTACTGTGGAACTGTCGCTCAGGCCTTGTGGTCCATCCCCTGGGCCTGTGTAATCAGCATCCAACTCTTTAGTCTGGTTCCACCTGGCAGGACCATCCTCCCGCTGCTTCCCCAGACTCCCTGGCAAAATGTTATGCCCCCTCAGCACCACTGGCAGCATCCCAGTACCATTACACCGAAGGTCGCCCTTCTTTCCCCTGTCCTTTCCCTGGATTGAGAAGAAACCAATCCCTTTGGCTTTCTCCAGTGGGGTCAGGTTGTTGCGAGGTTCTGAGCTGGATTTGTACGGTCCATTGAGCCCCAGGTCACTGCTGCTGTGGTGAGTCTTTAGACTATTGCGCAGCCATGGGATGAAGTGAGGGGTGTGGGGCTTGAAGCCTTTCTGCTCCCCAGGCGCTGGAGTCCCACTGTCAGAGAACATGGTGATGGATGATGTCCAGCAGCCTCAGAGAATGAAGAAAAAGCAGAAGAGGAACAGGAGGACTCCTGAGACACAGAGAGCTTCCTCCTCTTCTTCCATGAATCTCCTCCTACCTTTGCCATTAACATAGGCTTTATCTGCTCTGATGTTTTGCCTCTTTTCCCCTTCCTCTCCCTCTCCCTCTCCTACTCTGTCTCCAAAACTTTTTTTCTGTTTTTTCCCTCCACGGCTCTGGTCCCACCCACTCCCCTTTTTTCCTGCCAAAGCCTGTTTCTGATTTTATCGACCTACTTTTTTCCCTCCACTTCAGCTTCTCCTCCCTCTATCCTCTCCCTTGTAGTGCTCCTTGAGCCTGTTACCCTCTCACTGGGCCGGTCTTGGAGATGACAGGGGCCCGTCTCCCTCCATCGTTCCTCTCTGCCTGCCTGCATCTCACTGGCACGGTAAAGCCTTCCTGTCTCTACATCTCTCTCCCCCCCTCCCGCACTGCGCTGCGCTGCCTCCTATCCTCGCTCTTTCTTCCTCCCACTCCCTCTCACTGCTCTAACTCCCTTTCTCTATTTCCCTGTTCTCTCCACATCTCTGTCTACTCTCTGCTCTTATCTGAGAAGCCCTTATCGTCCTCTGTCTTTGCAACTCTCTCTTCTCTTTTCTTTTCCTCCCCTCTGTGTCCCTGTTTTTGTCCCCACCAGCTCCACCTCCAATTTGCCTGAGAGAGCAGCTGAAGTTCAATCAAGAAGCCAGTATTATTAATCCCCCTGTTAGCAAATGTGTACCCATGTGATTTTTCCTGCTCCTGTTCTCATCTGATTACTCCTTTCCCTGGCTCAGCCCCTTACAATTAAATGCTGCTAAGGACACCAGAGGGGGCTTAGAGGGGAGGATGGCAGCAGCAAGGGATAAAGGAGAAATAGAAGGGGGCGCATAATTGTGACCTATACCAGATCAGAGATCAGCACCAGTTTGACAGAAACTATAAGCTGTATGGCTACAAACAACAGCTTGCCTGTAGCATGGCTCTCCCCGGCTTATAATAACAGCAAACGTTGTCACGTTACTTCCCCGTTGTTTTCTTGTTTTCATTTTCTAACACAGATCCAACTTCTATTTGTTCCAATTAAACAGAGACGACTGCTATTTTCAGTTTTTGAATTTTTTTTTCCTGTCTGGATTAGATTTCTTGTGTCTGACAAGCTCAAAGATGCCTCCTAGGTGGTTTTTCACATGCTTGCTGATGCATTGGTGGGTACCTCCCTCTCTGGCAGGATCTGAAATACAAAAAAACACCAGCAGAGCCACACAAAAGCCCTGACAGTTTGCTGTCACTCAGCGGTGAGACACTCAAAGCATCTGCCATGCTGTTAGTCAGTAGTGCAATCTACACCTGAGGTAGTGCACTGTTAACATATGACTTCATTCACTGACATACTATACATGGGAGGAGAGAAAATATAGACAGAGGCTTGATGTAATCTGAGGGATAATAAGATTCTTGCTTGCATGTCAACAGACTGCCGTTAGCCTGTAGTGACCATTAGACTGGATTAGAAGAAAAAAAGCAGGAAAGAGTGGAAGAAACAGAGCAGCCACTCTTAATCCTTTAGAGCCTCTTGTTGCACACGACGTGCTGCGTCACACAACCAAGTCTGTTTCTATGTAACAGTGGGAGGTTGCGTTTGCATTTGAAAATTTGCCTCTGAAAGCATTGTGTTTCTGTGTGAGTGCAAGTATGATAATAATTTTGAAATTGAATTATTTGATATAATGGTTAATCATTTAAGCTCAACTTTATTTGAAGTGAATGGTTATGTAAAAGATATTCACTGTATTGGTACAGTTTTGGTGTGAACTCTTTTTGCAAGCACTACAGTATACACACAGATAGTACACGATGTCAGCATCTTGTTTTTATAAAATGCAAATAATTTTGCAAGTTCTTCAGTTTTTTTCCATTGAATTAATGTGTCAAATTCAATATAAGGAAAAAATTATCCCATGTTGAGGGTTTCTTAGAAAGGGACTCATGATGTCTTCAAATGTGATTGCTTTTAAATAAATAAACTAGGGTATTAACTGTTAAAGATTCCAATTTCTCAAGTTAAATAAAAGCAATGAAGCCCAAATTACAACCACAAGAAGCAGTGGTTCCAAGAGGATTTCAGGCTTTCGCACTGGCAATTTGTTGGCCTTATCAAGCACTTAGAACATATCACATGCAGAAATAACAACGTTTGCAAGTAGACTGTATCCACAGATGGATTTAAACCCTACACCCGAGCATTTCCACAGAATATGACTTCACTGACTAGAAAACAAGGTTTTCAACAAATCTGACAAGTTGAGACAATGATTTTATATGTACAAACTCAGGAGTCTTGTCTATTTGCACTTAAAAAAGTTTAAAACAAAACGATTGGAGCATATATTCTAAAGAAAAAACTAATACATACAAGTACATGTGTAAAATGTAAAATGAAACGAACAATAAACACTTTTCTTGAAATTAAGTTTTATGAAACAAAAGTTTTCATAAAACTTCAATTAGCCCTTTGAGCCCTGTGCCTACTTTGTATGCCTCTGCCTGAAAATTGCATACCTCTAATAAAATAAGTACATCTCTGAAACTACAAGTTCTATTTGAATACTTTTGGAATCATAGTAAAGGGAACACTTGTGAGATTTGTTAAGATGTGTAAATATCAATGTTACTGGTGAAGAATAAATCAAAATGGCACACAGCACATATGAAAATGGTTTTGGGCTAACCTAAAACAAAAAACACACACTTTCAGGATAATTATGAATATTCCTCCGGAGTGATGCGCCTGTAGCTCTAAACCTCTTTCAAATCATAGTACAATATGTGAATATCATCTTTGCAAAGGTCAACTCTAATAATGTAAAGCAGAGCAAAATGAGAGTTTTTAATATAAACAGTTAAGGCAAGGTCTCCAAAATGATTATTTTGGCACAGTTTGGCATCATCTGTTCTCAAAGTCTGCCAGTTGGTGGACCTCGGGTTTTATAAGGTTAGATGTTAGTAAAACATCTGTATTGGGGACAAAGTAAATTCAGAATAAGTACAAGAAAAGCTAAATATTCTTTTTTTTTTTGTTGGTGTTTGTGAGTGTATGTGTGTATCAAAAGGCATGCATTCATTAAAAGTCACAGTTTTTCTCAAATTAGACACCCGCCAGGTGTAAAGCTGGCAGAAACACAACATTGTTGCTCATTTTAAAGTCAATGTGGAATAAGAGAGTAGCTGTCACAGGTGATGTCCATTTAATGCTGGTCAGGCAGACTCTCCATCCTTTAATATCCTGAAAATGAGTGACTGAAGGACAAAAGCAGAGGGGAAGACCCAGAAAAGTGTTCTCCTTTTTTACTTTCCTATAAATGCCCAGCTATTTTACAAACTTTACTTTTCAAAAGAAAGCCTTTTCTTCGTGCCAGACACAGGATATAACCTCCTTGTAACCTCGTCCACTATCCCCTGTAGCGCTCTTTCACTTGTTTTGAGTGCTACAACAAGTAATGTGTGCGTTGGGGCAGTCTACTGCAAACTTTGTGTGTTTGCTGTCACTGCAAGGACAGTTTCCAGGTTGAATGTCTTCCACACAGACTGAGAGCACACCGGTGCAAATCTTACATAACTCAGTGAAAAAGATTAATGGGAAAGGAGTGCTTTGAAATGTGAAGGCTCCATGTCTGTCAATTTTTTTCTGTGCAAAATGGATTTTAGTCACAGTGAGAATGCCTTTAGGGCACTTGGGAACTTTCAATAGCCGCCTGGACAGCAGAACGGTGCAGTCAGAGGAGGATTATGTGGTCATATTTCTCTATTTAGCTCTACATTTACCCAAAGTGGAAATGAGAAGTTTCTTGAGAACATATTGTTCTGTTATGCAGTATTAAAAATGGAAGTGAGCAGATGCCGTCTTCCCTGAAGTGTCCACTGTCGTGCTGCTGATAATCCTGAGGGGTTCGGGCGCAGAGTTCTGTGCAATGCGTGTGTGGGTACAGCAATGTCTTTCACATCCGCTCATGTATATTTTTTGCGTTGTTTGCTTTTGGATTCCCCTCCGCTGTGCTTTTCATCCTTGAACAACACGTCAGTCAGGTGCTCTCTGAGGACTACAGAGTGAGAAAAGAAAAGAGAGACGTGGGGACACCGAGAAAGAGAAGGAGAGAGACGAAGGAAAGGGGAGGAAAGCATTGACTTTTGAAAGACTTCGAACTTCCAAGCTGACTGTCATAGTTGTGCTTGCCAGAGGGGAGAGCACCTTTAAGCATAGTGGATGAGTAAAGATGTGGAGGGACTACAAAAGCAAAGTAATACATAATAAGCAGCACCAACTCCGCTGTGCTCTGCCAACTAACCTACATGAGATTGAGCTTGAGAAAAAAAAAAACTTGAATGTCAGCAAAGGCTTCATACAAGAAGGGGCTTCTCCTTTACTGCATCACACACTCTGTAATAAGATTTAGAAAGTGTAGATGCATTTGTTAGGTTGGGATGTTCGCCTTGACACATTGATTTCCATAGAAATAGAGAAAGAAAAAGAGATGATGTGATGACTGAATAATAAACCTGCATCTACTCTAAGCTGCAGCATAAAAAAGCAAATATGTACGTCTAAGCTATCATAGAAACAGACTGTTGAATCATTTTGCTACTTCTTTAGTGCCACTCGTCCTCTGCCACCACTTGCAGCCCTTTTCCACACTCGTTAAGCAGAAAAGGCTTTCTTTCTGGCCTTGAAGCTGATGAAAAATCTCCAGTAGAAGTTTGGCTGTGTGTTGCTGTGTGAGTTCAGACCACAGCCTGCTGTTTGTACACAGTGTCCTGTAGTTTGTTTTGTTGCACTCAGAACTCAAACATCAGGGTGTTTGTGCCCTCATTGACATGCAGCCAGACTTTGTGGTCTTGTGCCAAAACTAACTGCCTGTATCCTTGCAGGAATGGACCGTGAAAATCCTACTCAGTTTGTCTTTCCTCTCAGAGTTGTACGTGTATGCAGCCGAGCGAATAAACCACCATTTTGTCAAATCCGAAAACAGTCTTTCTAAACATTCTTTAAGTTAAGGTAAGGACTCAACAATTCTAATCATTACTTGATTATCAGTGCTTGAACACTTCTAGGAAGAGTAATGGATCCTCTGCATGCTTCATCTATCCAGCTCCCTTCTTAAGATGCAGGCCAGCTCCTTTGTTGTCACTTCATTATGTAGAAATGATAATTATGCCCCAGCAGAAGCTAGCTTCACAAAAATGTATTGGAGCTCTCATTCACATCCCTAGATGATCAAGTCGTGACTGTCCAGAAATTTACATTCTCAGAAAGTGTTTTGAAGGAGGCATCCACACACATGAAAATAAATAAATTCTTAAAGCTTTTACCAGCTCAACTACACACTTTTTCTTATAGAGCTTCCCTGCAAGCACAAATGACTCAAGCTGATGTTTTGCTTTATTCATCATCATATGAGCAACGATAAAGATGGAGAATTTAAAATGCAATGCATCTTAGCTGTACCCCTGTCTCACTTTAGTCCCAACACAGTGCTCAGAACTCACACACACAAAAATTCATGTTGAGTTTAAGGCCATACTAAAGGATACATGGACAGATGGCTCTGCAGTAGCCTTTCAAGTGTGCTGCAGGGAGGACTACATTATCATTCCAATGTCTGAGAAGTAGAAAAGTCAGTGACAGATTAAACTAACACTGAATTTACACACAGTGCTTGAAATTAAACTGCTGCAGAGCTGAATGTTTAAATTTCCGAAAACAGAAGCAAAAACGAGAAGTCTTTCCGTATTACTCATTTCCTGTTCTACCTTTGACCGTGGCGTGGGCTTGTAGGATGTGGAAAGAAATGACCCGAGCTTGAATTTGATCAGTCAGACAAGTTTGTGTTTTCCTTCATGGTGTCCTAACAATGTTGGGAGCAAGAGGAAGGGATTTGGCAGACTAAATCCAGGTCACACACTCAGTCAGATTATCCTCCTGATCTGGGCAGAAAACTCCAACATAGTGATGAGAGTCGTGCAAGTGAAAAAGGACAATAAAAAGACCAAGTTTATTCATTTAAAAAAACAAAACCAAAACCAAAGGCTATTGTTTTACATTTGTTGTGCTGAAATAAAATACAAACACATACATAAATGAAACCAAAAACATTTCACAACGGTAAAAATGCACCATTATATTGTGTGAGAGCTTTAGTAAAATCAGTGGTGCTGTTGCAAAGGCTTGTGGTTGCTTTTAAAAAGATTTTGAACAGAGGAGGATTTAAACCAGCCTTGAGATGTGGACGGATTGGAGAAAATGGCATTAAAAGATAAAGTAAAGTGTTTTGTGGGGAAAAAAAGGAAAAAAAAATTACTTCAAAGCTTTGCAAACTGAAGCAGTAAAATTGTTCTAACAAATGAGAAGGGAAGCGAGGAG
>JBBBVU010000015.1:16815943-16834147 GCA_037177055.1 Atherinosoma microstoma | reverse complement strand
AGTCATTTTTCAACACTTATTTATTTAAGTCAGGCCATCAAATGATTTGAAAATAAATGAATAAATAAATAAAATAATATATGAAGGCCTTGGGGATGAGGCAGCATGTTGCATGGAAGGCTCACCAAGTGTATTGATGCAGTTTCTCCTACTCTTTAAATAGTTTCATTTCAAATATTTTCTTATTTATTTGCAGGCATTGTCACTGTCTCTCTGTCAAGTGAAGTTTTGAGCGTGTGGGTGGGTCAGTGTGGGCTAGTCGGTTCAGACGCGGCCGCGGTAACCAAGGAAACGGGGCTGTGGAGGAGACTTTTCCTGGGAGAAAGAAAAAGGACTGTTGCGTTCATATTTCCCGTTCTGCTTCCAGTGGACAGCTGTGAGAGAATCTGGCTTAACAGAGGGAGCAGAGGAAGCCTGAATACGCAAATACACTTAATAAAATAAGCTCCAAAACCCACGACTAACAATATTGGCGACTTTCCAGAAAAACAAGCCCAAACAGGCGGAGGTTACCAGACGACCCGCAATGTATCACTGCTGTAAACGGGAAGAAGCAGCAGCTGCTGGTCAACATTAACGTAGCTAGTAACGGACTAATGCACCACAGAGTAACGGTAACTGAGTTACTTTATTTAATGGGTAACGCAGTAGAGTATTAGTTACTGACAAAAGTAATGGCGTTACAGTAACTCATTACTAGTAACGTGTCACTACCCAACACTGTCTATGTTCCAATAGTATGTCCGGCACAGGGAGAAATGGCGGAGTCGGCAAGTCAAGCAGCTGCGTCTGAACCCCGGAGATATCGTTATCTGTCTCAGAATAGGAGTGACTAGACTAAATTTAGGTGAAGCCTAACGTAAAAATTTCCACGGCATCAAAACACACAGGGAAATGGCTACTTTTCTACTGGATCGGTGAGCCAGCTCTCTTGCTAACTTGGTGAACGTTAGCTGGCAGTTAAACTCCTCTGCAATACTTTGCAATACATTGGTCGTAGTTATGAGAGGACCGATCATGGCCCATCGACCCCCACACCCAGTGAATGGAGGAAACGGAGGCAGCTTAATTATCCTCCTGCCCTGTCCAACATTGCTGGCTCACTTTCACCACTGCGGTGAGTGGCCGAAGTAAGACTGTCAGAAATTACGTGCATCTAATAGATAATTGATAGCAAGGTAAACGTTAAATACTGCTGTAAAATAAACCAATGAGTCGAAATTAGTCCTTACCCTGTACGATTCGTCACTGGAAATGGTGCCGGCTGGTCACTTGACGTATCGGCAGCGAACGCGGCAACCCAACGCCTGGAATTATTTTTCTGCCGTTGCAGCTGCAACCTAAACATACTAGATGTCGCTATTGTGGCCGTATTCCATATCCAACCTTTAACTAGCCATCTTCTGGAGTCACTCTGTGAAGTATCAGTGCACCCACAAGCAGAGTGATGATTTAAATGGTCAGTGTCACATCTGGCATTCTGCTGGCTGGATGAATTTTAACAGGATCCTCTCACTATAACCCAAGAGCACACAGGGAAAAAAATCCATAAAGAACAGATCATCTCTGCCACAGACCCATATCTGTTGTGTTCTCATTAATTGTAATCAGAGCTTAAGTCATAAATATCCACAAGTACTGCAGTCATTTGATTCAGGACTAAATTAGATTAGATTCTACTTTCTTGTCATTACACATGTATAAATACAATGTAACAAAATGCAGTTTAGCATCTAATCAGAAGTGTAAAGATCAGCAAGTCCAACACATATACAATATGAACAGTATGTACAGTTAAAAGCAGAAGTGGGTTTAAACTGTTTAAATACCAATTAAGCAGTTTTTTCATAACATTCAGCGTGTCAGAATTGATTTCACGTTGCACTTAGTCAAAAGAACCAAAACTTTTGAATAACATATTACCCTCCTGACCACCTGAGGCAGCACAGCATCGATAATTATTTAAGGAGAAGACAAAGTTAAAGAAGAAACAATAAAACTCACTCAACTATTGGTTAACGTAGAGCAACTTCTGTTTCTACCATTTAAGTTCTAGTCCGATTCCTACATTTGGTTCACTTGAAGCAAACAGAGAGCAATGTTTTTAGGCTGACCAGAATGAGCTTCTTTGATGCATTCACACCTACCCAAACAGACCAGACTTTCTGAGCATTTTGCTGGTAGATGGAAGAGTGAATTTAATTAAATACCAGCAAAGTAGCCTCGATTTAAAAGAGAATAGCTTGGACAACAAGAAAAATGATTCCAACACCACAAAACTGACAATAAACCTTGAAAATAACTTTACACAAAAAAGGGAACTAAAGGATCCATTCTTGCTCAAACAGTTAAAAATGGCTCATCTTTTATTTGATGTATTATTGAAATAATTTTTTTACTCATTCTAGCTTTTCTAGACTAGAAATCATCTGTACAAAATACACACATTTTTGCCGCTGTAAACACACCCTGGTACGTATCATAGGGATGTAGAGCTTCTCCACTCTATTTTCCTTGCCTTTCCAAAGCAACAAAACCTGAACCACAACACTCTGAAGGGACAAATGTAGAGTTATGAAAAAGAATTTTTTTTTACTGAACTCTTTTTTTCTGTGACTGTATAGCGCAAAAGTGGTGAGTGATGAAACTTAAATGGCCCGTGAAGCGCAGTGCCCCCAGACAGCGGGTCCAATCATGACACAGCATCTCTACAGCATTTATAGAGGCAACATTTTAACGGGTTTAAAGCTGAACGAGACATGACAGGAGAAAACACTGATGAGTGTTGTGGGAAAAAAAATAAATTATATATATATATATATATATAAAAATATACACAAACCAACTTGCCCACAGTACACACAAACAAACATCTGTACACTCACCAACATACCCATGCACATTACTGAAAGACCTGGCTTGCCTAATAGCTGAAAATGAAAAGAAAACAAAGACAGATTGCTGCAGCCAAGAGCTCAGCACTCACAATTAGAGCAATTAGACAAGCTAAAAATTCAACAAGCTGCCATACACTCGCTGACAAAGACACAAAAGCTCAGGAGAGATGACTCATGGCGATGAAATCAGACCCCACAAAGTGTTCGACGGATGTCTTGTGACAGTGAGGAAGCCTGGGTAATGTAACCAGGGACTCTGTCACTTTCCTGCAGGTACAGACAACCCTGTCCGGCCACTGTGGCAGCATAGCAAAGGAAGTGAGCTGAAGAGAGACTGTGATGATGAAGAAAAAAAATCTCATTAGGATTTTTTTTAAAATTTGGATAATATAAGCTGAATAAGTATTTTTTTTATCCATATTTATAATTCAATTTTATATTTAAGATTGAAGGCTACGGTGGCCCCAGAGTTTCACACTAACACAATAAGCCACAACACAAAACAATAAGCTCCAACACTCCACAATTAGCCACAACACAACACATTAAGCCACAACGGAAGTTACACCCCCCCCAGAGAAACACCGCGCAAAAAGTGTTGCCTGATCCTCTTTTAAATCACCTGTATTTGATGCTGCGGCATGACATTTGCTGCTGCCCACTATGTGCATAGGGTTTGCCATGACTGACATTTTCCAGCCCAAAGGCAATGCCCAACGCTGTTATTTTTTTCAAAAGAAGCCCCGTTGTGCGGAAATCCGCCTGATCTGGCAAAACTGTTCGCATGGTGTTTCTCTGGGGAAAAAAGCGGTGTAACTAACATTGTGGCTTTATGTGTTGTGGCTAATTGTTGAGTGTTGTGGCTAATTGTGTTGCTGTGACACTTCAGGGCCACCGTAGAAGGCAGGTAATGCTGATGTCTGTAGTGGGGACATGTATCAAAACGATTTTCCACTTCATTAGGATGACACCTCCCGCCAACTGTCACTTTCATTTTGTGTTTCTATAAAGTGGTTGATTTGACTTCTGGGATTAATGTAGTGAATAGACACAGGGAAATCTGATTTTACAGCTACAACCTAGATGCTTTTCATAAATAATATTTGTAAACATAATTTAAGAAGACAGACATGATATTTCATGGAACTTTTTTTAAAATGTCAAACTAATCTTAAAATAAAACAATGTGTCAAGGAAAATATAATTTGGCAAGTGTGTTTATGAGTCATGTCTCAAGCTGTTTTGTATTCCTTTTGTAAATGATAAGTAAAAAGTAAGAGAGTTCCTTAGAATTCCTTAAGCTTGAGACTCATTGGTTTAATAACTATAGTTTTGAAGCTTTGTTTGTTCTATGGCTGTCACCCTGTTAGGTTATTGGAGGCAGAACTGAAGATGCTTTCAAAAAAGACAGCTCTGGTTCTGGAGTCTCAGAACCTTGTAGAGAAACTGGCCTGCATTCACCCCAGTTTGACTGGAAGTGGGAGGACTTAACTGTGGAGAAATAATTGCAGAAGCAAAATAGTAGATTGTGTTGCTCATCTTCAAACTCAAGTCTTTTTTACTGTTGCACTATTCCTTTTTCATTATTCCAAGCTTATTAATTATTTGGTCTTGTGTACGGATGAACCAGCCATTGCCCACTGATGACGTCCTGGATCACAAAGAAGAATCACTAGTTTTAGGTTCCGGTTGAGAGCCAACTTTTCTCTTTTCATTGGGCAAGATGGGGGGGAACACTTGAGGTAATGCAGCTTTTTGGCAGTTTATGCTGCTTGGACACAGTGGGAAACAGTGGGTGTGGCTGAATAGTGTTTTAGCTTAGGAAGGGTCCTAACTAAGTGAAATCTGTTTAAAATATCTTGAATTTTTGAAATACTAAGGAAAGGAGCTTCCATGAATGCTTCTTTTAGCGGCTTCTGTAACATAGAAAATACTGTACCTACCATTTCTTACAGCCACAGTTTCCAATGTGATTCTCGCTTATTTTCATACAGTAGCATTAATTAGGATTCATGTTAAGGAAATTTGAGGACAGAAGCTTGAACATAAGAAGCTTGTGTAAACAGTATATCTAAATTCTGCAGCTTTTCTTTTCCTTTTTAAAATAGCAGCTGAGGTCATTTTTAACCAAATGAGCTATTGCCTTGTCCCTTAAGAATTCTCCCCCTACCATGTCTTCTTAACTTCATGAGATTTTCAATCACAGCAAAAGAGGAATGTTTATTAATCCTTTTAAATGCAAAAACGTTCTTACAATATTCCTTTTTGAACATTTGTGGCTCTTCTATCCAGTTTATCAGTGAACTAATCAGTTACTGTTAATTTTAGTCAGTCAGGAGGACAACACTATTGTTGATATTTTCATTAACATTTGAACTCATTGTTATATCTAGCCCACAAACTTTAATATGTGAAAGCTTTAAGTGCATTTTTTTGTTTTCTAAAGGATGGGGGTCGAGCAAGATCACAGATGAAGACATTGCATCGACTGTCAGTCACAGTAAAGCTGATATGTGACAGGTGAGAAAGGGCTGGATCTAAAGAGCTTTGTGGATGCTGTTAACAGGCAGCCAAAAATGACGAACCAATGAAGAATGTGTTTATACAGCACTCGGCCACCACAAGTTGCTAAAAAAGCTTTGGCTGGGATTGAAGAACTTCCCATGACACTTCATCTTTCAAGTGATTGGTCGGTGGCAGCAGAAAATGTCACGATTCTCTTACTCTTCAAGGATTTGTAGTCACGAGGATTGGAGCAATGTGACCCCGAGAGAAACAACTCCATCAGCAGAGAAAATCCTCACTGCTTTAGGATGGAGTGGATCATTGAACAGACAAATCTAGGCAGAGTCACACAACACAACAACAGGAAAGGAAAAAAAAAAATCTGCTCTTGGTTTAAGTGCTTTAGGTTTCAAAAGCAAGGGTCACCAAGAGGTTCAAAAAACAAAACAATACAGTTTAACAGAGATGTCCCCAGTTTGACTACCACCAGACCCTGTTTTTGTGCCCCCCCCCCCCCCCCCCCTTTTTTAAATTTTGTTTTCTGCTATTATCTAGTAAATATAAAATACCGGAAAATGAAACGCTACAAACAATAACATTTTTTTTCAACAAATATAATTAATATACATCCCACAGCTGCAAACAGAACCAATTATTTATATTATTGATTCAGAGTGTATTGTAAATTAATCAAATGAATGACAGGCTGTTATTGTTCATTTATAGTTTGAAGTATAACGTGCAAGAAAAAAAAAGTGAAAAATGTCCAACCTCATCTTACTGGGCGCCTTTGTTCAACTAATAGTAAACAGGAAATAATGTACATGTTTAGAAACAAAAAAGAAGGCAACTTTGCAAGTAGCCTGCAAAGATCCTCAAATTCTGAGCAATTCCTGCATAGCACCTATGGAACCAGTTTTCCCTTGGCATCAATAGATAATTGAATCAAATGGGTGTTCGAACAGCTTGATGACCTTTGCACAGAAAAGGACCCTAAACCTATGAAATTTTTCTAAACCTCAATATAGCAGCAAACAATGATGTGAAATGCTACAGAGCGGAAATGGCAATCTTCCTATTACATGTTGAATTTATTTTGAACCAAACTGTGTTGCTCTATTGCAACACCCATTCGTTTTTTAAGGTTACATGCTGGATGTTTAATGGCTCACACTATGGATGGGCATTTCAAGCAAAAATACTGCTCGAAACCGCAGAAGATTACTCTATTATTCTTCAAAATACAGCCTTCCACAACTACCCACTTTGTGGATGGACTTTCACTTGGATGCTTTGTTCTCAAATGACGTTGCATAGTCGTGTCTAGCTTTATCTGATAGAGGCTGTACTAGACCTCATTTTTGTTTGTTCTATTCCACACAGAACTTCTTTGGCTCTACAAGTTCCTATTTGTACTCCATTAGCATCAACTCTCCCAGCACCACACATTTTGTACCAGAGCCTAGCAACGGTGATGCGTCATTATTTCCTGGTGGTTGGCAAAAAGCTTGGTAAATCAATGTCACCTGGTGGTGGCCTTTACACATTACTAATAGGTGCTGGTTAAAACAACATAACTGCCTACTGACACTATCGTCATATTAAATATTTAAATTCTTAAAATAAAATTATTCAGAAATTCAAAAATCCTTATGTTACAAAAATGGAAATACTGTTGGACATTTCTTTCCTAGTGTTGCACTATTTCCTCAATAACTGAAACGGACACAAATTTAAGACAGGTAAAGTTGATAACAAACTGTATTGTTAAGCATAAAAACATAATCATGAATGTGGGAAGTACCCTGAGTTTGTGTTTGTATTCAGATCATTGTTGGTCAGGAAGTCCTATTTTGCCTTTGTTTGTCTTTGTTGGGGGACCCATCTACCTCCACAAAAAATTACATCTGTATTTCTACAGCATTAATGGATTCAGACATTTCGAGACTCAATGACAGTTTCTCGATTCAGGTATGAAAATCAGTTTCCAGGAGGCCAGGCCAACAATAAGAACTACAAAGGCCCCATTTATTGTGGGGCTGTTAAACTGAGTTGTTTAATGTCCCACTATGTACACATTGTGGACAGTCTGTATTTGCTTTTCTACCATTTGGTTTAATTATCCTTGCGTAAAAGATAAATAGAAAACAGCCGACACGTATATGTGGAATCTATGGGACCACGATTCTCCCATCTCTTGCAAGACAGGGCTTAAAGTAAAGCAAACTAAAAACAAGAACGACGACGCTTGACATATTAAAATGAGTTTTTTTTTAAAATAAATAAAAAGACAAAACAACAGATGTCACTTTTGAGGAAATCTTGAATCAAATAACTTCATTCTCTCCAGATTCTCCCAAGTTGCGTGATATAATCTGCCTCCACTTAAGAGATACAATAGACAATCCTGGTTGTTATATAAGGTGCATCCGTGCTTTGTGTTCCGAGAGGACAAGTAACCACTCAAATGAGCTGCACTACTGGAACCACTTTACTGCTGGGGAATCAACAGCAGGATTTCAGTACAAGCACATGCTGCAATTCCATCTTTCATCAAGTTTTGTAGGGTTTAACTCACCCTTCTCTTGAGATGTTGCGTAACAAAGGAGGTACTGACTGCTAATGGGATAGTCAGAGCTAGAAATGTTGCATGTGTTAACAGCTGTCTCCAGCAAGTGTATGAATCTGTAATGATTTCTTTGCACACTCATCTAGTTCAGCAGCTCAGGGTTGAGAGTAATAACTACTATCTAAACAGATGCAACACACATATGGGTGCATAAGACGTGCATTCTTTGGATGCAGCACACATATGCATGGCGGTAATGGGCTTTCACCGAGCCGTGTTCTTACACAGTAATTGTCTGTGAAGAATTCTGCAGACAAGAGGCAATCAATGCTTTCTGCTCAGAAACTATGCCCTACGATAGCCCTTTTTTAACAGTTTTCTCAGATCTGCCAGAGCCCGCCGAACAATTAATAATTAACACATCAGCATATAATGGATCGGATATTAATTATTCAACCTGCCAATTTGGACTAAAATAGACTGGAGGCTAAGAGCAGTCTGCGATGGTGCAACAGGTTGAGGAGATGTGAGAGCAGGATAAAGGCTGGACTCAGCACATACAGTAAGAGACAGTGGCTGTAAGCTGCTGGCATTAATTTAGGAACATCAGTCAGTGTTAGGCATGCGTAATAAGGCTGGGAATACAGTAGCTGCTGTGCTGCCTGAGGGCCAGCACAGCACTCACGGACAACATTTGTTCTTGCATTAAAATACATAAGTGGATAGTTGTTTAATGGCTACAACTGAGCTAATTTGTAATTAAAAGTGAAAGAATGATAAAGACTCAAATGAGCAGCCCACTCTCATATGACTCCACTTCAACTGCCATGTCTAAGTTTTAATTATATATTATTTACCATTTAATTAGCATCACAACAGCGCTGCAAATGATGCAAGACACAATCAAGGTGCTAACGAGTGCTTGAGCTATTACTGATGTCTGGGCCTTTGACATTTTAATTAAGGCCACCATCAGAGCAGGACACATTATGACTAATTTTCCTCACCTCAAGTTCAGAGAGCATAATTTGTTAACATAGCATTTAATAAAGTGACAAATACAAGTGGGCTAGGCTGCAATAGCAGCAGGGATGGTGATTAGTGAAAATAGAGAGGGAACGATATGAGAGGCCATTGTGAGTCAACGGATGACTGAAGTGGAATCTATGAGTCCAATCTATTAGCAGACAGCACTCACTCTTGTTATTTTGCACACTGCCATGGCGTCCCACACGTTTAAATGAAGCTGAATGCTCAGGCCACCTGTGTGTGCTAAGCTGAACTTTGTGGCCTGGCGAAAGAAGGTCAAACACTCCTCTTGTCTTGTTAATGAGTTACCATGGATTCTCCTCAGCAGGAACAACTGTGTCTCCAGGATTACTGCCGCAATTTTTCAGCTCTGCCCTTAATAACACTGCATGGGGAATGTTGCGCAACGTGACTGTATTGTTCTATTCTAAAAGGCGCTCAAATGGGAACTGCACAGATACAGTGTCACTGAAATATACATAGATGAGGCTTACCGGCTTTTGCTTAATCCTGCGGTGCAAGTATTATCGTCTTATTTATGGGTTTTCACATTCATACAGTAGTGAAACAATAGTTTTATTAAAATCTACTATAAATTGACTGTAATTGTTTGGCATTGCTTTTTTTTCTAGATTTCTACTGTTATTTCAAAGCTCTAACAATTGTTTTTATAATTGATTAACCAAATAATCCTTTTTGGTTATAGAAGGTATTCAAAAAAAGGTTAGAAAACAGGAACTAGTGTGGAAAATGACAGCTTCAGGTTGCCAATTATCACATGAAATGTCTAAAACCTAAAAATAGAAAAATAGAAAATGTATCCATGCACAACAAAAGCTGCGACAATGACATGGAAAAAGTATTTTGATTGCTGAGGTTTATGTTTGCAGATCAAAATTACCAGCCAACTTTACTACTGCGCATCATATGAAATGAAGTCCTTCAGTTATGCTACAACTGTCTCTCAGCTCACTGGCTGCATCAGCTGCCACCAACAACAAAGACACAAAGGGAGCCGTGGCAACTAAAAGAGGACAAGTTGAAAAAAAGTCACCAAGTACACAACTTAGGTAAGTGGAATCCCACTCTGAGACAAAAATCACAGGCCATAATTCATTTGACACGTCTGTCTGGACTATGCATGTGTGTCGCTACCTGCCAGAGCCCTGACTGCACAGTGGGGCCATTCATTCACACTCAGGCCTTGTTATGGGGAGCAGCTTTACAAGGTAAACACAGCGATGTGTTATAAAACATGTCACTGTTTTCAAAACATATATCCCCCCTGTTTGCAGTCTTGGTTTGAATATGCTGTGGACTAGCCCCAAAAGCACAAAAAGGACTATTAGGGGGTTTTAACCCAACAGAGATGAAAATCAGTTCCTCATTTTTCTGGGTCATTGTAGACACTCACCATGAAAGGAAAACCCAAAAAAAAACGGTCCCAATTGGTCATACAGCATATTCTGTTCAGATGTAAAATAGTTTGGACAACACACATAAAATAGAGAATAAGTATGACAATCAATGCATTTTTCTTGATAGTAATATAAACAAGGGCTTCTAATGAAATCCAGCAAAAACACTTCATTGATATAAGAATTAATTTCCACAGTGCAGAAAGGTGACATGCATCCACACAATTACATAGCCTGAGTTTCAGGTGTACTTGAAATGTTACAGCTTCACTAAAAAGTCCCCCCCCGTGAACCTTTCACAAGGTTTCATTTCAATAAATGCTCCAATGATTTTAGTGTGGCAACTTTTAATTCTCTAAAACATTAATATTTCTTGAACTGAGCCTGACAGACAGAAACTAATTTACAGCTGCTTTCATCACACACCAACTTACTGTGTAGCTGACCAAATAGCAAAGCAAACTTTTTTTCATTAAATCAATAAACCTGATTGGTAATGCTCGACCACGCACACCAGCTGGAAGCTGCTTTTTGAATCCACAGATGGACCGTTACTTCCGCTCCGTTAAACATGGCGCCGGTCAAATTGATAAAAGACAAGTGACCGAACAAACTTAACTGGTCTCCTCAAGTCAGTCCTTGTCCAAAAGCCCCTTACCGCTCAGTGAAATTTGGATTTTGTATAAGTTGGGTGGGATTTCAGCACAGGCCTTGGATAACAGCCGGTGAAGCGTTGCTGTTTTGATGACATGTTACTTTAAAAACCTGTGGACCGGTAAGATCACCGGGCCAGCGACATGAACTCACCTTCCTCTCAGCTTCAGAGGGACGCGGGGGTGTTCAGCCAACGAGATGACAAGTTAATCTGAGCGAAATCCTCAAGTTTTCATCCTTGCTGCTGTGAAGTTCGCCTCACAACATGTCCACCCCCCTAATGTCCACTTGTTTTGTTTGATCTCCGCTGTAAAAAACGTCCCTCTTATTTGCTGCTACTCTTTTTGAGAATCGTGTATCAGGCGCAGTTGTGTTAATTATTAAAGGAGTGGGTTTTTTTCTTCCCTCCGCTACTGCCAGATCGGTTACAAGTTTGCTGTTGCTGTAACTGGATTCCCCCTCCTCCTCCTCGTAAAAAAAAAAAAAAGAAAGAAAAAAGTTTCAAACTTGAGGGGGACTTGGAATTCAACAGATTGATGTTGGCTTGAGCCAATGAAGGAAGAACGAGGGAGGGGACCAGCCCAATCAGGCTAGAAGAAAAGGCCATTTACAGCCAACACATTCCCTGCCCCCATTAGGGTTTCCAGTAATTATCCATGTCCAGGGCTGGACATTTCCCAGAGGAAATGGTGCTAAAGGAACAATGAACAGGAACTGTTGGGAGCTGCTTTTCTGTCATGGACAAATTTATGATTTATTAAATTATATGACATACGTTGGCACCCCTAAATTACCCCAACATTTGTAAGTTTCTAATAATGCACCATTGCCTCTATGGCTGTCATCTGAGAGACTTGACAAATAGCTAAAGATGGAGCATGTGGAAGGGAAGAACATTTTACCGGATGTTTTGATGGCAAGGGAAGTTTTTGTTCATCAGTGTAATGAGGCCACGGAAATTCCCAAGGTCACATCCCTTTTGCATTGTTAACTGTTTATTCTGTAGATATGATATTTCTGGCATGTCAGCCTGTTTTGTTTTAATCCTCTAGCTCAGGTCATTATGTTCTGAACATCAGTTCTGAAATTAAGATATTATCCAATATACTGAACCATTAGTAACTGTTAAAATGTGAATCTTGTAAGACTTGCGTTGCTTTAAGTCTGTTATATCAGAATAAAGAAGACACCTGCGGTGGTGTTACTGATCTGGAGCGCCCTCTAGTGATACAATCTCATAAATGGGGATATATTTGTGCACTTGTATGAAATGCGCAACAAGAATTGAAATCAAAAATAGGATGCCGTTACAAAAATAATGTATAGCCTATAGAAATAGACTGTAGGCTTAATGTTTTCAAATACCCCCCCATATCTGCTATATTTTCTTACATTTCTTTTCAAGGAGGACTGTTTAAATAGTTTTGAGGGGGACATTTGTTTTCTTTTTCTTGCTTGCATGATATTTTTAGTGGGTGAAATGTTTGGACTGCATACAGGCCAGTTTAGCACATGGAAAGATACAATCCAGATGTCAGTTTATACTGCAACAGAAAGTGGATATGGCCTATTGTTCAACAATGACTGCTTACCTAGGATGTGCAACTCTAGCCATGCACATTAATGCACATCCACATAATCGGAAATTGCACAATGGTGTAGTGTTTAGGACAGTCACTTTACAGCAAAAACGTTCCCAATTTAAACTTCAGTTCGGGCCTTTATGTGTATTTGCATGTTCTTTTCATGCATGCATGGATTCTCTATGGGTACTCTGGCTTCCTCTCAAGATCCCCCCCAAAAATGTATGCTGGGTTAATTGTACATTTTTATATTTGGATAATTTTCATTATACATGGATCTGTCAGTGGTTGTTGGTCTTAGCTGTCTCTGTGTTGGTCCTGTGTAGACTTGTCCATTCCTGTATTGGTTGTTGGTCCTCTCTCATCTGATTGCAGCTGGGATAGGCTCCAACCTGCTGTAAACCTGGACTGGGTGAAGTGAGTACAGAAAACGGATGGATGGATGGATGGACCATCATGAATGCTATTTTGTTAACTACTTGATGACAATTATCAATCTCCACTTTAGCCCAATAGATTAAAGAAGATTGGGTTCTTTGGACAACATGACATGTTTTTAATTCAGTCCATCTTCAGTCAGCTTTGCCCCAAAAAGGCAGCAGCATTTCTGAATATTGTTTCTATCCATTTTTGTTTTTTCAGTTTTTGGCGGAGTTGTAACCTGTATCATATGCGTGGATGCAGCAGTAAATTTGGTTTATACCCAATGGTTTTTTGGTGGTGACTTTAAACACTCATTGCTATGACTGTTTTGTCTTTCTAATAATGGTAATTTGCTCAATTGGAAGGTTACCATAGCATAAGGTGGCACATTAAATGTCTTCTGTCAAGTTATCTAATTTTGCTAATCATTAGGGAAATCTTCGCATGTATTTGAATAAATTCTCTAGATAATCCAAAACGCTTATTTAACCTTGAATATTCCTGTCAATGAATGAGCCCATTGCTGAACTCTTATTACTGTTCATTGTAGACAAGTGTGTTTTTCTGTCTTTTGGGAACTTAACTTTTCATCTTTCTTTTTTTTTTTTAGCAAAACGATTCAAGGAAATAGTACTAACTCCTAACTCTCATTTTCAATTTTTTTACACTCTAAATTTCTCTTTAGTCTATCTGTCCTCTTTTTGTTCTTGAACTCCATATCCCACAATCCTTGGTAGACCCGCGGGAGGTGACGTATTTTTGCTACGTGTCCGGATGTTCAATAGCCAACATGGCGGCGCAGCAGGGGGATGTTGATGAATTGTTCGATGTGAAAAATGCTTACTATATCGGCAATTATCAACAGTGTATCAATGAGGCTCAGAAGGTGAAGGTACGTGGCATATTTTAATAAGTTAAAGTACTAAAATTATATTAAAATGTATTTTTGACTGTAAACGCTTCGTCTGACAGCAACTATGCTAAATAAATTAGCTCATCAGTGATCAGTTTAATATTTCTATGACAATACAGAAATATTAGACTATAACTTCTATTCTATAAATTGACTTAAGTATTAAACTATAGTTTGTTGTTTGTCCCTCAAGCCGTCATCGCCCGAAAAGGAGATTGAAAGGGACATGTTTTTGTACAGAGCATATATTGCCCAGGTAAGTCAACACGCAGAAATCTTATGCGTCACATTTATCTATGCCTTGTCAGTTCACTGGGTAACTTCTCTGTACTTTCATTGTTGTCGAAGTTAATTGTGAGAATGAAAGCCATCTCCTTACCGTGACCTGTTATAATCTGTTTAATTACAGAGGAAGTATGCCGTTGTCTTGGAAGACATCAAGGCCAGCTCTCCACCTGAGCTTCTGGCTGTGAAGATGTTTGCAGAGTATATGTCTAATGAAAGCAAAAGGTACAAGATTTCATTTTACATATACTTAAACAAAACAAAGTTTGCGTATTTTGGGATTATATATTGATATTTTAAAATTCAGTTGTTTCTCATCCAATGTAAGTTGGTATTCACTACAAGGTGCATTTGCTGAAGGGGTACAATGATGCAAAGCTGACTCTCAGCAACATGTTTGTTGTTTTTTTTTACTTGGTGGTCATCTGGAGCTTTTATGCAATATGCATGGGTGCTTTTGTTTCCCCACTTATTCTAAATTAGCCTTAGGTGTGAGTTTGAAAATGTATAGTGATCTGTCTTTGTGGAGAATTGTTTGGGGCAAGACTTTAAAAGTTTAGGGTACATAGTACAATGCAAACAAAACAGTTGGTTTGCCTTACAGTAATCTCTATCTCTGGAAACTTGTGCACTACTGCTTTCTCGTGCTTATTGTGGTGGGAAATTAGATCTGTATATTTTTATTTTCTTTAGTTTAGTTAGTTTTTTCACAGCTGGTTGAAGACTTTGATTTAATTTAGGACAACATTAATAACCTTCTATGGAAGCAGAATGTGATCTGATGAGATGATTTGATCATGTTTGTGATAATACATGAACTTACTCTTTCTGGGAATATGCTTTACTAATAGTACTGCTAATAAATACTCTGAAAATCAATATTTATTTATAAAGAGCTTTTCATGCTGAGGCAACACAAAGTACATATTACAAACAATTTATGCATAGTAAAAAATTTCCAAAGCCTTCACACACACAAAATATAACGGCAATTTAAAAACCCAGACATCATTCTAATTTCTTTCATACACAATCACACACATGCATTCACACGCACACACAAAGCACATGTACACTCCCGCCACCCACCCTATTCTTCACAAACATATATTCCAATCCCTAGTTACTCTATTTTAACTGAATGAAGGTATGAAAATTTAAATAAAAATAGATATCTGGCTTGACAGTACTGCTGTCAGTCAATTAAAATTTGTATTCGTGATTAATTGGACAAGTGTCCTGAGTTAAGTGGTGATTAATCACATATTTATAATTTTATCTATTTTATTATATTTTTAACAGGATATTTATCATCATATAATACTTATGTAAGCTTTTAGGAAGCCCACATAGACTCTAAAGGCCAGACAGGTTTATTTATACAGCACATTTCATGTAGAAGACAAAGCAAGGTGCTTTACATAAAACATTGGAAGCACTACAGCAAGGTGCAGAAGAAGCATTAAGAAACATGTCTAAACATGTTTTCTGAGTAAAAATTGCACAAAGTCAAACTTTAGTTGTATTTAAAATGTATTTCTAATGCTCACATTTTTACTCTGAAGACTATAATCTGTTACTATGACAACCGTTAATCTTTATTGCCTTAATTTTTTCTTTTTTGGAGGAGCGGTGGTGTGTTTGGGAAAAGATATTTTCAGTTTCACAGCTCTCTTCCTTTTTAGTTAATGTGTTTAAACACTGTGTGCAATTCTTTTGTTTTAACTTTCATCAACAATTAAAAAGCAGGAAGTTTTAAAAATATGTATCTATAAATGCAAATTAATGAAAATAAAAAATACGTTTTTAATCCCTTAAAGGAAATTCTAACATTTTTTTGTAGTTAGAGACATGGAATTTTCTAATAGAAAAACTATGCAATTTCTCCACAATGAATTTAGCTGTACCTGGATGTACAATGATCTCTCGCAGAGAAAGTTAGAAGCGGCACAATTACAATAATGTTTTCTCACACAGTCCACAGCTTCACTGCAACAGATTTACATCGCTCAAGTATACTGGGACAAGGGCAATGGTCTAATTAAATGGCCAAGTCGAACTCTAACCCTTGCTCGACTCAATTGTGCATGTAGCTGTGCTAACAGTCTCACTCTAAAGAGACAGTCTGAATTTATTTAAAATGTTTAATCATTGGCCATCATCTTTGCCACCTATTGAAATCAATTCATGGATGTGGTCATTTTTTCTTCAAGTGTTGAATTGGCTCCACAGTTTTTTTTTTTATTAACGAGTTTCTTTGATTTGATTTTCTTTCTTTTTTTTTTTTTAAATCTAGGGATGCCATTGTTGCTGATTTGGATAAGAAAATGGCAAAGAGTGTGGATGCTGCCAACACTACCTTCCTCCTCATGGCTGCCTCCATCTACTACCACGAGATGAACACTGATGCTGCTCTCAGGACACTGCATCAAGGAGAAAGCCTGGAGTGGTAAGATAACATAAATATAAATAAGATACTTCACAAGTTGTTCACAAGACTTTGCTCGCGACCCAGACTTTCACAATATTTTAGTGTCATAAAGCATTGCTCTTGAGCAAGTAAATCACAAAATATGAGGAGAGAAAGAGAATTTTAGATCACTTGCTTTTCCACTTTAAGTTTTTCAAAAATTAACACTACAAATGCAAACAATAGACAAAATGGTTTCTCTTTAGCATTGTTTGAAATATACCAAAATTTTATGAAAAACCTGAGTCTTTGTGTATTGTATTTTTTCAATTTAAAAATCCATCTTGAAATTGACCTCATTGACCCTTATTGTATTTTTATTCATCAGTATGGCCATGACCATTCAGGTGCTTCTGAGTCTGGATCGTGTTGATCTGGCAAGGTATGGCGTTATTTAATGTCCTTAAAAAACATAAAAGTAGAGTACATGATTTGAATTATAACCTTATCTAAGCTTTTGTATAAGAATTTCTCATATATTATATAATAATTCTGTACCTGTTATATTAAACATTAGGCAAAGTTTGTACTTTGCTGTTAAATCAGGGCTGTTGACCTCTAAGCTCATTACCATTTTTCTGACAGAAAAGAGCTGAAGAAGATGCAGGAGCAGGATGAGGATGCCACTTTGACCCAGCTGGCCACAGCCTGGGTTAATCTTGCTGTGGTGAGGAGAAAGCTCTCATTCATTTGTTTAAAAATCACCAAATTATATATGACTTATGTATGAGTCAATATTCTATTATGGCTTATTTTCAAAGCCCTTGTGTATAATGTATTTAAAGAAACCATGCATTGGTATGCACACCAGAAAATTTAATTAGTCTTTGTTTTCAATATTGATAATGAGTTGAGATTGAAACTGCAGATAAATTTGGGATGATTAGCACAGTGTGAAACAGTTTGCAGCTATCTATTTTGAACCTAAACGAAGAAAGACAAGTGACATAGTGACTGTTTTCTGATTAAATTGATCATATTGCCGCACATGGTTCCTCCAATTCTTAAGAGGTTTCTTGACATGACATTTGGTAAAGACAAAAACCAACGTCAGTATCAGTGCATTACTTTTTGTTTGTTCACTGGGGAACACTGCATGTTGTTCCAGGGTGGAGAGAAGCTGCAGGATGCCTACTACATTTTCCAGGAGATGTCTGACAAGTACTCGTCAACACTGTTACTTCTCAACGGGCAGGCGGCCAGCTACATGGCCCAGAACAAGTGGGAGGAGGCTGAGGGAGTGTTGCAGGAAGCTTTGGATAAGGTTAGAGGACAACCGTTTCTCTTCCATCTGACAGATTCATTGACATACTGCATACTGAATATATCCTTCATAATGTAATCCTTACTAACTGCCAGCAATGTAAAGGAGTTCTGCTAGCTTTGCTGTGTGTGTGTGTGTGTGTGTGTGTGTGTGTGTGTGTGTGTGTGTGTGTGTGTGTGTGTGTGTGTGTGTGT
>JBBBVU010000015.1:16805236-16815631 GCA_037177055.1 Atherinosoma microstoma | reverse complement strand
TATGTATGTATGTACTTATGTATGTATGTATGTATGTATGTATGTATGTATGTATGTATATATGTATGTGTATATATAAATATATATATATATATATTTATATATACATTATATATATACATGTATGTATGTATGTATGTTTTAGGTTGTCTGTGTGGTATCATGTAAACCAAAATAATTGAAATCACATTCTCAAAAAATAAATAATAGGAATAAGAAAAGAACGTTTTTACATTTCAGCTTCATTATCTAATGTGTTAATAAACCACAATATATATATTTGAAGTACCAAATATGAAAGCTGAAACTTCTGATATGGGAACAGCAGATGGCAGCATATACTTTTGTGTACTTCCGTATTCTTGTCCTTTATCGGTAACAAAGTTAAGTTTGACCAATTTGTACATTTATGTACATGATACAAAGCAAATGATCAAAAGTTCATGGTTCACACTGTTTAATGTGGTTTTTGGAGTTTAATATCCCATCTTTCTTTCTCTAAATCTGCATCGTCCTTATTGTAAGATATATTTGACAACTGTATATCTGTAATCTGAGTAATGTAATGATCTCATTCTTTAGGTAGACACCAGCTACGTGGTGCCTTTGTCAATAATGCTAAATGGTTAAATTTTTACAAAGCAACAGTTATCCATTGAAATCTCGAAACAGGCAAAACTCAACAAGAGTTTTGTGACTTCAGCTGACATGTTCATCCAGCTAAAAGCAAGCAAATGATTTTCTAGTACAACCCCAGTTCCAATAAAGCTAGGAGTATGTGTAAAAGTAAATTAAAAACAGTGTGCAGTTATCTCCAGACATTTGGTGAATTAATGAAAAAGACGAGCTTTCTTTGAAATTGATCATGGCAATCAATAAGGAGGTCATGTTCTTTTAACATGTAGTTTTTGTTTTGCTTCCCTTTCCAGTTACATTTGAATAGTAGAATCAGACTTTAATTATTAACCACTTTTCATTTAAAATTGAATGTATTACAAAGTGCTTTGTAGAATAAAACAAAAACAAAAAAAAGGGGGATTGGATCACTGATGCTCACTCAATTAAATAAATGTAATTTGGCACAAATTTAAGGTACTGTTACTGTTTAGCTTCTGTTTTACTGGTTAGGTTTATGAGAATAAGGCTTTCACTCTGTTTCTGTTTTATCTGTCCTTCACCCCTATCAGGACAGCAGCCACCCTGAGACGCTGATCAATCTCATAGTGCTGACCCAGCACCTGGGCAAAGCTCCCGAGGTGAGACTTTGAACCCAAAGCTGTTAAACACGTCACGTTTTTTAACAACCTTCTTTTAGAGAAACCAGTAGAAGAGGACACCAGACAGCTTTCTTCTGAAATTCTTGATGCTCAGATGCAACATACACTCTTCAGCAGTTTTATGTGCTTGCTTTGTTAAAATCGCCACAAGTAATTCAAGCGAACATGTTTTGTTTTTTTCCATAAAAAAGTGTCACTGAAGCATATCTACTGGTTTAGTGGTCTGTGACTCATACAACCTGAGACTCAGAGTTCATGAGATAAAGACTTAATTATCTTGGATCTTGGAGCCTGAGAGGAGGAGGAGGAGAAGAAGGAGGAACGACGCTAGCCTTGGATCTTGGATCTGAAGGACTTGATAGCAATGTAATAGAATGTTTAACATTAACACAAAGTCATCATTAAAGAGTCCCCAACTGTGATAACCACAGATTATTGTGTCACTCAAGGTTACCTGGAATTATGAGGCCATTTCTTTCCAGACCTTACTATAGTGGAAAAGACTAACCTTTAGAAAGATCATTTTCTTTTTAGCTTTGTGTATAAATGATTATGTAAGTTCAAATGTTGCTGCTTCTGTTTTAAGTGACTATTTGCTTTCTGGATCTCAAAATCTCACAATAAGTAAACTAAATGAACACTATCAGAAACATCTTTGATCCACATTATATTAAGGTCCTGCCTTACAGTGAGCTGTACAGCCTAGCAATAGGCTAAAACAAATAAGTTTTTCTGTGTAAGATTAAATATTCACGTCTCTTGAGTCATTTGGCAACACCTAAACCACTGGAAAAAAAATATGCTTTGTATTGTTTGAGTCTGACTCGGTACAGTGAAGCTGTAATTTTATCACATTCGATTTGGAGTGGATGGTGGTGTACACGATCATCTATGCAACGTTCTCACAGGTTTTCATTGGTACTTTGTTTGAGCCATCTTCATCAGAGCTTTACCCGCTTCAAACTACTGAGAAGAGCACAGACACAAATGGAGACGTCTGCCAAAGGAAACCATTTAATTTGGAAATTGTTTTCAGACTTCCCCAAAAATCTTTCATTCTTAAGAACCCTTAATAAATTTAGCCAGAAAACTGCTTTTAGGTATGGGAAAACAAAGTTCAGGAGGGCTCTTTTTGTAAATTGTTCATGTTCATGTCTGTTTGTCCTTAGGTCACCAATCGGTATTTGTCCCAGTTGAAAGATGCACACAGAAACCACCCATTCCTCAAGGACTATTTAGCTAAGGTAACTTGCTTTTCATTTATATCATTCAGACTTTTGCTCAGCATTAAGTGGATTCATAAAATCCAGCCATAGTTGTTGACAAGCCTTGTTAACTTTACTCTGTTATAATTTAATTGGGGGTTTGATTATTATGATGGTTTTGCAGCAGGTGTCTTTGGATTAAAGCCAGTGAGGGCGTTCAACTCTGAATCTTCAGCCTTGTCGCACACTGTGTTGTAATTACACAAGTGCAAATGTACATAAACATGCTTAAACTGGGTTACAAAACAAATCATGACATGAACAGCTGCTCCAGTGGTCAGGTTTTCTTTTTCTTTTTTTAAAAACTTCTGGTATTTAACTTTCTGCTGCTCTGTGTCTTCCTGCAGGAGAATGAGTTTGACAGACTAGTGATGCAGTATGCTCCCATCGCAACAGCATAAAGCATCTGAAAGCACCTCCACAGTGGACGCTTTTTCTTTCCCTCTTGCTCATACCTGTATTTGTTTTGATATTTTTACATGGAAACTTTGGCTGTGTAACTTAATTCCTCACTAGAAGTCCTAATTTGGAATTTTGGATGATAAAACATCTGTCTTGGTATCCATTATATATAAATTTACATTTCTCTTATAAATAACAGCATTTCTTTGTAATGCAAACATTCCTCCCCGATGATAATAAATGTTTAAAACCTGTTGTGTGTTAATGTGTTGATATGTAACCAACCGAGGTGTATATATGCACAAGTTTATATGAAGAAGAACGTGAAACGTAAGGAGGGGTTTTGGGTTTGTGTGCTTCCTGGTGCGTTACTTTGATGTAAATGTGTCGTGTGAAGTCTAGCTTTAGGGTTTATGTGCACTGTCTCTTTAAGTCATCCTTTTTAATCTTCTGTGGCTCAAGCAGAGGGTTCAGAAAGAAGACAGGGGCCCTGAATACGTCACGCCCCCTCCGCATTTTTTCCGTTTTCGCATAAACGCAGCGGAGCAGTTGATATGTCACCCTTTTCAACGCACCAGTTGATCCCCGCTGGGAGCAGCGCGCGCTTTGTCAAGACGCAGTCTTGTACACGTTGACCAGCGCGAGAGGAGGAGAGGAAGAAGGAGCGACTCTAGCCTCTCTCCGGAGATATTCCTCTTATTTATCGTTTTATTTTCGCCGGATTCACTCGTGTTAGTGTGAGGCTCGTCGGTTTGTCAGGGATCTGCTGTTCTAGCTCATGAAGCGGCACAGGGACGTTATATAAGGCGAATAACGGGACCGAGATGAGACCGTGTGTGACAGCGTAGCGGCACAATAGTCTGGCCAGGCTTGGCGCTGGAGAGCCAACAGAAACGTTACACCGCAAGCCGAATTCGTTGATGTATGTGCGCCTAGTCTCTTTAAAGACTAATTTATTCAAATAGCCTCCTAACTTGGAAGCTGTTGCTGTGAGTCAATGCTGGTGCTTTCGGTGTTTTGTGCGTTTGATTCAACATAAGCTAGGCGGCTAACCAGGACGCACTGCTGCTGCTGCAGATGAGTCGTGTGCGTAGCGGAATGATGATCAGGAGGAACCTTTGGCAAACTGGCGCAAATGGCACAGATTAATTGTCAGAATCTTCGCGGTAATTATTTTTTCTGACTAATATCAAGCCACACAGTCGATGCGTGTGGTTATATCCAGTGGGTCCTGCTATTATTCCTAAAACTGTCCTGAACGCGAGGAATGGGCCCATGTCTTAATTTGGAAAACAAAGAATTAGGCTACTGAAGAGGGTAAGCTGGTTAGATAAGCTTGTTCTAGCTGTTTTAGTTGAGCTAGCAAGCTTGTTGACCAGTCAGTCGCATCCGTCTGGACTGATCTCCGGACTCCCTCTGTCAATCTGCGGGAGGTTATTTCGCCAGGTTTCCACCTTTCCGCTGTTTCTGCGCCGCGCAACGATGGGGAGTGATGCCGGTAGCGCCGGGCCGGTGGAAGTGGAGCCCATGCCGGGATACTTGGAACTCATCACCAGATCCTCCACCGTCATGCTCGGCGCATGGAGAGACTGTGGCAGCTGCGGTCTGGAGCTCTCCAAACGGACTTTCCTGGATAACGCATACATTACCTGGACCGAAATCGCCCTGTTTGTCTTTTGCACCTTTTTGTGGACGATGGTCAGGCGGGGACTGACAGAAAGTCTGTTTAAGGTGAGTGGCACTCTTAACATGCAGCGATTCCCCCCATCTTCATAATTCCTACTCATTTACAGTTTAAATTAATGGTTTTAGGAGCTTCTCCTTCGAACCAAACCTCCAGCTCTTCAGACGCATGGCCTCTGTGCCTCCATCTCTAACTGAATGCACACACTGCCTTCAGGCAAAAACAGACAGAGAGGTAGAGAGCGTAAAAGACACAGGTGGGAATTGTTGAAACACATGTCCACATTTATTGGATCCAGTCAGGAGGAGAAAGAATTCACCCTTTCTCAGAAAGCTTAACTAACTGTCAGGAAATATTAACCTGACTCACAGCTGCCGCACACGCAGCCTGTAATAGGTTTTCATTGGATACTGTGAGTCATTCAAGATGGAGGCAGGATCAAGTAGGGTAAGAAAGTGTGCACATGTATCTCAGTCAAGCCTCACACATACTGTACATGTGCTAGCTGCTAAGCACATACACACACACACACTGTGTGAAAGGCCCTGGCTGGGATTATAGGGAACTCCCAGGGAAGACATATTAGACTGCATCATGCTTATCTGCACTTATGCTGAGCAAACATTTAATTAACCTTGATTGCTTAATTATTTTAGGTAGTATTTACATTTTTGGATATTTTAGAAAATTCCTACTAGATCTTGTGTTGTAAATTATTCAGAGGAAGTGTTCAAATTGGCTTTATATGTAATTCCTGGTCATAGTTGTCATCCATGAATTGTAAGCATGTCATGTTGACAGTCTAATTTTGGATACAGCAACAATATTTTTTTAAATGACAAAAAATTACTTAAAAGAGGAACACAGATGTATTAGGGATACATTCAGTTTAGAGGAGGTTCTGTTTTGTGCATGTTCTATGACTAACCAGCATGTGCAGAAGTGGAACGCAGCCCTCTTTAGTACACCTAAACATATTAGTTTTCCTAAGATTGTGCAGCCATGCTATGAACAATTATCAAAAATACTATTTTGATTGTTTTAAATTAGCAGATTTTCAATGTTCACACTGTTTAAAAAAATAAATAAATGTATGTATGACAAATCCAAAGCTGAAATGCTGTGAAGAAGGGTCGCATATAAAACTGTCATGAGACTTCATGTACACGAGGCAGCCAGTACATGTCACTATGAATAAACACAGTGAAAAAAATATGAGTTGGTTGAGCCAGATTGTGGTAGAATCACCCCTCAAAACATGTAAAGAGGCTCAGACTGCCCCTGGACAGTCTGGAGTGCTGGTTCAAGCCCACATTACATGCTGCACACACTGCACTAAAGCCCAAGGACTTAACTACTGAAAGACAGACCTTAAAGACAGGGTTCATATTTGGTAAAGTTTCCACAGAAAAGCTACAGTTCTTCTGAGTTAATATGGACTGCAGTTCATAAGCACACATACTGGACAGCAGCACAAAAGGTTGGTTAAAAAGGGACAGATCCCTGAGTGAAAAACCTTAAGAGAGAGCTTTGCTTAACATTTCATGGTGCCAAAAGTTCTCACCATGACTGGTAGCCCTGGTAAGAATGCAAGCATCTTAAATGTTAGGTACCTCATAAATCAGCATGATTAATCTCACATAGAAATCAAATATTGTCATGAGCCACTCTTGGTCATTGATTTGCTGCTCACATTAGGGGTGTGCTGCTGCCATGAATTATAAAATAATGGCATCTTTTAGGTACCTGATGATGAGCACTTACAGGACTGCAGCATCTCTAAAAGCAGCCTGACAGCATCTCACTCCTGAGCATTGGTGTGCTCTGACAGATGGCCCTATGCCCAGATCCTTTGTATTTTCTTCCTCAGTTCCTCCACCCTGCTGGTGTTTATCAAGGAGGGTTCCTCTTGCCACAGATTGCCCAGATGAGGTCTCTAGGACATTACTCTGCCATCATTGTGGGTTGGGGTGGAGTGTCTACGCATAGTGGATGCTACAATGATGCAAGATAACTGTGCTGTAGCTCTGAGCTCCATGTACAAAGCCAGACATGGCCAGAGAATGTAAAATATGAGGCCTGCTCTCTCTTTTACAGCCTGTATGTGTGCTAGCATCCTTCTCACCGACTCCCACATTACGGACCCTGTTTGATGTCTGGATGTTACAGCGGTTGTGAAGGATGATATTTTGAATGCGGGTTGAAGACCCAGTCAGAGCTCCATTGGTTATTTGGCGCATGTGTACTCCCACCTAGAGAGTGCTTATATTAAAAGATGAAGAGGATGGATTGAGAGCTAGGTCAGCCATGCAGAGCTAATTCAATACAAGGTTTGCTGTTCTACATCACAAAAGCTGAAATGGCTTGTCAGCAGAGCACATCACTGACAAGGAGCAAAACCGGATGCTTTCTTGCTCGTGAGGTAAAGAGAAAAGTAAACACACTGTAGTACATTTGATAACTTATCTGTAAAGACAGAATGTGTGGTTTTTAGCACACAGTTAGCTGTGGTTTCCTAATTGGAGTAAAGCGAGCACTATTAATGACAGCAGTGGCGATCATGTGTACACATGCTTGATTAGGTTGAGAGCTGATGAGACCTTATAGACATTCACTGCTAACTTAGACGTAAGAGAACAAAGCGCTTGTAATCTTATCCTGTTATGACCTGATGAAAACTGTGGTGATTGACCTGATGCGGGGGGGTGAATGCTGGCTGCCCTGGTGGACGTTAAAGAATGCTGAATTGATTAGTAATTACAAGAAAATTAATTCCGGTTCTAATCCTTCTTCAATGTAACTTTTTTTCCAAACTGATCATTACAATACTATTTGCTGATAATGAAAATCATGGTTTGTTGTCTAAAATGATGTTCTACTTGCAGAAGTTGCTGGTGAAGAACTGATCTGCACAGAACTCATCTGCCGGGGGCTGACAGATAAAAATAATTAGTTTCCTGTTTAGTTACTTACAGCACTCGCAGTCACCTTTTGAAGAGTGAAAGTTGACCCACTTAAAATGCAGACCACTTACTGTGATCTGCATTTTCTACTGCATAATTCTAGATATGAAAGTAGACTATGAGAAACTGTTGGGGGGGCAGGTCAGCTTGCTTTGATCCCACAGTGACAGCAGCACAACCTTGTTCAACACATTCACAGTCGGAGGAGGCACAGCTAATAAATCCAATCACATTTAAAGATATCAAATTGTCATATACAGTTTAAGGACAAGAGAGGGCCATCTTGGTCCTGATCTTGAGGGCTCTGTAAGCGTCAGTCTGTCTGTACTGATGTCAACCTAAAGGGGCAAACTGGGTTCCACCATTGTTTCGCGTGTCACTAAGCATGTGGTTGGGCGAGGTTGAGGGCAGCGTGTTGGGGATGGGGGATTGCTAGCGTGCACAGAAGTGTGTGTTTTCCATCATGTTTCACATTCAGTTAGATGCATGGGTGTCTAAGTCACAGCAGCACCCATATTTGGTTAAATTCACTTGTTTATTAACCATTTGAGGTGCATTGTTGCTTGAACTTCTGACACTGGGACTTTAAACTGTAAATGTGGCTTTTTTTGTGTTGAAACACTTCTCAGGAGCATTTACTGAATGTCACACGCAGTTCTTGAGAATGAAAATAGTACTGTTCCTTCCTCATTTTCTTTACCTTTTACA
Source organism: Atherinosoma microstoma (assembly GCA_037177055.1). Taxonomy (NCBI): domain Eukaryota; kingdom Metazoa; phylum Chordata; class Actinopteri; order Atheriniformes; family Atherinidae; genus Atherinosoma; species Atherinosoma microstoma. The sequence goes on along the minus strand of JBBBVU010000015.1, from coordinate 16,807,332 downwards.
TTGCACAAACAAGCTTGATAAAGCATGCGCAGCTTTGATGCCTTTACTTGCTATTGGCTTGCAGCTTGTGCATGCATTGCATTTATAACGATGTGTATGGTTGTGGTCACAAGAGTTTCAGATACACATTTGTTCATGTTTGCACACATCTCATCGGACGCTCTTTTCTTAGATAGCAAAGGGAGGAGACAGTAGATGCGTGTAAAATTAGAGAAAAGAGACAAAATGATGAATCTGGACTTGAACGAAGAAGAGATGGGGTTTTGTATAATGAATCAACAAAAAAGGAAGTAGAGATTGAGGAAGGAAGGATTGGAGAGAAGCGGGCTTAGGGGTTTTGCACTCTTTCTGGGACCAAGCTTACTGACTCAGCATGCAGCAGCCAATCATTAACAAAGCTACACACACACGTCCATATGTTGGTAAAGGGATGTATGCTTTCTTTCTTCTTAGAAATTCTCCTCACTTTTTACATTTTGTATCCAGCAGCATCCTGTGTGTGTTTTTAAAAACAACAAATGTCCAGTATTCAAACCCTTTCAGCAGCAGCAGTTTATAGCTGCTCTCATAAATGCCTCTCGTAGCCCTGCACGCACACTAAAACCCAAAGTGAAGCAGTCACTCAGAGGAGAGCAGCAGTGAGTTTGCCAGCTTCAGCCTTGTCGCATAGCTTATCTCCCTGCACCGGGCTGAGCTGCACTTCATCCCACTGCTGTTGTTCTATATGTGAAAGCAGCTTGAGGTTTGACAAGGTTCCTAACCACAGATCCTAGATCACTTTCCACTTAGCTTATGTTTCTTGTTGCACATTAGAGCCGCAGGAAGAAACCTGATACTGGATTTGTGGTTCAGGGGAAGTGATATCCATTCAGCCAAAAGTGCCCACTCAGATGAAACTCGCTTGTAGTTTTAACACTGATTGCAAACAATTGCTATTTGTTAAGTTGTTGCGCTGTTCTTAGCCCTCTCCTATTCTCTCCTCTCATGACTCAGCTATTTGATTGATCATTGGGTGGCAAGCATTACGAGCAGCACTCAGACCATCACCTGACATGTGATGCACTTTCACTACAGGCTACAGTTTGTCATAGATCATGGATACACAGCACTTATGGTTTCACTAAGCTGTTTCCTCTTCACATGACTGCTGCAATTAATTCCCTTCATCGCTACGATGAATCATCTATATTCTAGTGTTATACACCAATCAACCCCAACATTAAAACTACTGACAGGAGAAGTGATCAACATTGATCATCTTTGTATGGTTCAGATGCTGCAGACCATGCTAGGAAGTATAAGCATGCATTAGTTATAACGGGTCTAACTTTAGTGCAGCAACGCGTCTCTAGAATTTTGTGTCCCCACACAGAGTTGAACATCTGATGCCTCTCTGCACTGATGTTCAGCTTTGTGTGCCTGTAGGTTTGTTCCAGCCTGTTGTGCACTCAGCATCAAGCTGGTCAACCCCACTTTTCTATGGCCATATCCGGAGGGTTGCTTTCAATGTTTACTAGCTGCTGTCCATATAGCTGCTTATTGAGCTGAAACCATTAGTATATAAATTGATTTGTTACTTCTCTTAGATAAGGAATATGTCAGAAAGCATTAGCATTCTTTTTTTCTTTTTTTTTGAAAAAAAGAATGATTTGGAAAAAAATTTTTTTTTAGGTGAAACTCTCACACAGGTCCCACTAGTCACCCACCTCTTTGCTCCCTAATTAACACTGACTGTAGGAACATGTGAAATCATGCAGAGTTGAAGCCATGAGCGGAATAAAGCGGCTATTTTGGCATCTAATTCTTAGATGTGAGCCTCATCCTCTTTTCTGGGTTTGAAATCATAGTATGTGGAATAGCTTTGGACTTTGGGGTGTTGCATGAGCACCGCATCACATTAGAAGATGTCATGTGCCAAGCAGGGTTGTCACCCCAATGTCACCATGTTTGACATTTTATATTGTCGACAATTCATTGAATAAAGAAAATTAGGAAAATAAGTAATCCTCCATTTTTTTCTGTTTTTATTCTCCTCCTTGAAGTGAAGGCTTCAGGATATATATATATATATATATATATATATATGTATATGTATA
>JBBBVU010000015.1:16778231-16797804 GCA_037177055.1 Atherinosoma microstoma | reverse complement strand
CATCCATTGGATTAACCTCTGTAAATCCTATTTGCTATTAGCCTGGAAAAAGAGACCGGAGGGCATGTTTGACAGAATTGGGTTTAAAGGTGACACCAAGATGGCCAGAATGATGTCAGCCTCGCCGAGAAAAATCGAAGCCAGACAGAGCCAAAGGAATGAAAGAGGGTGAATGAGAGAGCAAGTCTGAATGAACAGATCCACACATGAGCCAGCATCCCGACTCACTGGCCCAATTTATCTTCTTATGCAACAGAGTCTATTCACCCATCTTCTTCTCTCATCACCTGCTTCCGGGAAGTGCAGAGGGAGGGAAGTTGAGAACTTGCAGAGTGAAAAGTGCAGCAGTGGGGTGCAGCTTCACAAAAGCAGGGTAGACAGATGAGGAAAGATTCCAGTGGAAGGAAGATGGAAAGAGTTTTTATCCACTCTGAGGGGCTTTGCCAGCATCCTTTTACGGTTGCTAAGGGAACCTCTTATTTGGTGTCTAGTCTCTCACAATGACTCTTTGCTTTGCATCCACAATCAGACTCTGTAATTTCTTCTTGGTAACTCTTTCACTTCCTTTTCTCCTCCTACTTTACATCTCAGTCTCTGTTGGAGGAAGAGACAGAGACAGAAAGGATACAGAAATGAAAGTCAGTGATGCTATGAGCTAAAGAGCAAGTTCAGCCAGAGTCTGTCTGTCAGAGAGGGAGCTGTTGGGTGTAATTCAAGGCCTTATCATTCATCGGACTGAGGACAAGTGGATTATCTCAGTGTCCTTGAACTACCATACCTCCTCTGTGGGCTGAAAACTGAAGGGTTATGGACAGAGTGGGTGGGTAGCACCCAAAGAGATGGTGGTCTGGGTGTCACACAGAGAGAAAGCAATGGAAGCATTGGCAGGCTGTTACATAATCTCTTGAAACAAAGATTTAGATCATGTTGTGTGCTTTTGGTTTCTGAAAGGCTGGGACCAGAATATTGAGAGCCCAACTCTTCCCTTCATGGTCAAGAGAGAAAAGCTTCAGTCATTTGTATTCCCTTTTAAATACAAGTACTTCCAAAGGGTAACAAAAGTGTAGAAAATTAATCACATCACAAGTAAAATGTGGATTATATATGGATTTAGGAGCTTTAATAAGAAATGCACCAGTATTAATTGTGTGTAAGAAGTGAGAGATGAACGACAGAGTTATTACAGCCTCTAGTGCACTGGTTCCCAAACCTTTTAAGCCACGAACCCCAAGATAACATACGCTGGTGTTTGCGACACAGCTGTATGTTAACAGCTGTGACAAAGCACCCATATGGCGAAAATCAGCTTCTCTCGCTGAGATAGGGCGAAGTTTGGATTTTTAAAATAGCACCTGTAATAACCGTCTCTTTGCATTAATGGGTTCATTTTGACAGCCCCAATAAAAATCCCAAATTTATTTGATAAATGTAGGCTACATCTTTTTTTTTTTTTTTTTTTTCAAATCATCTGGCGACCCCCTGAAATTATTTTGGGACCACCGTGGGAATTGGGACCCCCAGTTTGAGAAAGGCTGCATTTGTGTATTAGTGTATATCAGCCTTGTCCGTATGTGTAGGCTTATGTTTTTGTGTGCAGGGGGGGTTGATGTGCTGGAGGACTTGGGAGGGGGTGGGCTGTGTGCTGACAGCTGGCTTCTATAAATAAATGTCACAGGTGGGGGGGGGGCACAAGGGTGGAGGGAGAGAGAAAGAATGAGGGAGCCAAGAATGGGGAGAGAAGCAGGGACACAGGGAGGCGGCAGATGGGAGGGCTGATAGAGAGGGGCTGATACAGATGTACTCAAAGACTTGAAAGAATGTGATGAGCGCTCTGCACTCTAGTTAAAACTTGCTGAACCCAGATCACGTGCCTACCTCCATCTCAGCCAATCAGCTGCCTCAGCTGGGATCATGTGCCCCCTTTTTCTCTCTATGCGTCACAACAGACAACCGCAAAGTCGGTTGCTGTAACATTTCTGCCGCCTTGTCAGCTTCCTTCCCTGTCTTGTTTTGACTCTCTTGTGCGACGCAGAAACTTAATCATTTTCACAGAACAGACAAAAAAAACAAACAAACAAAGAAAACAGAGGGAGAAGGAGAATAAAAAGAGGAATATAAAATTAATAATGCTTAGAAACAGATAAAAGCCAAAAATTAAGTGTAACATTTTTTTTTTAAACATTGAGGAAAAGTAGAAATGAGATGATCCCCTGTTTCTAAGCAGTAGCTGCACTCACCCCATTAATTTGTCATGCAGGTGTTCACTGATCCTGGTCGAATCAGGCTGAGTGGATGAGCAGCTTGGTAACAACTGATTGAGATGCAGCGTATCAGTGACACAGGCAACTTTCACCTTGCTGCCTCCGGTTACATCTTCTTTGCTCTCCACGTTGATTTGTGTGTGTGCAATTGTGTACGTGGGGCTATGAACCGGGTTTGGTTTCCTGTGTTGGTGCAGCAGTGAAACACCGAACACCTGCCTGCCTCACGTTCTGCCAAGCTGATGTACCTGTTGAATATGTATTATTTTTTATCTGCTTTATCTCTTGTGTGTCTCCTTGTTTACCTTCTGCATTTTCTGTCATTGCTTCATTACTAAATAATTACATCTCAGAGCTTTTAGTGGTGCAACGGAGGGGTTTCAGAAGGAGAGAAACTGAAAGAAAAAGATGTTTGTGATCAGGGATGAAGGCTGGGGAGGTTTCGGATGAAGATAACATTGCCTTAACAGTAAGTAGGTGGGTGGAGTTACATTATCAGGCCCCATCAGAAGCTTTTTCTTCAACTTCCTCTTTTTCAGCTTGCAAAGCAAACCATAACTAGACATATGAAAGAAGCATGTCTGTTGCTAGACATTCACATCCTTATGCAGCTTTTTCATGATTTATGCATGTGTGTGAGTGAACTAATGTGTAAATATATTAGGGATGTTTTAAAGTCTCTGCCTACAGAGGACATGTGAATCACATCTTTATTTTCATACTTAGCTCATTTATATTTATTGATTTAATACACACATTGGGAGATATGATGATATGGTCGGGAACAGTTCAAAGTGCAAACTGGGGAAGCTGCTTTAGAGCAAAGGACATTATTAGTAATCTAACGATGCGCTTGGGTTCTCTGCAAAACGTTTTGAACATGCACTTATTTCCAAGAGTGTCACTGCTCTTTGTGTGTTTTTATATATTGTCTTCTGTTTTGTTTTGTTTTTTTGGCTGTGATAATCCAGCTTTCTGTATAAAGATAAAGTGGACAGACTGCTCTTGATAATAATCATTTAATCCAACTGTCTAAAATCCATGGGTTTTATTGCCATGATATGATACAGATGAAATCGTTTAAAAAAAAATCTGCAGCCCTAACAAAAAAGAAAGCAGTCTGGTAATAAATTATACATTCACGAATTTTATAATGTTCAGTTTTAATTCAAACAGGTGCTGATTCAGCTTTCTATTTATTTTCAGAGCTGCGGTGATGCCAGACCTTATTTCAATAAACAGAGTTATGCTGTTGTCATTTTGTCTGTCCTCGTTAAATCAGATTCAATGCTGGAAACGCCTCTTAGTTTTATTCAAGAATATACAAACTGAACATTATAACCTTCACAAGACCACTGAAATTAATATAACTGCCATCTTGCATAGTATCTACGTATCTACTATAAGTGTTGCTGATTGTTTTGCTGCACATGCTTAGTTCACAATAATGTAAAAAAAATAAAAAATAATCCAGACGATCATGTATTATATTTGGGTGGGACTTGTCTGAATGACTGTTTCTGTGTCTCAACAGCCTCTTGCTCAGTCTTGCAGGCTGCTGCCCAAAGATGCTGCCAAGATGCCGGAGAGTGCGTGGAAGCTGGTCTTCTACACCATGTCGTGGTCCTACAGCACCTACTTGCTCTTCTTCACCTCCTACCCCTTCTTCCACGACCCGCCCTCTGTCTTCTACAGTAAGACTCAACAGTGATCAGATAATGTAGTTTACAATCTCTTTATTTAGAAGCATGCTCTTACGGGACTATTAGTTGAATTCTCACTTCCTCAAATTTATTTTAGATAAAAGATGCAACAATTCAGCAAATCATGTAATTACTAACTTGAAAAACATAAAATACTTAAAGTAAATGAAAGCAAAAAGGCTAAAGTTAACCATATTAGGTCACAGGGGTATAACGTTAAATGTATCTGCATTCGGTTATTTCAGTGTGGAACATTCGATATGGAACAGAGGCGTACCGAGTTCACACATGGAACAGTAATTGCCTTGCACAGGCTCTGGCTGGTGGACATTATGACAGTTTTAAAGAGAAACCAGAGCTTTAAGACCCTCTTCCGTCGTTAGAATACCCTGTTTTGGAGCACTTCAGCTTCACAGTGAAGTATGTAAATGGTCATGGACAAGTGGAGAAGAGTCATAGCCTTGCAACTATCCATGTTACTTTCTCTTTTACAGCATACATGAAATTAAAGTTTTCCTTTTGAAAGAAAACATTGAACTGCAAATTAAATTGATATTTGTACAAGTTAGCGTAAACTATCTTTATTTTTCTTTTGAAACATCTCTCCACCCCTCCTTATAATATGCATGTGCAGATTCAGATACTTTTCATTGAAATAGAGGGGGGATATCTCCAATTATGCCATATTTCTATTTGTTTAATAATCTTTTATTTGAGAATTTACAGCAAGCAGTTTTGTTTTTTGGTTTAATTTGAAACGCCATTAAACATGTTCCTGTTTACGTCAAAGCTGAGCAGTTTTATGTTTTGCATTTGTTTCCTTACTGTACCCAAAAAGAACCGAACTGTGACCTTAAAACCAAGGTACCTACTGAACCGTGATTTTGGCACTTACACCCCTATTAGGAAAATGACATTAGAAGAAGTCTCGTGTTATTTTATGAGGGCAGATAAGTAGCTGATCTCATGTACTGTCATGAAAACAGCAGGCAGGAACTCTGCGCAGGCTCTTTGGGGGTAAAGGGCCTCTTTCAGTATTCCAATAGGCCGATATTTTTTAACTGTGTATACAGGATATGTTCATGTATGTGGTCATTGATACACAATTTTTCATGCAGTTGGTTCAACCCAAATTTCTTACAGATCATATTTTACTGCTGAAGAACACACAAGTTCTCTGCCAATATTTATGACAAATTGTACCTAATGGAGACCAGAGTCATACATGAATGATGCTCATCACTGCATCGCTAATGGAGGATGGAGGCACTCTGGGGATTTCACTAACAATCCAGTGATGTCTTTTAGCCTCTTCCTTCAGACACGGAGGTGTCAGAGCTGCTGAGTGGAGCTCACAAAGGCTAGCTGACAGCGCCAGCTTCATCTTTAATCGCTGCTTCACCTCAAATAGCTGTCAGCTTGAGACATGCAGAGAAGCAGAGTAATAGGACTGGACTGTTAGTGAGGCAGGAGAAAGGAAGGAGAGACTGAGATGTGAAGCTGCTGCAGGAATTTGGAAAATTTGGAGAGACCAAAGTTACAGATCTGAGAAGGCTTAGTGCATCTGTATCTTCAATTAAAATTTAGGGAGAGAAAAAAAATCTAAAACCTCCAATTGAAAAATAGGCTTATATGCCTCCTCTTGGCAACTTTTCTGTTGGGATCCATTTAGCCGGCTTCTTAATCTTTAATGACGGAAGGTCCAATCAATAAACATTAAACAAAACCTGAATGAAACCCATCTCACTCAGGACAAACCTTGTTCAAATGTCAAAGGAGAAAGTTTCGGTCCAACAGCTGATAGGTTTCAGAGACCGCCGGCCAGCCTCAACATGCATTTAGTCTGTTTTTTCTTTAGAAACCCTCCCTGATCCTGTTGGGGGTAAACCTGATCCGTCTAGCTTCCTTGAATACTAACCACCCCACCTGACCCCTTCTCATCTGGTATTTCCCCCACAGAAGTTACTGTATATAGATCGCTGTGTGGTGATGCTGTCTATAATGTATTTATGTCTAAATGGGTGTGTGTATGTGTGTGAATATAACAACAATTATGCTTAACTTGAGTTAATAACCCTTTATGGCACTTTTAAAAAGAAAGAAATAATACTTTCATTTGTTTATTAGTGCTGTGGAAATAACTGCAGTGCTTAAGTTTAAAATGTGTAGTTTTAAATATTTTATAGCTCGTTTTTCAAATAGACTTACAAATGACTTTAAGACTTGTAATACAGCTAAGGCAGTGATCAAGAAAGATATCTTTAAGTTTAAATAAGCCACTGTTGAAGATGTATAAGATGTTTTTCAAATGTCTCACTGGAAAAACTAATCCTGCCATAAACGTCTTGCAGCAAAGTTCACTACATTGCAACCGTCTGCCTTTATTACTTAGAAATGGTGGTTTTTTTCTGCGAGGTCCTCAGTTAAAAAGGAAAAAAAACAAACAGATTATAGCTAGAGTGATGATATGAAATGAAGAGCCAAACAGATGCCAGCCTCTTCTAAAGGCTCCATACTTTTCTGAATTTATTTGAATAAATGCAAAGTTCTCAAATTTGCAAATGATTGAGTTTAAAGAACAAAACCAATCATTTGGAAATTGTAAGATGTTGCTCCAAGGATGTTGTTCCCAAAACTTTGTAAATTTTCTCAGCATTGAGTCACCCATACTGTGCACATGAATGAAGCATCAAAGAAGCTGGGTTTTAAACTTTGTCTGTAGCCTGCAGGATACACTGTTCATGATTTCCATAGTGAAATTCAAATCCTGATTTGTTGGAGAGTAATGGGGGAGTGTTTGTCGATCTGGTTTATACAAGTCGTTTTTTTGTTTTTTTTGTTTTTTGCCTGGTAAAGATTAAACAAGGATTGCAGAGTCATTTCTGTAAAGTGGTGCTGTATGAAGATCATGACCATTCAAGATTTCATCAAATTTCTCCATATTATCTCAATCTTATAAGGAGATTATGCTATGGTTATGATCAAATCCTTACATTCTTTGAAAAAAATGGCATAAAGAAATATCAGTGTAGACCGTGTTTTTTGTTCTCTCTTTTTTTTCCAGAGATGTGATGTTGTCATTAAATTCCAAATTTGCTTAGCAAATCATAACATTTTACATCTCGCCACAGATCTGCATAGAATTGTTTATTTTCATCAAAGCGCCATCATCTTGTCCTGCAATCATGGATGACATACAGTTTTAAGTAAATATTGGTCATGCTTGTAGGTGTGTTATGCTGCTGCCACCTACAGGCTGAATGTTATTGAATTTATTTTATATAACCATTTTTTTATGTATGTTTTTAGAAACATACAAAGAAAGAGAACTAGTGTAGTCAACATAGCCTTTTTTTTTTAGAATCATGACGTAGCAGCTGTCATTAATCTCCCTTGCCTGTGTCCTCCAGACTGGAAGAGTGGTATGACAGTGCCTACAGACATTGCCTTGGCCTACCTGATCCAAGGCAGCTTCTATGGCCACTCCATCTATGCCACAATCAACATGGACGCATGGAGGAAGGATTCTGCTGTCATGGTGGTGCACCACATCATCACACTGGCACTCATCAGCTTCTCCTACGCATTCAGGTACTGTTGGCTGCTGTAATGTCGAGCCGTTAGTAAGTTGAACCTAAAAAAGAAAGAAAATGCAGAGCTGAAACTTAGTTGTTTTGTTGTTTAATTTCCTAGCCGCACACGAATCAGAGATTTCAGATTGAAGTATTTTCTCTTTACTTTAGATACCACAATGTTGGGATCCTGGTGTTATTCCTGCACGACATCAATGACATCCAGCTGGAGTTCACTAAGCTCAACGTCTATCTGAAGTCCAGAGGAGGCGGCTATCACATGCTGAACGACGTTCTGTCCAACATGGGCTCCGTCAGTTTCAGCATCTCTTGGTGCGGCTAAACACTTGGATTATGACTCATTTCCAGTCGTCTCATCTCTCTCCATCCCCCACTTGTTCATCGCCACTGTCAAATATTTAACCTTGACAGCTCCTTCATTCAGCCATCCGTCTCATTCAGCCACCAGCATGATAAAGAAACAGTTTATCGTATTGCTGTCTTTCTTTTCCTCAGGTTCTGGTTCCGTCTCTACTGGTTCCCTCTCAAAGTGTTGTATGCCACGTGTGTGTCCAGCCTCCAGTCTGTTCCCAACATCCCCTTCTACTTCTTCTTCAACGCTCTTCTCCTTGCGCTGCTGCTCATGAACATCTACTGGTTCTTGGTGAGGATTTTTATTCAAAATCACAAAAACTTCCTGTCTTACTGAAAGTTCCAACAACTAAACAGTCTGATGTTTTTGTGTTTCCTCTTTTCTTTCCCCGCTTTGTGCAGTTCATTGTGATTTTTGTAGTTAAGGTGCTAAAGGTGAAGGAGGTGAACGATGTTAGGGAGTACGAGGATGAGGACGGCAGCAAGGCCGCAGCAGAGCTGCTCAGAGGCCGTCGGGCAGAAAACAACGACGATGATGCTGGACATCACAATTCTGCCCAAGGGTGAGCAGCATGTTTGGACCTTTCAATTCTTTTTTTTACTCTGATATTAGTGAAAAATTACCCTCAGTCAATTTTTGGCTTTTATCTTAATCCAAACCAGTTATTTACTTACAGCAACAGAAAAAAGTGCAAACAGTACTGAACTTTACAAAAACATCTATGGTATTACATATCTTCTGATCTTATTTCAGGCTATCTGAACACACTGTAAAGTCACATAAACTGCAGTGTGTTGAATGATGTGCTGATGATCTATTTCAGTGTCCAAAGTTCAAGCAAAATTGCCATTTTTGTCTTGATTCCATCACATTCAGCATTCTGTTTCAGCCCAAATCACTTTCTGCTCAACAGAAAAAAAGCTGTAGCTCTGTACATCTGTGGTCTGAATGAACATGTACACATGCAGCCTTTGCGTACTTTAAAAGAAGTCGTGGTTTTACAGGTACACAGTGGTTTCCTCTGATATGTCAGTCAGTAATCTACACATGACAATAGTGAGCTTTAAAACAATTTGCTGACAAAAACCAAAGTATCTCTGTTTTTATCTTCGGAGCTGCCTTTAATCTCCCATGTGAATCCCTATCATCTGTTCCTGGCATCAGGTGGCCTTTGACCCCCTGCAGATTTGAAACATTTGTCTCATTCACTCAGCCCCTCTCACAGTTCAGTTTCTAAAATGTCTTGTGATATCACTCAAAACATTTGATGGCTCTGGAGGGTTAGAGTCCACTCCAGCTGGCGCTTCATCCCCCTCCTGAAGGCAGAGCAAGCAGATCTGCCTCTGACTCTGTATAACCAGCAGCTTTCACAAACTGATAGGATCAAAAACAGCCTGAGTTTATATGTAGATGTGATTATGTGGCAGCCCCTTATCTGCACGGCCTTGAACGGTGGTGATATCCTCTGGCCAAATGTCACACATCTGCTCATCGCCCCACCTGGCGAGCTCCATTTCTCTTATCCCTCTCCCTCCTGTGTCTCTTTCTTTGCAGGAAGCACGTGCAGAACGGGGTTACCAAGGAGAAGCATCTATAACAGGCTCTCCGTCGCCACCAACTGGCACCAGGCTACAAGTGCACACCAGACACCACCCTCCTTCTCGGACAGTGGGCGTTCAAAAACGTGGCCGTGGGGGAAAAAAAAAAAGAGCCACATAAAGAAACAGAAGGGAAATTTTAGGCTGCGATGAGTTTGTACACTTATTTGTTTTAGAAAATTTCATTTCGTCACCATAATTTTGGTTTCAGCTTCTTTTTATTAGAGCACTGTGAATGTTATTTCCGCTGACTTTTTGTCTTATTGACGTCAACTTTACATTTGATAGATTTAGCAGAAATAAAACTATTTAAGTAAGAGCTGGACTGTGATGGTCATGATGTCATATCCATGACTTCACCCTTAAACAGGGACACAGGAAGGAAAAGGTTAGACCCATGTTGGTTCTAGTGTCCTTTAATAACTTGGTGAACAATCAACAACTAATGCTGTGGGAAGGTGATGTGTTGATTTGTTCCTCCATCTTCCTCTTTAACCTTCATCCATTCTCTCTGATGAGAAAAAGTTTTAAAAAGAAGACAAGGTATGTGCATGTTTCAGGAGTTTGACTGCAGCTTTTAAAGTAACAAGACTCCATGTTTGTTGTACTGATGAACCATATGAACTTAGCATTCCTGTATGGAAAACCTTTTTTTTTTTTCTTTATCGTTTTAAGTGTGTGCTGCAAAGCATCTGTTGCTGCACTGACATGAAGGCATACAAGCTGATTGCTGGTTTAATGACAGCAAATAGCTAGAATTGATTGACTGGGTTCCAATGTCATCCTGAAGATTTTAATTAAGATTTTAATGTTTTTTTTTTTTTTTTTTTAAAAGATGGCTATAAAAATATTTATAATCTGTTCATGGGTGGTGGCGGCTGTTGGTAAAACATTCACCCAGACCTGAGGTGGAGTTAAAATTCAGTATGATAAAAAATAATATGTATGCACACGTTATGGTATTCAGGAATGCATGACATCGGAATGATTTTTGGGATTATGCTATGAATTTATCAAGAAAAAAACAAAAATCCTCCAGCTATGTAATCATGTCTTTATCAATGTTTAAAACTCATCTTAAAAGTGATCTTTTTCGATGCGGCACTGAACACGATGCAAACATGCAAACCTAATGTGTGACAGGTTTTAGTGTCTTTCAAACAAGCTTCTCTCACATGTTTGGAGGCAGGACGATGTAAGAAAAACACATGAAATTAAACCACAAAGAAGGGGAATCACTTCATTTGACTGTTTCCCTGGAAGCTGCCGGTTTACTGCATGTGTGATAAACAGCTGCTGCACCCACAGAAAAACAAGGAATGTTTTTATTCTTTCCACCTTTTCGATCAAATTCAAGCTTTTGTTTCGATGAACAGCATGCTTGTGCTGCTTGAGCAGTCCACAGATGTCGGAGTAAGCTTCCATTATCTTTTTGCTTTTATCTGTCTTCCAGCATCCCCAAAATCAGTGTCCTTGGGGAGTTAATGACTTTTGATTTTATATTAAACTACCACTATTATTGCTGTAGTTGATTGTTTTTTTGTTTTGTTTTTTTCCGAATTGCTGCTGTTTTTTTCTGTGAGAGCACTGTCTGTATTCCAGATTTGTCTGTGTATTTTTCCGCTGGGTACGAGTCGGTGTTAGTCTGCTCAGATCATGTTTTCAGGGACCAGGGAGAGTTGTATTATTCCCCTCCATTACGAACGTCTCCCATCTCTTCCTATAAATCGGAATGCTTGCTCACGCTCATTTGACTGTAGTCACTGCACACCTGTACTGTAGGTAACATGTCGCTGTCCTTCCTGTTCAACTGTGAGACTTAGATGACCCATAGTTTGCTGAATTTTTTGACAATGTGACAGTTGTAAACATCTGAACCGGGAGTGTCTGCTGTGGTACTGTGTGCATCCAATTTTTAAGCTCTCGCCCCTTCGTCACACTACAAAATAGTTCTGTGACCTGATGTGTTTGCTCCTCGAGGTGGGCATTGTGATGATGAAAACCACTAAATAAGACTGAACTGTTTACACCATGATTCTATCCTTTTAGCACCTCAGGGTTTATTTGGCTTTTGTGGACATTTTTAATCAATGAGCTGTTTCATGGCAACATTGGATTTTTTTTAATGTAAAATATTTACATAGATTTACCCCTAAATCAGCTTTCATTTCTGGTTATTTTAATACATTTTCTCATCAAATTACGTTGTAAGGTAAGTCTTTCAATTCTAGTACTAGAGTTGATAAAAAAAAAAAGAACTAGTCAACTGATTTTGCGTAAAGTTAATATGTAAAATTAACAAACTTGACCTGATGATTCAAAACAGATAGGAAAAACAGCTTTCCAGATTTATTTTTCTGTGTTTATTGTGTTTGCTTTCAATCACCTTTGGTTGAAGCTGTGAGAAATGTGTTGCATGTGAAGCTCAGCTCTATCAGACCTCATTTTTGTAGAATGACACAATTGTCTTTAAAAAAATAAAAATCAGGAAGCGATGGATGACATGATAGTTTTTACAAACACAAACCAGTTCTTATTTAGTATTATATAGTTGAAGTGAGCAGAAAAATTGTAAAAATTGACAGGACCACCTGGACCATGACATATTTGCCATCTGCATGCACAAACTAGGATGAGCAAAGTGAGCATCAGAGGCTGTGTGCAGATTGAGCAGTAAAGCAACATAACTGACAGAGCTGCCTTTCTGCTACGACTGCAGTGGTGTGTTGATGTAAGTTAGAGTGAGTCAGGGTACCAACTCTGGTTTGGAAACTTGTTTGCGTTTGACATAATTTAGGTAGTGAAGATAAAATAAGCTGTTGTTGCAGCAGTGATGTTCACAGGGCCAAATTTATGTTGAAGTCAGAAGTGTTATACATCACCCCATGTTCATTGTTCCCCATTTCCAAACACAAAGATCAGAACAGATCAGGGCAAGACGATAAAAAGCAATGATGGCAAAGGCTGCACTACATGAGTGATTTTGAGCACGACACAAGAGTCTTCTGTCTGAATTTGCCCAAAGTATCATTAATGCTTCAATTGTGCCAAAATGTCCACCAAAAACTATGAGGGAAGTGTTTGTGAGAGCTGATGACTGAAGTGAAGAGCTGGTCGAGTGTGACGGGCAGAAAGGCCCCGCAGGTATTTCTTGCACTGTAATTTATTAGTATTATTTTTTATTGTTTAATAGTGGGTCAAAATTTAAAAAGGGAGAATTTGGGAATGTTTAAAACAATGACTGAAGGATCATTAATTTAATTTTACTTTAAAATGTATTTTACTGATTTTTGGACCACTTATACACTGTAAACTATACAAATTACCCCCAGTTTTTCAGATTGAATTTGACCATTTTCTGAAATGTGACTACTTGATAAAGACCTGTATTTGCTCTTTTGTAATACAGTTTTAATACCATTCAGCCAATGTTATTGTTTCATTTTTTTTCCTCATGAAATAAAACATGTCAGTAAACAAAAAGACAGATTTGTAATTTATTTTTTTATTCACAACCGATATCATTTTCATTGCAAGAGATCAAGTGTCATAGATGAGGTGAAACAGGCTTTGGAGGAAAGTTCATTTCAGTGCACACACAAAAACAAACCTATCCAATAAATTATAATTCATATGTACCACACAATTATTTCTCTTGTGTTGGTAAATAAAAGGCCTGTCACTGTTACCATGGTGACTGGGGATAGGGTCCACAGGTCATGCAGTATCATGAAAAATAGAAACAAAAACAAAGCAACAAGATACACAGATAAACATCATTAGTCTACAATAAGAAAAGGTCAAGGCAGCGCTGTAGTATTCATTTTACATGTAATCAAGAACTTTTTTTTTTTACCTCATTCTTCCTAACAATGGGTGTTTCACCCATTTTAAGACTTCCAGTGTTTAAATACTGCAGCGCTAGCTTGACAAATCAAATCACACCTTTGCTGCTCATTTGCAGGTCCGACTCACTGTAACTTGTTTCTACAGATAAAACGATTAAAGGGGGCTGATGTAATGGCAAAGTATGTTACACACAAAACACAAATGTGCTCAGATTACAGAAGAAAACACAACCACCTCCAAAAAAATCACTCACATGCTCATTTGTATTCTCAAAGAGTAAACTGAAATTCTAAAGAGATGACAAGTGAGCACCAGAGTGGGTTTCAGATTAACCCAAACACCATCTTTTATAGTTTTTCATCATCAGTCCTTGCTGTTTTAGGGGAGGAAGTGTAACACAAAGAGGGAATTTGACACTCAGCACAGATCCTTTTTGTACAGAACGGGGGCTGTGGTTTTTAGGGGATCAATGACTCTTTCAAAGCACATAAGTGCATGCGAGTACTACATTGATAGAATCTAGAAAAACGTGAACCTTTACAGTACCAGGTACACTATCAGTCCAAAGTTTGGACACGCTTATCCATTGGATTTAATGGGTAAGCGTGTCTAAACTTTTGAATGGTGCTGTAGGTGAACACATTCCTTGACAAAACCCTGGGTTAAACAGTGCTGTCAGTTTCTCCCACTAGCTGCCTGATAAAAACACCCCCTTAGTTCGGCCTCTACTGATCCTCCTGAGAAGAGGGATAGAGTGACCAGTTAAGAAAAACATAACTCAATTAAATCTAGACCAGCAACGTTTAGAAAAACTCAAAATCCTGAACAAGAGAAATAACGACATATCGAACACAAGCTTACGTGACAGACGAGACAACTGCAGAGAGAAAAATGATTCCTGATTATTCTGGTCCATGAGCCCACATGGATAAGGTTGGCAGCAAGACAGGATCTGACATCATAGTTTGTGCATCCAGATGAAAGAAATGGAAGTGATTTTGCTGGTGTCAAGACCATCACGATAACAGCAACTCGGTACTGACTAGAACGTCTTGATTTGAGGAAAGTAGTACGGCAGGATCTGGAAGATAAAGAGCCTCAGTGGACCTTGGCTTTGGGTTGGGTGATTCTACGGATAATGCTGTAGAGGAATCCAAAGTTCTGCAGAATGACCACAAGAGAAGAGACAGTTTATGACATGTTTCCAGGCAGGATGAAAAACATACCTTTTACAAAATACACAATTTATTTATTTATTTGAATAATTTTCAAAGATAAACAATTTAAATCGATAATTTTTCATTTAATTTTATCAAATGTTTTATCTTTTGTTTTTCCCACAATATGAAATGTTTGATTATTAAAATTTCCGTTAGTAAGATTTGTAAGGATCTGCGTCTCTTTTTTGTTACTCATTAGAGGTGACTCAGAGTGACATGTTACAAGAGCCCATCTGATAAGACTGCCATTATGACTTTTACATCTGAGGAACCAGTATCCAGACTGATCCCAGTCACATTTCTGAAATGCAGGGCATGTTTGGACAGACATAAAGACTGCTGCAACAATACAAGGACTTACTTGGATAGCCAGATACATCATGCCTAAGTAGGCTGCAATGCAGACTGCCAGCAGCAGATCAAAAATAGCTGGCTTCACTCTGAGAGGGAGAGAAAATCACAAGTGAAATACCGAGAGGTGACAGCACCAAGTAAAGCCCAATCTATGCCACACTGTATTACACGAAGGCTGTTGCGACGTCTCAATTTGAGCTTTACCTGAAGAAACTGACTTAAAATTAATTGAATATGTATTAAAACAGAAAAAAATCCCTGAACTTTACAATAAGCAGTGGTCTCACACAACTAACAACAGCCCATCAACATTGCGAATGGGCAAAGAGGAGAAGATTTGCTGACAATAGCAGCTCCAGTGAGTGAGCAGAGCTGCAGTAAAAAAGGTACAGTAGATTTTATTCAAGATTAAATAAACAACACAGTGATTACAAACATTGCCTCGTTCTGATATACGCTGAAAGGGTCAAAATAATGCATGAGATGTACGGTTCATTATAACACAATAATATGAGTTATTTTTTTAAATAGACAGGAACTTCTTTTAGCTACCATCTACTCACAGCTTTAGGAAACAGGCTGACGTGTACAATCTGTGTCCAACTCAACCTGAACTACTTATAACATGTTAAGTCAGATACAGTTCGTTCTAATTGATGAACACCGAAAGCTGAATCACATGATCAAGTCATCACCACAATCAGCTTCTTCTTCACCATCTTTATCTGTACCAAATGAGCCATGTCTTTTAAGGATTTTTCTGGTACTGCTGGCCTGTATTGGAGAGTAGCTCGACAGGAAAGGGGTAAGACAGAGGATGACATGCATCAAAAGGCCTCAGGCTGGGACTGGAATCTGGGCCAGCTGCATCAAGGAATTTCAGCCTCTATAGATGGGGCATCCACTCAACCAGCTGAGCTACCTGGTAACCTGAGAGTACGTCTTTTCTGAAACCTATGCATTTTTTGACAAAAACAGAATCTGTCTTACCGATGATCTTACAATGCAACTCTGTTTCCTGATCAACAATCAGACACAGCAGAAATATAACTACTTCACCCAAAACTTCAGTAGAAATATAATCTTCTCTAGCTTTTTTTACTTCTACTTTACTTATGTTATTAAAGTGCAGCAAGCTGAATTAGTAATTCATATTTTTAGTTGACCTTGTAAAGCTGCCGAGGGATTTCAGGTAATAAATCTGATACCACATACCTGTAAGCATTCATGGTCTGCTTCAGCTGGTCGTAGAATACAAACTCTGGATCCCTGAAGAGAGGAAAGTTAAAAGTTCTCATGTTAGCAGGGCTGGGTATCATCAATAATTTCCTGAATTGATTAGATTTGATTCACAACAGCCGGATTTGATTAAATTTTGATCAAATCAGATTCTACTTTAAGATATTTATGCAACAACAAATTTTCTTTAATATTTAAGACATTCTCGTAGCTATTTTCATAAAACACTGAGTCCGTTTACATGACCATCAAATTCAGATATCTGGGAGTAATCAGATAATTGTAATAATCTGATATGATGCGTCTACATGCACTTCTGAAATACGATATTTGAAAGATCATTGCTACATTGACTGGTCAGTGTTTCCCCCAGGTTCATGGCCAGAAATGCTGCAATCAAAAAACACTCAGGATAAAAAAATCTTTAAACTTTTTAAATGTCCTGATGAAGACCGTTTCAATCAGAGGACTCACTGTAAAACATTCTTAAAGTTCAGATCTCAGAAAACATGTTGACCTTAAAAAAAAACCTGGAGCGAGAGTTTCCATCTTCACCTCCCTAAGAGAATTTTACAAACTCTGATATTTTTGTCAGATTTTTTAGCTTGTTGACATGTTTTACGACACGCACTCTCTGTTCGCAGTGTGATCACCTGCAAAACAGAGCTGCACGAGTGGCTCTAAAATGTCCCTACAGAACTAGTGTAGCATATATGCATAAACAACTCTCTTGGCTTCTGGTGAAGAACAGATGGTTGTATACAATTACTAATTTTCTAAGAAGTATTATTGAAACACAAACACAATTTCTGTTTTACCAAAAGTTGCCTTTCAGTAGAAATACACATTACTACCAAGGAAGACACTCTGTAGAGCAGTGTTTCACTCTGCCAAAATGTAAAACTAATCTGAGCCAACGTACAGTTATGTTTCAAGCCATGCATGAATGGAATTCCTTACCACAGATGATTAAGCGACAAAAAACTGTTTATGGATTCAAAAAACATCTCAAAATTGACTATGACACATGAACATCCATAGTTGCACTTAACTGTCTCTAATCTTGGTTACTAACAAAAATATTAGCTGGTTTGTATGATCCACATCTGTAATGCTGTTTGGAAATTGTCTGACTCTTGTTTTGCAAAGAAGTGTATGTAAGATATATATGATGTGAAATGACCCCAGGGAGAGTAGCTGAAGCAGTGAGTTGCTGATGCTAATGGGGATCTTAATAAACAAACATAAACCTGTGTATGTGTGCACATGTCTGCATGTGGCTTCAGGGCGGAGCTCCACCATGGACACAGAGGGCAGCTATAACATTCCGTCATGTAAATCAGATTAATAACATCAGATTGTTTAGTTTCTTGATAAAAGGATGAAATATAAACCTGTTCTAGAGGAAATGTGACTTTAAATGACTTCTGTTGTGACTTGGTGCTGTATAGAAAACAATTAACTTTACCTTGTTGTAGGGGTAGTGGTTAAGTGCGTGGTGATGTCACCTCCTGTTACTTTTAAAATGTTTGTTGAATATGGCAGAGGCGACTGTCTTAATGCTAGCTGCTAATGTGATAACTAAGAAGCAGCTAAATAGTTTACAGGAGAATGTAATCCAATGGTGAATGAAAAAATCTGAATGTGGCGTTATCTCTGTGAGAGAAGCTGATTTTGGACAGAAGTGACACAGGAAACCTTTCAAATGTATATGCTAAGATCTGGCAGAGCATCAGTAAGTCACGCAAGAGTAGGGTCAATGTTGTCACCGGAAAAGGAAACATGTAAAAAAAATTAAAAGATAAGAAAAATAAATGTATCCCTGAGTTTTATGAATCAATATTGGATTAATCAAATTTAAAATCAATTAATCTTTTTTTTCTTTAACCCAGCTCTACATTTTCAATCCATTTCTTGATCAACTTTTTCTGACAGCATTTTTTGACTATTTAAGCATCTTAATTCAGAGGTTGTAGCTGCCAGACTATTTAAATTTAATTTCCATTTCGAAATCAGACTAAAAAATTTTTGCATAGAAGGTCAAAGCCACACACAGAATGCACAGAGGCCATTCACCAGAGTGTTCTGTCTCTTCTTCTTGTGACCCTTTTCTTTACCTTTTGTCAGCTTTGACATAGTGTCTCTTGACATCCTTGAGGTAGCGTCCGAGGTGATACTCCAGGGTGGAAACGACGTTGCTGTCTTTGTCCACCAGCTGAGCAGCTCGGGGCTGCGCTGTAAGCCAGTCCACTACTGCAGATAGATGCTCCTCCTGTACCAGCTGGCAAGAAACATAAACCACATCACAACAGATACATACGAATGCAGTTTGCAATAATTTGGTGAAAGTTATTATGAGAAGAAATAGCTTTTTTTAAAAGTTATGTTTAAAAAGAGACGTTTAATTTGCATCAGCACAAACAAACTAATGTTCAGCCTGTTCTCTACATGATTCTGGGATGTAATTATGGGAAAGGAAATGCAGTGACATACCATTTGTTCTGTGAATATCTGCAGATCTCCAGGTGCTCCCTTTGCGGAACAGTAAGACAACACAAAGTCTTCATTAGATTTAGAAAACCAGAGGATCATTTGTTTCATATCTATATCAGTTTCTCTACAAACCTTTTCTGTGAGGTTATAGATGACTCTGGCCAGCGCTTCTGCTACCACCTTGGTGTTCCTACCTAGTTTCTTAACATCTACATGAGGCCTGTAAAATACAAGCAAGTTTGGAGACAGTTACAGAAGAAACTCTCCAACAAGAAGCCAGAAACTAGGGGTGGGCAATATATCGAAAATTTACCGATAACGAGATTTACAACGATAACTGACGTCACTTTACCCATGTTGGTAAATTCTGTATTAGACGCTGCATTACGTGTACAGTGTGTGTGGTCACGTGACTACACAAAGAGAGTGAGCTCTCTGAAATAGAGGACAATTCAAATGTTGAAGGTGTCGGAAGGGGAAGAGCAGCAGCTTGTTAAAAAAAACACAACAGTTTGGGTTGAGCAAGGATGATGGCAATCAAAGAAATGTCAAATGTAAACTGTGCCAAAACATGTTGCTACATGTCAAGGTACAGTACCACATCCAACTTCTTCCACCACCTGCACTACAACCACACAGAGGCGCCGCTTGCTAACCGGCTAGCCATGCAAATGCTCGGGGCTCTACTCTCAAGACAGAGCAGTCACTACGTGGAGAGTTTGCAACGACCACTGCAGTACTCCCTAAACTGGCCCCAACCCCGACATGTCGGTCTTGCCTTGTATGCTTGAAGTGTAAAAACACTGAAGTATGTGATGTTGTTGACCTCGTTTTTACTGCTGTATAACCTTGTTTTGATTCACTGTTATGAGAAATGTGCCAGTAGCTTGTGGGAGCGATAGTTGTTTACT
>JBBBVU010000015.1:16729228-16749559 GCA_037177055.1 Atherinosoma microstoma | reverse complement strand
AAAATTACCCTTCTATCCTGTAAGGTTGGGATGAAACCTGTACTGATACTTTCCAGTAGATTTTAAGAGGTTGCTTATTTTGGTAATCAAGCATATTCTGAAAAGGAATCAAATTATTATTATTTCAATTGTCATTGTGATGACCCAAACAGTCACTTGCAAATATATTTAAAAAAAAACTTTAATTTACATTAAAATAATGCCATATTTATCTTTACAAATTATTTTAAAGCAGAACTAGAATGATTTCTGTAAGATATCAATATTTCATTATTTGATCACTACTATTGATCTCTATTTCACTTTCTTAGTATGCAACCCTATGTAATATTTCAGTTATATAGTTATATACTATAATTTCTCTTTAGATTTTTATCCAGGTTTTTCTTTTATCACTTCTCTGGCTAAGATATGGTCTCCACCTCCTTGCTGTAGCTTCAATTGAGCAGAGACTTCTTATAATTTCCAGAAGTGTTACTTCCCACAATATTAAAATATTCCTTGACCCTTTTATCATAACAGAATCTGTGAAAATAGTGGACATCCCTCCTCCACAGGCCTCAGATCCTCCCAGCAGAGCTCAAATCAAGAACTAAAAATCAAACTTGAGATGTTAATTTGCTTCAATCAGGAGGGTATGATCCCTGGGCTTTGGCTACATCTGGATTGTAATTGGGCATGTTGCTGTGAGGATAATGTAGAAAGCTGAGCCAACAGTTGGAGGCTTTGCTGTCCTCCAACCAGCCTGCCAGTGGAGAGCTAAGAGGCAAGTTCAATATCTACGAGCAGCCTGTCACAGCATGGTTGTAACGGAGTGCTTCTTGAGCTGCACTGCCAGATTTATTTGGTATCATTTTCTCCTTCACTCTTGGATTCATTGTTTGTTATGAATATAAATATTGGCCGGCATTTGCCAGATGCAAGAGTGTGAGGAAGGAAAGTGGGGGGGTATATGACTGAAATCCTAGTGAACCTCCAGGAAGTAATCTGGACCGAGGCATGCTGGAGAGGGTGAATGGTTTCCGCCTGCTTCTGTTTGCACTGAGATTTGTGTGAAATTAAACTATTTTGCCACATGGGTCACACTCTTTCTCTTTTTGAGGATATTTCAATACTGACCCACAGATTATCAATCTAGTTGCTTAAACAACATCAGCAGGAAGCGTTAACCTGATCTCCCTGCACAAACACAAAACATCTGTGCTGCTGATTCTCATAAAGTCAACTGACCACCTCAGTGAGAAACAGCATTCAGGATAACAGAGTAGCCCTTTGGTTTGAGAAAGCTCAAAATCTGCTGGCTTTGAAGCTACCAGGAAGCTGTTCTCTCATTCAGTACAGATAACACCCAGGCCTTAGCCAGCACTCGACTCCATCAACTTACTGCACACAGGAAATGAAGAAAACGTGATGAAATGAGTGAGGAAAGCACTGTATTAAGTGCAAACTGCAAAACCGCAGCTGATCCAGCATGTGAACAGAGTTATGGCTCACTTCATCTTAATTCCACAGTATATTCACATAGAATATGAAAATATGATCATGTGTCAATTTTACAGAACTGAAAATATCATTGTACAACAAAATGCTCACATCAAAATTCACTCTTAAAATATTTTCTTGTCCTTTATAGCAGCTTTATTTTGATTTAATCTTATATCAAATTTGAGACAACTTCTTTTTTTTAAAAAAAGTCTTCCAACCTTCTGAACAACAAATAACCGACATAAACATGTCTAAATGTACTTTTCCGCCTTCAAAACAAGCTACAAAGTCTACATAAGTGTTTAAATTTCGGATCTGTATGATTGGGACAAGCTTTCAGGTCTTTCACTGGAAATGCTACAAACCCTAAAACTTATTTCTACTCATTAAACTAACGTATTATGAAACTTTTTCCATGTAAATAGTAATCACTTGAAATGGCTTAGATGCACCTCATTTAAGTCTTTGGGAGCTCTCAGTATAGAAATTAGTACCCCGCCCCATCAATACTTGCCTGCAGTTTGAAACCACCCTTTCTGCAAGCACATCTATTGTGTGCTGTTCTGACGAAGCGGACACAATGCTGGTTAACACCCAGGAAGTTGAGTTTTTTTTGCGCAAGAGAGGAAAGCCCAGTACTTAATTTGTAAATTAGGAGCATGCAGAGCACAGAGAAGACTGGCTGATGACTCAACACTTGTTTTCAGTGGATTTACTGATATGTGAGGAGTTGTATCCTCTCTGGGTTCAGTGTCTGTATTGTTTCATTCAATTTTGAGTCCCTTTCTCCCTGCGACACACCAGAGTGAAGCATGTGTGAAGGAAAACACTAATCTCTGAGGCCACAGCTCTGGTTGCAACTCTGCAAGGTGACACGTTGATGAAGGGTTGACTAAAGAGTCAGCAAGGAGCTGAAAATGGAGACATAAAAACCTGAGCAGAACACAAAATAATGGTTGAAACTCTCAAACTTAAAGGGCAAAAAGTGTGCAGAGACTGTAAACTTTCCATATGAAAATGCTTGCCTGGCACACAACTGATAATGCTCTACCAAATGTTAATGGCTGTCTTACATTTGCCTTGAAAGTCAGAGCTTGGAGCTGGAAATGAGATCATCCCTGAGATGTGTCAGTTGGCAAGTTTTTCATGGGTGCAACCCGCCTACTCTGCTGCTCATCCCACAGGTGCATTTTCCTTACAAGTGTGGCACTATCTAAAAGGAAAATAAAAAGGCTTTCTGATGGTATAAGATTTATTGCCAAGAAGTATTGTTACAACAAAGAAATAATCCACAAAAGTTTAAAGTTAAGTTTAAATTTCCTTTTTTACAAGGCATGGCTAGCCTCCTTTACTTGAGATTTCACATTCATTTAACCCAAGTTCACAATCTAAATGATTGGAAGAGCTAAAAACATGGCATTTTCCAGTCATCAAGAATACATTCATCACACACACTCTGGTATACAATGAACTAGGTTGGCCACCACTTCATGTTACACACAACTAACAGAGCGGATGTGACGACATGTGATTACAAGCAGTTAATCATGCTTAAAACGGTCTTACAACCCTGTTTTTACTCTAATAAGATTCACACAATCATATTCAATCATAACAACAACTTCACATTGAGAGCGATGGTCCACATTACTACAATATACTCTCACAATACAATGTCTTGACGACCATCTTGCCTCAATACATATGGGCTGCATTCAAAGTCCAGGGCAGAGCGATGGTGATGCTCCTCTCTCCTTCTTGTTGAATCCCAGATGAGGATGTGCCGAAGACCTGACAGGAGAAGATTCATCATCCCTCACAGGCAATCCATCACCAGCGGCAGGCTCTGGCTCAGGGAGAGCCTAGGGAACGTCTGGGGAGTGTTCTGCCCCAAGTACCCCACTGGGTGCTCAGTCCAACATGTGCTTCAGAGTTTCCTGAAGAAAGGTGCAGTGATTAGATCAGCAGTGTCCACACGTTGAGGCGATAGATTGGGAAAAAACAAATATAGAAAAGAGAATTGATGACATCCCAGTTAGACTCTGTGTTTTAATCATTAAACTTTTCTAACTTTGATCAAACAAAATGAGAGAAGATGGTTCCCATGTGTTTCAGTGACATGGAGTCTGGTTTTCTGTAATTTCATATCAATTATTCAATAAATGCTGAATAATATTTCTATTTTCTTGACCTTTGCAAACATGCTACAGTGGAAGTGCTTGTCAGCGTCAAAAGTTTGAACTTCAACTTCTACCAGGATTTAATGACACAAGACTAGAGAAATAGGACCAAAATAGAACCAAATAGCTTGATTGTAAAAACGTGACATGTATCATGCTCTAAAATGATACGTTCCACATTTTTATTATCAAGCTATCACATTCTATTGTGATAAGGTTCCTTCCTTTTTTGGGTGAGGGCTCTATGATTTTGTGGGTTGGTTTTCTCTGCCAATTACAACAAAACCTTTCAAGGATACGCTTTTTGACATGAAAACACTAGTAAACAAATTTAATTCATATTAATCACACCTGTGCAACCACATTTTTGTATGTGCATATGTGGGCCTGTTTTATTACTTATTTCTACATGTATATGCATCATGCGAGTCCCATCGGACTCTCCCACCACCTGTGTAGCTGTCCACTGCATCCTCTCCTTTGATGCAGGGCGGTGGTGTGTCATCCAGATGTGGCGGCAGTAGAACGAAGAGTTCAGTTAGTCCCCTGGGATTTTCCCTGCTGAGCCCCTCGCACCAGCAGGGCCGCTGGGAAGAGCCATTCAGCAGACATATGTGCATGTCTTTTCTCTCATCTCTCTCACTGCTCAGTGGACATTCTCCTCTGTATCTCTGTTGCACTATCTGCCTCATCTTACCTCTATTCCTCTTCCTCCTTCTGATCTCCCTCCTTCGCCATCTCCATTTCTTTTTGTCCTTTGGGAGGCCTGGTCTAATTCTCAGCTGCAGCTGATTTTTGACATATTCAGCCAGATCACACAAAGATCTGCTCTATCAGATTAAGTGTATAGTGAAATCTGTATGACTCTCCTGTGCTTAATTTGCTTTACTTCACCATCTCTGTGTATCTTCCTGTGTGCCCTGATTTGAATATACTTCTTTACGCCATCATGCTGCCTCTTTTCCATTTTGCAGCATTGAGAGAATCACAGGTGTAATTCATAACGTGATGCCTGGGGCCTTATTATTGCTGACTCACTGTCACGGCTCACAAAGATGCTTGAATTTGTCTGAGCCGTTGTTAATGTTATTAGACACACCTGCGCTTTCCCTGCCGTGACAAATCAAAATGTCTGTTGTGGGAAAAAGGCAAGTGGAAAAAGCAGAAAACAGCCTGATAAACAAATGCAAGCTGTGTAATCCAGAGTTGAAACGTGAGTGCATTCAAAACATGCGCACATGTGGCTGCAGAGTTTGTTATGAGCTGAGCTAAAGATGACCTTGTGCATGAGAAGTATGGGAAAGAATAGAGGGAGAAGTCTAACAGAGGCCCCTCCAGGCAGCAAGCATCACATACAATCCCTCTCTTTAAGGGCTTACAGCATAAACCCTAAGCTTTAGGGAACATATGTGTCAATTTTCAGTCAGTAAACTATTCCTCTGCATGCGTGTGTATGTGTGTGTGTTGATAACCTCTATTTCAGTTACTTTCTCTTGCTACATCTGACTACCGTTAGAGTACAGCTTTAGAAGAGGGGGTGGTCAATAATTATTTGAGTCATTGCTACAAAGCGTTGCAGTACTGGAAAAATTACAGAAGAATGTGACTACAAACACATATGAGATATTTTTAAGTTCCCTTGAGTGAAAAGTTGTAAATTAACGCAGTTTTGCTTCTTCCACAAAAGGAGAAGGAAAAAAGCAAAGAAATTCAGACATTTGTTAGCTTTAAGGGACAGGATGTGAGTTTAATTTGATGCTGCTTGCAAAAAATTCTCTTTATTTTCATCTGCTGCTGCCCTCCATGAAGAAGCGAGGTCTGGTTTAGTCTGGAAACAGGATGTGGGTAGGAAAACTGGGCAACTGCCACATGCCATGGAGCCACTGGGGCTCATTTGCATAGGTTATGAGTGTGTTTGGTGTGTGGCAGGGTATTCAGTGAAATGCATGTGTCTCTATTTGTTAGTTGTTGGTTTTTTTTGGAGGGGGGGGGGGTTGCGTGTATGCTTGCAAATTTTTAGTTCATGCCTCTGTTTAGTGAAAGCTGTGCCTGTGTCTGTTCAGCATGGAAGCCTGTTCCCACCCCCGCTTCAAGCATAGCTTACTTTTCCTGGCAAAGCACCCTGCGTGGCATCCCCACTGGCACTGTCTTCAGCCCACCCTGATGCATTTCTCCTTCTGTCTGTCACCAGCCTGATGTCTCGCTCCTTCTGCTCTGGCAGTGTGGGAGCAACATACAAAAAAAGAAAAGAAAAAAGATTGAGAAAACAATCTACCCTCATGACTGAATAAATCTTTCTGTGCCTCATGTTATAACACTTAAAATAAAACCATATGGTAAGCAAAGTTTGTCAAAGACATTTACCAAACTGCAAGCCTATATGCTCTAAAAGAAAAAACTTTTAACTCAACTTGAAGCAAAATTCACACATTTTTTAGGGCACATTGTGCAAAATTTAGTCTTGCTAACTGACTTGTATCCATTACTCACATGTAAAATGTATCCACTTCTATTTTAGTCCTGAAAACATGTGCACTAATTAATATATTTTTACGTAATTGTTATCGTTTAAAGAATGCACGATTAATGATATAATAATTTACGCTAAATTTGATAATTTCCTAGCACCTAGGATTAGAGAATCTTTATTAATCCCAAAGAAAATTTCAACACCGGCTGCTCAGTATAGCAATCATGTCATGCTTAGACATCCAATCTGACAGGACAACTCATCTTGCGAAGAGTGCAGCAAATCTTCACAACACCAAATACACTGCAGATTCACTAGTCTGCATCCTTTCTTACTTATATGTAGTGTCTTGTATTTTATTTATATATTGCATATGATCATATCAAGCATAATACAACAGCCTCTGGTATGACACTTAAACATTTCCAATTTTGCAGTTCTCTTGGAGGACTGAAGCCGCAGCTCTGCTATGGGGCCTCTGTAGACATTTTGTTATAGGTTAAGGCATGGACCTTCAACCACAGTCTCCATTCACTGTCAAAAAATCTCCTTGAAAGGCATTAAATGCCCCCCAAAAGACTTATGACCTAACTTGGAAAAGGGAGCATGACTTGGAAAATGTATTTTCTTTCTGAAAATGAGACCACATCATACAAACAATGTGTGACACAGTGTATATACTCTAACATAGACATGTGTAACTAAGTGAAACTGCTTGCCTGCCACAAAACCA
This sequence comes from Atherinosoma microstoma, assembly GCA_037177055.1. Lineage (NCBI taxonomy): Eukaryota > Metazoa > Chordata > Actinopteri > Atheriniformes > Atherinidae > Atherinosoma > Atherinosoma microstoma. Next base: position 16,742,691 of record JBBBVU010000015.1, on the reverse strand, counting down.
CACTACTGGCTATTTTAGCGATTGTTTGGTTTTAGTCACTGAAAATGAGGGTATGATCCAATCGGTCACCCTGCATCTTTTCTTCATCCTGGCTTGGTCTGCTGGAAAGTCTGAATACTTCATGCTACTTCAATCAAATAAATAAGCCCAGAGGGAAAATATGAGCAACACAGGCAAACATCAGCACCTTAGTTTGAGTAATGAGCATCTTTGCCTGAGAACTTGGCCTGTTTTGTGCTGACATGGTATCACCTATGTGATCAATGATTGATGTTGTCTGCCATGTTTGTTTTCATTCTACAAAGCTTTTTCCTCGTGAGTGATTAATTTTCTGCAGTTTTCACAGTGGGCTGTAGTTTCTTGCAGTCAGGCTTTATTTGACAAGTTTTACATTTCTGTAAATTTCTGCCTACACTTCAGTCCAATGAAGATGAATGGAATTTTATTTGTTTTACTTAGTACGTTGACAAATCTCTTCAGGATCTCTTTTCAGAAACAGTGTTTTCCTTTCCTGTGACCATTTGCAGTGTGTGTGTCAGCTGTTTATCAAACAGGAAAATTTGATCATCTTTAAGCTCTCTGAATCTAGGCTCTGCTAGTTTCTGATCTGCATGAAAACTGTTAACCAAGCCGAAAATAGATTTGCAGGTATGACCAAGAATAGAAATATCTTCTTCATGTGCTAACAAACACAAATGCTACCCCAGTTAAATGCATGGTTGCATAGAAATATGAATATGATCTCTTAATTTTGTTTTTTTGCAAACATTAACAAAACCTCCAACAGCCTTCAATAATCCAGTTATTTAAGTAAAGTAAAATTAAGTAAATTATATTAAAGGGGTAGTGCACCCTGTGTTGTTTTGAGCTGTAAACAACATTATATGACTTATATGCCACCTACTAGTTCAAACCAGGTTTAGTTTTTCATGCTCAAGTCCAAAAAACCACCGAACATATCAACATTTTGCTATGGCCCGTATTTGTGCTTTTGAAGGGTGCAGAAGTTGGATTTTTTCTCTCTGCTCATATGGCTTGGCAGTGGTTGCAGATGGCAGGGTGGTCTCAAGAGTGCAACACAGCAAATATGTTTGTGTGAAATATACAGTTTTCACAGGAGAGTTTTTCCAACAATATGGTGGTTGAGATCTTTTTTCTTTTTTTTTTGTCAGCCTGCTGTTCCACACCCTCTGACTCATGATACTACCTTAAGTTTGCAGTGTTACATAATGACCTAACTTGCATTTCATTAATGCTAAAATGACAGTGCGCCAGTTTATTATGTTAGATTGTTCTAATTGTCCATAGAATGAAAGCTGACATTAAACTAAATTTGTTAAGAGTTAAGTGTTGAAATGTTGCCACCATTGTGTATTCATGACCCGCTTAAAACCCACCCCCTGTTCATCCCATCAGCCACCACCTCTCTCAGACTTGCATTTAAAAAATAAAATTGCAGTGGGTGGAATTACGCAAAAAGCAGGGAGTGTAGTTATACTCGAAAAAGAGCTCAGACTGCATATCAAACCGCTGTGGCCTATATAATTTTCTTAGCTGTAGTTTCAACTTATTCTGTTTCCTACTGGTATCCATACATGTGAACATTTTCATAAAGGTTGCTTTTTAACTGCACTGAATAGAGTGAAATTAACCTTTTTAGACACTTAGATGTTATCTGTACTTGGCAGAAACAGTAACGTCGACAATTAGGCCAAAGACTGTCCATTGGATAATTAGTTTCCCTCTTACACAATTTGACTCCGCAATTTGACCGGGGGAAAGTGCCTTTTTGACATTAGTAGAAAAGTTTCAAACAGCAGTCGTAAATCCAAAAAGCTAAGAGTAAAGCTTACATGAAATGCAGTCCTTTGATTCTGTGTAATTGTGATAGGAAAACATGTATTATTGCAGTTTTAAGCACCACAAACAAAATTGCACTCACTTGCAATCCTTGGGGGTGGAAGCTGAAATCTCTGACAGGTATCTGAAAAACCTGAGTAAATAAAAGACACTGCATTCTGAGTGTGCACTGTGAAATGACAGATTGTACTGATAAAGTATGGGACTGTGAGTTACTGTAAGAGACGGACGGAGAACATTGAAAGGGCTGTTCTCGACCTCTAAACTGCTTGTGTAAGATATTATCTAACTTCAAAGAGAACACAAGAGTTTAATTAATGAGTGTTATGTCTGGACACGCAATGTGCTTTGAAATACGGTCTAATCTTTTCTGCTGCCCTCTAATCATTTTAGATTTACAGCAGGGAGCAGTTGGAGCCACTGAAACTATGCTTCTACCTTAGACAGACATCAATAGATTCTTTGATGCATCTTTTTAAAATACTTGTACAATTAATGTACGTAATGGCATTAATTTGTACTTTATAACAAAGTACATCCGGACTGTCTTTTTCTGCACAGATTTCTACGATTTGGTGATTTTAGAGACACTTCTGCAGGACAGAAAAGTTGTTCAGACTCACTGTTGTGGCGATAAGAATCGTGACTTACAAGATTCTTTTCCGCTGAGTTCCCTGTCACTCTGTAGAGCCTCAAGCTACTATTTTTTGTCTATACTTACAAAAGGCTGCCAGCCCATCAGCTTTATTGAGAGAATATCTACTGGGTTTAACATATTGATACATCGGCTTTTAATGATGTTACTTAATGATTTTAATGATGTTACTTTTTCATATATTACTGTGACACAAAACATTTAAAAAAAGATTCTGTAACGCTTTTGTTATTTCAATCATTCTCCTAAAATTCAAATATTTTATGTTTATCCTTTTTCCAAACAAAGTTTAAAAGATGTACTTTTACATTATTAAAAGTTGAGAACATGTAATTAAAATCTCTCTCCACAACACAGACATTAAACTTTGTTATTGTCATTATGTTTGTCCAAATAAATGTACCTGTAGTTGTACCAGGCATTTAATATAAACAAGACAATGAGAAAACTAGGGTGGTCTAAAAATTATTTCCGTGACTGTACATCCACTCAATCATGCCATCGCCTATTCCCCCCAAATCCGAGCCTTCTCCCACCACCCCACACTACCCCAGAACATCCCAGATGGTGATGGAAAGAATGTTCCAGGCTTCTACTGCCGCCTCCTTTGCTCCATGAACTTGAGCAGTTGATAATTCCAAAATTAAAACGTCCAGATAAGTTAAAAACCATGTGTGGCAGGATGTAGGAGGGCCTAGGCAGGGATTGAACCCACAACCTCCTGGGTGAGAGTCATGCGCGCTGACCAGTCAGCCAAAGAGATATCCCTGTGGCCAAGTAGCCAGGGAACATCATCAATTGGAGGCATAGTCACAGGACCCTCACTGTCACATATGCATGAATAGAAATTGTATGTGGAGGTTTCCAGTGTGTTGCTACTAGTTTATTTGCCGCTAAAATGTCAAACCCAATTTAGACAAATCAATAAGAATAAGCATGATAGGCGACTAGGGCAGTTTGATGTGGAATATCTGGCAAGATTCAGCATTACTGTCTTCCAGAATCTAGCCACCCAAAACGTATGAAAGACATTGACAATTACTTTCAGAGAACAAAAAGTATAAGATTTTATTGATTCCCTGCTCCAACAATTTGATTGTTTTTTATTGATTATGATTAAGATGATGAGAGCCTGTCCCACCCAACAATCTTCTGGTTTCTTGAATTTAATTTATCCCACAACTGAAGTTTGACAGCCAAAAGTGCTCACTTATCACACGGATCTTTCTTCTTTTTGAATTTTTTTTTTTCATTATTTTGATATTGGTAATTTCATGTTTATTCTATTTATCTATTCAATGTTTGGTGGTATTGTTAATGCAAAAATCAGTTTATTGATTTATTGAGATTTTGTCTTCTCATCTTATAGTTATATGGTGTGATTTTGTGACACTGGTGCTACTGACCTAGGGATAAATCTGGAACTGTAGAGCACTAAGAAAACAATTTTGTCAATTTAGGCAAATTTTTATTCTAAATCTGGCCATTATTTTGGCTGTGTTAAGTCTATATAGCACAATTTATTTGTAAGAAAGTCTCTCTTTTCACAAATGCTAGAATTCAGTTTTTATTTATCACATAGCTTTTTATGCATATGCCCGTCGTGGGGCTGATTTTAGCGGTGAGCATTAAGAATTACAAATTTTTCTCAAAAATGAACTCCAAATATCACAGAATGCGTAATTATATTTTGTAATAGCTATTAAATTTGAAAAAATGAGGGTCACCAGAAAGCAATCGTGCTTAGGGCACCCAAATGGCTAGCAGCGGGCCTGGCTCCAGGAATGTGCAATGAATGCCAGTATGACATCAAAACAAGTCAGAAGCAGAGTTTCAAAGTCAGAAACTATGTAGCATTGTCTTAAAGGTTGACATTTTTGAGAAGCTCATAAGTTTGTAGTGCATTATATGTTGCAACTCCTGAACCAAAATCAGTCACCGTCAGAGAAAGTTTAATTTTGTAAATAAACCAGATCATCATTAACTGAGTGTACTATAACATGAGAACTTCAATTTGATTCAAATTGAACTTCAAATGTAATCCCATCCACAAACAGATGAATTTCCCATCAGTAACCAATATTCTGTACGGTAAAAGGAAACTACTTACATGAGTTTTCTGCTAATAGTTTCATTTTATTAACAGTTGCCTCCACTTGACCTGTAATAGTTGATAAACAATTAAGACAAAAAGAAAATCAAAGAAAGACAACTGATGCCCTTTTGCATCCAGAAAGTTAATCCTGAACCTGGACTTCCTGAAAGTTCTCAAGCACCTGCACGAAGGAGCAACAAGGAGACAGTGTTCCTTTAAGGAACCATTCACAGAAGAAGATGAAAAACTGCAAGGAAGGAAGATGAAGAGGTTATACATACGTGTACATGTCAAACTGATAGACACTTGGGTGAGACAGAGAAAAAGAATGAGACAGAGAAAAGAGAGATAAGGAGTAAGATTAAGACGAAGAGAAACAACATTGCATTAGACACTAAGAGCCAGTCCGCGCTCACTAAAGGCTAATGCAATTGCCACACAATAAGAGTGTCTCAGCGGAGGCTGTAAAAAGAACTACAGAGGGGAATGTAAGAGGAGAGGCAGGAGGGAAGAATGGAGGGAGGGAGGGAGGGAGAGAAGGAGGAGGACTGGCAACTCTGCTTCCAGACTCATATGAATCTCCTGGGACAATGGTTGAAAGTCTCTCTCTGTCTGTACTGTAACTCTGGGCTGAGTGGCTCGGTACTTGCTGTGTCTCCCGAGTGATTTATCAGGTTTGCAGGGAGGAGAGACGGAGAGGGAGAGAGGGGGAGCAACTTCGGTGGCAGGCAGGCAGCAGTTACCAGCCAGCTGGCTGGGTGTGTTAACTCCACATCTGACCTCTATGGGAACAGAGCACCGTATTCTCCTTTCCTCTCTTCTCCCGGCAGACTGTGGGAACAAGGGGGACAGAGCCTCACTCCCACCCCTCCTGCTCTCTGCTTCTTGCTGGGCTGTCGAGCTCAGGGAACCGGCCCTGGACAGAGCAGGACATGACAGGACAGCTTTGGCAGGGAGACCTCAGCAGGAGACCCAGGCTCTGAGGATTGCACTGCAGAATGATTCTTGGAGCTGAAATGACACAGCTGGCTCAATCAGGCAGTCATGCTTTTTTCCCCCTTTTTTTGTCAGTTATTAGCCAGTCAGATGGATAGTTAGTCAGCCAGTAAATCGGTCATTGGGGTCTTTCCCAAACAAGTAACTGTTCCACTTTGTGTATATCCTCAACTGAACTCTGAGGTGACTCAGGCTTAACCATGTAGCACAAGAGGACCTGAGGGCACGGTGAGTAGCAAACACTCCTCTGTCTCTCACTTTCACACACTACTTTCTCCTGTACGTACAGCATTCCTTTTACCAATTTTATTAGTTTTCTGCCTCTCCTTGTGTAGTTTTTTTCCTTTGGCAGCCGACTTTTCACAAACGCATGACAGTAGACCTGATCAAAGCTTTAATGTCATCTGTGGAGTTTATAATGTTATCAAGAGTCCAGCTTTGATCTTGCAATGGTGACACTTGAGAAGCTGGTGCATCTGTGTGTATGACAAGTATTAGATTTTTCATACAGGAGTTCAATAATGGTGCTTATGAGGGTCAAATGGAAAATAAAGACAACACAGTGGATTCCATGAAGCCGAATCACTAAGTATCTCATAAAGGTTGAATGAACCTGCCTTAGATTTTGATCCCTGTGAACAGAAAAACAGATATTTCACACATACCTGCACACACGCACACACCTGCATGACTTCTAGCGGCTGTACCAGCACTCCTTTTCAGTAATCTCATGATTGTGGGGGGTTTTGTGCAGAGCCATAATCTCACCACTGCTTGGAGAAGGAGTTTGATTTGATAAACTGACCCTAAAGTCAAGTGTACGGAACATTTTCTGGACAAATAGTTCAAATATTTGAGCGTGTTCCAAGGCTTTATCTGTGTCTGTTAAATCACTGAGTTGTTCCCATGTGTAAGAGGCATGTTATGCAAGGACAAAGCTAAAACATTCACAGAGGTTGCATAATTGTAGATATACAATCAGTATAAAGATAATAGCAGGGTAAATATAGCTTCTTTTTCTTAATGCATTTGTATTCCTGCTATCATATCAGCCATGTAGTTGGATCTTGAATTCATCAGCCATTTATCCAAGCCGAGTATGCAACATAGTGCCACCTGCTCAGTAAGAAATGTCAAATATGTGTACCATCTGTCATGTTTAATATATTTGTGTGTTTTTTCTAAATAATTTATAATGACAGCAAGTAAAGGCTGCCCTTCCAAAAGAAGATTTTTTTAGAAAGTGATCAATGCAAACATGTTTGCCAAAATATAATACAATTTATGTTCTCATGTATTTTAGCTGAACTTTAAATCAAAACTTTGCCTCAGATAAGACCAAACAGTCCAGATTCACAAACAGATGTTGACATGGGCGTTGTCTTATGAACAACAAACAGATGTTAGCCATCAGGATTTGGCTAATTTTGTTGTCATCAATACAGCCTATGTGAATGCAGTATGTGTGACTGCACGCCTGTGTTTACAGGCACAGCTCGGTAGGTTTTTTTGGGGGGGGGAGTTGGTGTATGTGTGTGTTGATGTCTTGTGTGGAGCCACATGGCCCCTCGCATGGTTTTCCTGCACTTTGTGTGCTCACTGGTTCCCTCAGATCAACTGCAGACTGTTCAAGTGGATTGGACAGTATGGTTTCCCTCAGCCCTTTCAGCCCTGCCATGTGTCTACCAAAGAAATGTTCTGTCTGAGCTGAAGCAATCACAGCAAACATCCAAAGCCATCTTAGCCAGCAACCAAATGAAGGAGCCTTTGATAGACCTTGACTGTTGCATATTTACTTTTTATGACCAACCAAGTAGTAAACAGCTTGCCTTGTTGGCACCGGAGCAAGACTTAAATACAGGCCTGTTCACGCATAAACACATGAATGAATTAAAAAAATAAATAAAAGTAAAACAAAAACTTGTGAAAAAAATAATGATTAAGACGTCACAAAAATATCCAGCTGAGTGACTCTGCCTGCTCGATCTGTTTGGAGGTTGCTGATTTCATAATCAGGTTTGTTGTGCTATGCCTGGCTGCAGCAGACACAGCAACAGCAGCAGTAGCTTCCAATTGAAGCCATGTGTGGTGGAAAAACAGGCCTCGGTTTGTGGAAAGATCGCATGCTTGAAGTGGGAGGGAGCCTGTCGGTTACAGAGGTCACAAGCCGAACACGCCAACTCCTTTTGGCTCTCTCACACGCCATGCTGACGGATGCATCTCAATAGTTCCTCCCAAACTTCTTTTACTCCCTCTGCATTTTAATTAGAAACCACTGAAAAGGTTTATCACCCACCTGTGCTATTTTTCTTTCACCTTGAAAAGGACTCCTGGCAAGTTTCTGTTCTTTTCTGCAGTGTAGAAAACAGTAGGAAACGCAGGTTCAGGGTGTGCCACAAATGTAGAGAGTGGGTGGCTGAACTGATTGCAGCAGGAGACTTTATTAGTTTTGACTCTACTAATAGCAGCATTGGCACATGCTGTCCTCAGATGAACCTGGCATTCTCATGTTGTTGTGTCTAAGTTTATTTCCTCCACCACTACATCACCTGATCACAATTTCACACATGCATCAAACCGTCTACCATGCATGCTTTTACCCTGTCTTGTGCATCACTTTCTCAGTCAAACTCCTCCCTTGTTCTCCGGCTCTTCTCACGTTCTGGCTGAAAGTCCTTCCTTCCAGATCAAATGTTATCAGCACAGCCACAGCTATTAGCTAATAGCTGCAATAGCTACTACTATCAGATTTAAAGATAACCCACACCAGGCTTTAATGCAGCCGTGCCATTTCCCCATATGCATTATAATCGATCGTGTTCCTCTCAGAGCGGATGGAAAGATCATTTTTTCATTTCTCCGTTGTTCCTATAAGCGGTGAGTCATTGCCTCTTTAAGAATAACATTTTTGTGATTTAACAAGCACTTTTCACAAAAAAAGAAATCTAAAATCTGTTTAGTCTCATATGTCTTATTCCGTTTAGTTTCTAAGAAAAGGTTGGTAATGATTGATTTTTGCATGAAATTACATCTCCACCCAATTGCATTAACGCTTTGCAAAGTGGATTATTGTTAATGGGACATGTGAAAAAGCCCCTGCATGATGCCCGTTCCCATCATTAGTCACATGTGAGAGCTGGTTTATCGAGACTGAGTGATCTAATGAGCTGAATAATGAAGCTGAGATCCAGTGAACTCTTGTAATGACTTTTTAATGCTCTGGGGTTCTTTAGTTACCTACCAAGGTGCAATTGATTGAGACAAAGGCTTTGTGTTTTATCTGTTAGTTGTGTCCTACATATCCAGGCAGTTTCCAGCATCTGGAAGGGCTTGGCCTGAGCTGAATTGTTAGTGGTGGAGGGAAAAGATGGACAATTTTAGGAAAAGCAAATTGTGAAAATTAAAAACACACACACAAAAAAACATGCTTGCTTTTATGTTACTTTTCCTGTTTTTACACCAGGAAAATTTTATAATTTTAGAAAGCTTGATGGGGAGAAGATGAAATTCTGACTGCATTTCAAATTTAATGTCTGGTGTTTTGATAAAGACAATCACACAATAGATCATAAAATGTGGACATTGTTCCAGGGAAAACTGTATTCAAATTACCAAAAAAGGCTCAAAACACTACCCAAGTTTTCCTTCCACAGTTTCTGAGATACAGCTTCCATTGCAATTATGTCCTTTACTTTTTTTATTTGTGCTGAACTTCTGCAATTGCTCATTTTTCCTTTTCATCTGCTACAAAAACTACACACTGTCACTGTTCCCTCATTGGTCACATGACACAAAACTAAAATGACAAAACAACTACCAACAAAAATGTTGTGACCTCCTGGATTGTAAAACATTTTTCCACATACATTAAAGCTCATGCTGAGTTGAGCCATCCCAAACTGTATTACCACTCCATAATCACCAGGAAAATCTCCTCCTAGACTTTGCTCAGAATAAGGTTTTGAACAACAACAAACATATGGCTTTAAATGGTTTATTTGCTGAGTTCATACTAAAGATCAAAACAGATTCTTAGTCATTCTTAGTCATTTTACAAATGGCACCCAGGCCCAGCTTCTTATACTTCTCCCATGTTTCAGCTGTAATGAAACTAATGAAAAAAGAGAGTTAGTTACATCAGATCAGTGGCTTTCACCGGTCATATTTGAGCAAAGCATTGTGCCATGTAAACAAAAACCAAGTGAATAAGTCACAGTTTTACACTAATGTGTAGTTATTATTATTGATAAGGTGCATGTCAGTCTATAGGGAGAATGGCTATGTCGTAAGGACAGTGTAAGCATAAATCTGGCTTTAGGGGGTCAGAAAGTGCTGTTATTAGACACCCACAAGTGCTATCCAGTAGACCTGCGATAATATAATGTAAACCTACATTTAGTTTTGCACTGGATATGTTTTCAGTTATATTGAGAACACAGTTAAAAAAACATTATGGTTTAGCACTGTTGGTGTCTTGCACAATAAGAATAGATTTTCTTACTTAACTATGAAATATTCTCCTATAAAACTGAGCTGATAATTCAGCCAGTCATCTGGCAATTGCGTAGGAACTTTTGGCTGCATTCAAAGCATGTCGTCTATGCACATCAGCTACAAAAGTATGACATTTTAGATCTACAAACACGGACTTTTCTAAAGCAGTTTACACTTGATACAGCTCTTAGTCTCTTTCTCAAGCACACACGTTTTCATAATCATCTCTGTCTCTTGTTTCTCCTTCTCTGTCTCAACATTTGCTTGTATTTTGTTTGAGCAGGGAGACAAATCACAGTGGCACCAATGTGAGAAATGCACGATGACGTCAGTGCTGCATGGCTGGAAGAGAAGATGTGAATCTTACACCCGCGGTCACCACCACATATATTATCGCAACATCTCCAGTGTAAACACTGCCAACTGCACAGGGTAGTTACACCAGAAGGTACTTTTCAGCAAATGGTGTGTGGCTTTTGTCATCCTATAACAAAAATGGAGGGAGAGGCAGCCAGAGCAACATGAAGTTGAACCACCATGGATGTCGAATCGAAGGCTTTATTATAAATTAACGGTTAATTTTCAAAAAGAAAAAAAAAATGTGTACCTTTTATATGTTTGTTTTTAGGGTTTTTAGGAATTTAGTGTAGTTTCCTCCAACTCTCCTTTACTCCTTTGCCCAACAAGCAGACTGCGTGAATGAGGTCAGTTTGTTCGACTGGAATGCAAACCATGCTCTTTCTAAATGTGGTGACTTGTTCACATCTCCAGCCGTCGTACAATAATAAGTTCCATCAGGCTGTAAATTCTCTTCATTTGGACTCACACAAACAGGAGACATTACATTAGACTTTAACAAAGAGTCACATTTAGCAGCTGTGGACATGTCAACACTATGTCAAACTGAGTAGTGCAGAATACTGGTGTTGTATCAATTAGTCTCAAAATTTCCAACATCATACCATAATATGCTTTATTTTCTCTTTATGTAAATTTTTTTTAACCACTTCATCACATTTTCTTAGATGTGCTATAATGCCCATTACTGAAATAACATTTTGCTCTTATAATTGCTGCATCTGATCTCTTTATGCTAATCTGTAATTCACCCTGCTTGACAGTAATGTCACCAGTCATTCATTCCTTTCCCGTATTGAGATTCACACCCGGCAAACAAACACTGACGTGCTGAAGTGTAAGAGAGCATTACCACTCCCATCATTCACTCGCACTTTCAGCATTTTCTTCTTTTCTCTCTCAGACAGCACGCTCCAACTCTTGCAAGCAAATGAGCAACAAACACGCAGGCAATCCCTCATTCCACTTTACTGTTCACTGAGGCACGTCTTTCCTCATCTCACAACTCAGACAAACATATTTATTCATGATTCCTGCGTGAGGAGGGGCAGGCTGTTAACAGCATTTGACAGGACCAACATGTTTTTCTGTCTGGAAGGATTCTACATGCCTTTGAAAAGTTGTACAACGTGTACTGTTTCTCTGTGGAGGAACATTGGAAGGACTCGGTGCGTTTATAAAATATGTACAAAGGCCACTGGAGTCATGTTAGTGCATACTGTAATGTTTTTATATTAATAACTGTTGGATGTGTGTTTTGATTGTTTGTTATTTTGTTTTTTGGCAACAAAAAATGGAGACGAGATATTTTTCTGTCTGGTCTTAAAGAGAAAAAAAGATCTAACTTCATTACATTTACAGTAAGATCGGGGTTTGGGTTGAAATAGAAAATAGTCAAATTACAAACTTGTATGGAGAAATGTGAAAAGAAAATAAACATTTTAAAGCAACCTAATCTTTTCCTTTGCAAAGCAAAGAGAGAAACAAACAGAGGGCTTTTACATTTAAACCAGACTATGTTGAACTAATCTGCTTATACATTTGACCTATGGACTCATTTTACATGCAAAGAAATTCTTTCCTATTCCTGAACTGGAGTAGTTTTGGATCTGAGCAGTTTCCATTCGACCAGTGTTAATGCTCCCAGTCAAAAATACTCAAAGTTTTAAAAATGTAATAAATGAATTAAAACAGTTTAAAAAAGTGAAAAATTGTGAGAAAAATACTCCCTACAATTTTACAAGAAAGAATACAAATATTGATTTCACAGAAGCATGTGTGGCTTCATTTAACCCAACTGGATCAACTAGACGACTGTTTGCGGAGGATGAACAGATCAACCTACATAGAAGTTGGGATTACTATAAGCAACTAGTTGTGATTTTAGCCTGGACTCTCCATAAGGGTTCTTGAACTTTGATGGCACATTTATACAAATTTCACCGAATTACAAGAAAACAATACAGTGACTTGGATGAGTTGAAGATGCAGCCATGTTCCCTACTGTGGCCTCTCCGCGTTAATATAATCCTCTCTGTTTGGCAACATTTAGTGTTTTTTGTGATGAAATTGATCTAAACTGCAGAAACAATCTTATTGCTTGAAAAATAAATGCGATTGTGTTTTTACTCAATATCACCACCCCTTCATGTGTCCGTTTTTTCCCCCACCTGCACTAGCCCCAACAAACATTCTTTTTTTTAAGTTAAGCCAAGATAACTCATCGTTGGCTTGAAATGGACATTATATTTTGTTTTTTTGTAGATTTGTTCGTATGAAAGACTTATCAGCAGTCAGTGTCTTACTTTCAGTATACAGCAGTCAGAGAGCTCTCAAATTGGAGAATCAGTGAGGAATTCTGATGGAGTTGCACAAGAGCAAGTTTCCACCTTCTAAATCAAGTTAAACCTCAAAAATGTAATATCTGTTAATGTGAATGCTATATAAAGGTAATTTTGCACCATGTTACTTTTGCATCACACAAAAAAACTAATCCCAAAGTACTAGCTATTGGATCCATAAAACTTAAAGAGAAGACTAGAAAATCACTAACTTTCACCACTTTTTAAATCTTTGTCAAAGCTATGCCATGCAGTTAGCTTATAAGTCTGACACAACTCCTGATCAACAGTAGGATTTGTTGGACAGCAACCGTGCAAGCAGTGATGTGCATCTACTTGAATGTTTTTCAATTGTGAAAAAAAATGTCAGAGTGGCTGATACTGAACACCACAATAATAAAACTGGCTTTATAAACACAACACAGACTTCCTTGCATCAAAAATGGGGACTCGAGTCTGGGACTCAGACTGGAGTCGCACTGAAGTTTCGATAGATTAGATTAGAGTTTATTGCCAGATACTGAACAGTTACCCCCCCTGGAACAGAGCATGGGCTGGGTGGTGTTTGTCACCTATGATACTCCTTTCCTTTCTCCTGCTGCGCTGAGTGAAGATGGTGTCCATGGATGGGAGGTCACAGCCCAGGACCCTCTCTGCAGTTTGG
>JBBBVU010000015.1:16711569-16726938 GCA_037177055.1 Atherinosoma microstoma | reverse complement strand
TATGATTCCATATAAGTGCTATGAATGTGTGTGTGAATGACACAAGTAGTGTCAAAGCGCTTTGAGTGGTCAGCATGTCTAGAAAAGCGCTGTACAAGTACAGTCCATTTACCATTTGTACTTCAAGTCAAAGACTTGAGACTTGAGTTGGATTTACAAAAAAGGACTTGAACATGCCTGGAGTCCATCGGTCGGCTTCATTCTTTTAAATTTCTTAGCATCTGTAACATCAACAGCCCTCTAATGGACCACAAATGCTACAGCATTGGTCAAAAAAGGCCCAACTGCACTGAGGATACTCAAGAAGGAAAACCTGAGTATACTCAGGAGTTGCTTGTGTCCTTTGACAGAGCCACAATTGAATGCAATCTTGATTTACTGCATTTTGATGTGGAATGTTAGGCTCCCGCAGCAGACAAAAAGGCTCTTTACAGAATCATAAAGATGGCTGGAAAAAATATTGACTGCCCCCCCAACAGATCCCAACATCAGAACCAGAAATACTAGTTTTATAGTTTTTTTTCTCATATTAAATTTTATTGCCCTTTGCAGTTTGAATTAATTTTTTTATATATTTTATTTGATAAATTTCAATTCATTGTGTAATTTTTTCATATTGCATATTTGTGTATTTTTTGTAAATTATTTTTTCCTTTATACTTTTTTTTTTTGAATACCCAACAATTTACAGTATTTTGTGTTGAAATAATACCAAAATATCACTCTAACATTAAATTTAACAGGCATGAGTAGTCTCAGTTTGTCTGACTCGGGACTATCAGGTCGAAAGGAAAGAAAAATTAAATGTTTAATGTTGAGTAGCATGTTGTCATAGTTGACACTCAACATAATTTCTAAAATGAAGTGAGATGAGATGCAGATGATGTAGGAACGGTTAAGACTCAGCCTGACCTCCTCCTCCACACCGCTAAACAATCCTGTCATTATTCCTTCCCTACTAGGGTGGGCCTGGAATTTTCCCTGCAAAACAGCTTAAACAACAACAACAAAAGATAATAATACATGGTTGTGTTGTAATTTTGAAAAAAGGAAGCTGTAAAAAAAAAAGAAAAAGAAAAAAGGCAACAGTTTGTTTTTTCCCTGTGTCCCCTTGTGAACCCACCCTGCAACGTCAAGCAATCTACAACGGAAAAACAAACAGTGCTTTCTGACCTGAAAAGCCCTTGATTAATCTGAGTCTAAACAGAACCAAATCCATTTGTTGTAGACTGCTTATTATTTTTTGAAAAGAACACAGATCTCCTTTTGGTGCCTGTTCTCCTTGGCTGACGTTTTATAGTGAGCGCTCTGTTGTCCAGGCGGACCAGACAGCTTGTACTGCCCGCGCCACTTCAAACAAGAAGTGTTTTCTTTTTGCCCTTGACTGGCCAGGTAGCTGGCTCTGCATGTTCTGACTAGACTCCAGACCTGCTATTTCCTGCTGAGCTGTGCAACAAAGAACTCTGCAGAGTCATTCCTCATGTCTCACAAATGTAATTTTTTTGTTACGGATATTAAGTTGCATCATCTTTCATTTCAGCAATGCACGCGTGGTCTGAATTGCATCGTAGATTATAATCAAGTTCTAATGTAGAGGTTTTGTTTCTATGTCTCAGAGACATAATATTTCCAAAATCTCTTTCCCTCTATCTTTCAGGTCACAGGTGTTGCACAGCTGCTGTGGAAGAGAGAAGGCATCTGGAGACCAGAAGGATGTGGAGGCAAAGGAGGGACAGAGAGGTGCAGAGGGGTTCAGCCTCCTCCCTGGCTGTGATGGGGAGGGTTCCTGGCACCGTGATTTGATGCACAGAGAGAAACAAAAATCACATTGCCAGGGATTTCCACTCCTTCACAGCTCAGCAGGTGACCTATCCTGTCATTATATTTCCACTGTGGGATGCGTCTTCAGGGCTGTTCACATATTTTCAGTTGATTTCTGACTCTGGATGTTACTATGGAATCAAAGCAATAACCACTGGAGAGATCAGAGATAATTTTTTATTAATTCTCAGCAGATTTCAAGAGGTTAGTGTCTGAATGCTTTGAATGCTGCAGTTAGGATGCAGCTGTCTGAAGTTAAAACTGTCCTCGCTCCTCTCTTATATGCCAGGAAGTCATTGTAGTCACAAGTCACACAGCTTTACATGATAAAACTCTTTTTTTCAGCTCCCAGATTTGAAATTTATAAACGAGGAAATAATTTGTATATGAGCTGAAGACTTGAATCCTCGACAGGCAGGACCTGTTGAAATGTAAGCTTTAAAACCCACCAACTTTACCAGTAAGCTGTCACATACAGGTCTGCGTGAGTTTCTGCTCCCTCAAAAGCCAGCCACCCACTTGCTAAAGGCACAGAGCTTAGCTAATTGGTGAGCATTGATCCCTGCTATATGTTGTTCACAGTGGCTAAGTTCAGTGCCTGAGGTGAAATAGTTTATTCGACGTTGGGGATTTGTTCCGGTGAATGAACAGAACTTGATGATCCTGGATATGAAAAAGAAGGAGAGAAGAGGAAAGGAAAGGAGTGACAAAAAGCTTAGGTGGAAATGGAGGAAGGTGGAAAGAGAGAAAGGCTGAGATAGTGGCCATCTGTGTGTTCCGTGGACCAAAAGCAGGCTTTCAATTCAGATGTGACACAAGCTGAACTATTTAGTTGTGTTTCCCTGAAGCAAAAACTGTCTCATGTCATGCTCCTAGCAAAAATCACCATGCATACCTAATGCACTTGACAACCTTTGACACAGCTTTAATGTGGACTGAAAAATGTCACGGATTTTATGGAATTTTTAGGAATTTAGTGCTAAATGTCAGACCCGTCTGTGCTTGCAAGTTTACCCAGGACTGTTTTTCCAATAATTCGGAGTCATAAGAGTGTAAAATTTCTTGCAAATAAATACCTCCCCAGACTAAACATGTGAAGTCCTGCATTCTGTGTGTTTTTATAGATTTTTCACAACCAAAAAGTAGATAATGACGAACCAGAATTGTAACTTTTAGCCTAGATCTTTATCTGAGAGTCTAATAGAGTGAGGTTGTGTTATGCACAGTTGTAAAAATGATTATCTTAAACTAGTCCATGGTTTGAAACAATTAGGCAGTTATTAGCCTGTTTCTGGACACCTGCTAGGAGCAGCAACCCAGTGCTTATGAGTTGTGTGTGCAGATGGTGTGCCTATTTGTTTGTTACAAAAAATAGGAAACTAATTAATAAATAAAAATGTATAATATATTTGATTCTGGCACTGAGGGACATATTTTTCATATATTTAAGCATAATTGTTTATTACATCTAATGGTAAACATTTTATACAGAAGAGAAAAAGCTAGAATTGAATCTTCTTGTGGCTTCTCTGAAGTGTCATGCTTCATAAACTCTACCGCTGTTATATCAGCATATTTTGGCATATTTATAAGTAGATCAGTAAAGATTTCTGAGACAATTTGCTTGGTTGATGTAGTCTTTTCTCTACATTTATACTGTATTTTTGTTATTAGATTGAAGCTCGTACCTACAAATGATTTCTGGGCTGTGCCCTCCCGTGCCTACTGAACTGGTATCAGTGTTTTACCTGAAAACTGGCTCAGTTCAGCAGGAACAGGAGTGGAGCCCACTGCCCACTGATCACAACATCAACTTACTGTGAGCGTACCACAACACAGCATAGATCCAGTGTTTTGGCTGATGTGTTAAACTGAGCGCTGTCGTCTCATCGCTCTTTGGGACGCTTGCCTTGAGTCAATGCCCTTGATGAAAATTAAGCCTGAGCTCTCCAACTTCTGTTACATACTCATGCAGCTGTTCTAGCTGTTCTGGTCTGGCCTTGTGTTTACATCTGCATTCATCCCTCAACAAGGCTGCAAACACGTCTCTGACTCTTCGTCTGTCTCCCCTCTGACTGGAGTTTAATGTGAGGTAATCCCACTGAAATGTCTGCTATGCCTGTGTAATTGATTTCACCCAGCAGTTCCCGTTTACAGTGATTGGGAATGTGTGCAAAGCTACTTCCTTTACCCCTCAGATTACTCACAGGCAACAAAAGAAGAGAAGAGTGCTCTGCGATACATTTTATTTCCAAAGGAAAGTGGGAAGCTCATCATTTAACATGATGAATCTACTTTTATCCATCACCACTGATAATGATAAGCACCATAAAAATGTATTCCTGTTTCTTTGAATTTCAGCAGATAAATGTACCCTTCAAAGCTGGAGGAAATTATTCAGGGAAAGTACAGAAAGTGGAACATTGATTTCAGGGCATTGTTCAAACCAGGTGGTATCAACAATGAGTTGATTATGATGTGTGATTCTTTTAAATTTAAACTGGAAGACAAAGGTGTATAATGTGCATTATTCTGAATGTTAGTATGCTTATGACTATGTTTAACTGTTTGGGGCTTGATTTACTCCCATGTTTCAGGTGTTATCATCTTTTCATTACTTATCCCTGTAAGATTTAGAATAATAAAGCTTAAGTGAGCCTGAGAAAGAATTCTTTCAGTGTTTTTATTCAGCATCAGAAGATAATAACATGCATCACCAGGAGGGATATAAAAAACACTTAAGGCAAACACTGTGTCTCATAATGGATGCTTCTATTATTTCTTTTCCACTGCCTACACTATTAAACTACATGCACTTGCTTTAGTAGTACATTCATTTTGACATGATAGTATTGTCTCACATATAAAAGTTCGAGTTCGGTACTCACTGGAAAAGATTATTGTAATTGTTTACCATAATTATGCTTGCTGGTGCATTGAGCAAATATTTACAACTTATCAAGCCTTTGGCCAAATATTTCATGCTTCATCTGCAGGAATATAACTATTCAAAGCACATAAAGACCAAACAAAGGCCAAAGGTAGTGTCAAAACCTGATAAAAACTGCCTGGAGCAAGATGGACACATTATCATTGACATCATTGTCACTATCCAATATGAGTTCCTATTCAGTGAAATGTACTTGCACCACATAAATTTACTCTTATGTCTTATGTTTAAGGTAAGCAAGTTAGTCTCTAAAATGATTTTGGACTCAGGGTAAGACAAAAGCAGTTCTCACAAGGACTGCAGCTGAACATTTGATAACAAATCTCCAAATATTGGCATCTTTTAAACACACTTTAAACAGTTTGTCAAATTGTAGTTTTAGGCAAGGCAAGTTTATATGTATAGCACATTTCATGCACATGACAATGCAAGGTGCTTTACATACAAACATTAGACACATTACAGCGGGGTGCAGAAAGCATTAAGTAGAATTAAAAAACAAAATGAATTAACAAAATTAGACAATAAAATGAATAAAGAAAGAAAACCCTCAGAAAAAATATCACTTATCATAAAAGGCTGCAAATAGAAAAGTTTTTAGTCCCGATTTAAAACTGCTGAGAGTTTCAGCAGACCTGCAGTTTTCGGGGAGTTTGTTCCACATGTGAGGAGCATAAAAACTATGATTTCAGTTTTGTCTTCATTCAACTGAAGAAAGTTCTGGCACATCCAGCCTCTAATCTGATCAATTCATTTGATCAGTGATTGGATCAAACTATAGTCTCCTGGTGCGATGGTTATGTAGATCTGTGTGTCATCAGCATAGCTATGGTAACGTATTTTGTTGTTTTTTTATAATGTGAGCGAGTGGGAGCATGTAGATGTTGAACAGCAATGGCCCCAGGATGGAGCCTTTGGGAACTCCACAGGTTATTTTAGTTTGCTCAGGTTAGTTTGCTCAGATTTATAGTTACCTATAATTTATAATATAGTTACCTATACCTATAGTTTTACCTCACATAGTCAGAATCTGATGTGTTATAATAGAGTAGTGGCTTATGTAGCATCACCAGGTTCAAGCAGCGATCATCTGCAAACAGCTCAAGAAATATTACGGTGTACCCTAAACCCACAAAAGCTATTTATTACACAGTTTGTCACATACGCAGTAGCATTTCAGAAAGATTAAAGACCTTCAGGGTTGGAAATAAGAATGCAACTAAATAGTTAACTGCATGAATAGAATTTCTTTTTTAATTATATAATATGATTTTTTTTAAAAATCAGTGTTGTCTGTAAATTCAATTTAAAAAACAACTACAAAAGGTTAAAGGTTCAACATAATTTTGGAGTTCTCACATTAAATTTGAGGCTGATTGTTTCATGGATAAACATAAAACCAGACAATACACCACAATTTTAATAAAAATAGACACATCCATCTAACTAGTGTTGGGCACACAGACCAAAGGGTCCAGCTCTACTTTTAGTCTCCATAGTGATGTCAATATCCCTTTCATCGTCAGGCGTCAAAGGCTGACCAGATTTCATGATGTGGCTGCTTTATTGAGACTGATCTGCTTTTCTTGCCCCCTTCGCCATTCAATCAGCATCCATGTGGTTGTGGCCTGTGGCTGTGAGCTTGGCTGCGTAATTTGGTTTATAGCTGAACGGGAACATCTGTTCTACAAAGCCTCAGCTCCTTCCATTCCTCAGGCCTGCTGGAGACAAACGAGGACCTTCAAACCTGTGAGTCACCGCCCCAAGTCCAAACCTTCTTGTGTAATCTCAGCGTTGAAAAGGTAAGAGTGACGGCTCTTTAAAGTGCAGAGCTCAAATGTATGAAGTTGGGTTGGCTATATCATACAGCTGACAGTAATGAAAAATACTATTTATTGATTTCATATGGACAGTGGGAGGTTTAAAGATGAGACACAATGTTTCATTCAATCAATCCACACTGACACATAAGATTCATTTTTTGAAAACAAAGCATATTTGGTTGTAATGAGTGTACCTTAAGTGTAAGTTGCATATTTGATTTTATTTACCTATAAATACTTCATTTAATGCCTTCTCAAGCCAACATAAAGCATTTGGGCTTTTGGAGTAATTTGTACTTTCCCACATGATGAAATGAAATGACTATTCAATTAGTATTTTAGTTCCTTCAATTATTTAGTTTTAGGACTATGAGTGCATCCATATTGTATTGGAATTAATATTAAAAAACTGTCATCATGGTGCAGAACTTGCCCAGTATACTATACTAGCAATAAATGCCGTTTACTGTATGTTCTGCCAGTTTTTCTTCTTTGTCTGTATATTGGTATCATCCCTCTCTCAGGTAAGTAAATTATCACAGTTGTAACATGTGCGCACATTTTGAAAAACTTTTCTCTACAAGCATTGGTCAAGCTAAACACAGTATCACCATTTGTTTGCTTCTGTTAAACCAGAAACTGGACAAAGAAGTTGCATGTGAAGTTGCATATTACAGGCTACGGTGAACCATTGTGTGCAGTATGTACCAGATAGCATATGTATGTATGTAGTTGTTGTTACAACGTGGTTTCGAAAACAACCTTTGTTTCCTTTCTACAATATAACCAAAGAGTGCATTTCTAAAAAAAAAAAAAAATCTGTCTCCTCCCTTTGAAAAGTTTTGGAAACCAAAGCCAAATAATCACCCTTGGAACATCTTTCAAAACACAATTAGTTAAGTGGTTATGATGCTCAGCCCAGAGCACAAAAATGAGAGAGGGGATTAAGAAAGGAGAAAAAACTTGCTCACATATATTCCCAAGGTTGACAACAAAGTCAGTGTAGATGGCCGACATCCAGCACTCAAGATAAAACTTGTTGCTGCTGGTAATTGTGTTTTCGTCTCACAATGTAAGGGGAATTAAAAAGCACTTCCGTACATCTGTGGTGATTTTTCATCCTGTGGGAACATGTTATTCATTTGACTAAAAAAAAAACAAAATGTAAAAGAACAGAATTTGTGTTGACAGTCTCTCTGCCTCCATCATTTTATATCTCTGACTTTATAACCTCTGGCTGTTCTACTTTGTATCCGCTGTCTGCTATCTAGAATCTGATAAAGAGGAAACAGGTGGTCTCGGGCTAGTGTAGATTTTTAAAGCCCTGCCTCCTCCACATGTGCTTGTTCTGGCATAAGAAATTTCTACAATGGCCTTTTCTTTCAGTAATTCTTTAGCTATGATACAGGAAAAAAAGCTGAATGAAGTCAAGATGAAAATGCATTCCCTTTCATCAGGAAAGAACAAACCCGTTTACAGGTCCAATCATTGTATGGACTATATTAGAAGTTTTTTTTTTTTTAATCTAATTTGTGTTGGTTTTTATGCACAAGCTCAGAGACAAGTGAAGTGCCTTTGTACAAAGTGTATCACAACCTGAGCTCACAGAAATACATGAAATAACCAAGGAGTTATTTCAACACTCAACACTTATTTACGTATTCGCGGCACATAATTGTTAAAAATTAAAGTTCCATTTTCTTTTTTCTAATGCAGAAAAAATTCTTTTAATATCTTTATCATAATTCTCAACATTCTCTAAATTAACTGTTGTACACTATGAATGTTTTGCTCACTAATGATGAAAAATAAATGATTCAGAGGATAAAATAATGTTTTCAATCACATAAATGCCAGATTCCATTTTGTATAAAACCATCCAGGTACAATTATGATAAAGATATTAAAAAAAAAATTCTGCAGTTTCTGCCTTTTTTGTTGTTGCTTCAGAACCAGAAGAGTCTTACAGGCAACACGACAAGCTATCATTGTCCTAATGTGCTCAGGATTTTAAAGGATATGTGTGAATATCCGTACATTATTTTGTGTAAAAAAATCATACGAACCATTTGTGAGAGCAGTCTGACCACAATTAATTTAGAGAAATTACGATAAAGATATTTTTAGCATTAGAAAATGTAACTTGTGCCTTTATTTTGTTTGTTTACATTGCCCTCATTTCCGTGGACCCACCACGTAATTGTGAACAATTACGTGGTGGGCCCACATAAATAAGTATTGAGTGTTGAAATAATCTTGTGGTCATTACACGGATCTCTGTGAAATCAGGTTGTATCATCATGAATAAGATCCAGAAGTGCTGGATTATTTAGTAAAGAGAGTTGTATGAAGTGTTCAGCTTGCTGTATGTCTTTCTCTTTTCTTCTTGTGGGCAAGAGCATGCCCGAGGGAAAAAAGCAACTACACTGATTGACTGCAACCACAACACCCCATATTTGAACAGCATTGATTTCTGAATGTTGAAGGGGATGCAGGAAGTGAACCAAGCAATCAACGTGTGTTCTTGGAGGAGGTTTTCTTTAAAGGAGAGTTTGCAGGGTTAACTAAAGGGGAGGTAAATGCAACCAATTTTATAAATCACCCTCTTTATAAATGAGCAAGAACAGATACTGAATGACTTCTTCAGTACACATGTGGCAGAACTATTGTGGTATATCAGCTCAGTTTTGGGAACACGTTAACAGTGCATGAACATGCTCAGACTTTAATGCACTGAGATACATCTGCACACTTGGATACATGGACTGATAAAGTACAAATGTAAAACACACAAGCTGAAAGGGCGAACATATCTCTGCAGGATTTCTGCTTTGGGGTTTTACAAACTTGTGTCTATGTGTAAAAGCATTTGAGGTTAGAGATATACTGCTCAGTCTGAACTATGGGGTGTTCTTGGTTGTTTTGGTTGTCTGTCTTTTGTTTTTGCTTCTTGCCGTTGATCGTTTTGCGTGCTTCTACCTTTTTGCTATGAGATGTTTGATGCAGGGCCCTTCCAGCTAAAGCAGTCAGCCAATAAGCATCTGTTCAACAGGTAGCAGCATCTACAAGGCATGTGCACTGCTGGCTCTTTAGAAGAGTGCTCGTCTATCCATCAGGAGGCTGAGACTGACACTGACAACTTCCATGCAAATATAAACGTATCCCAAGTCATCCACAAAATAAATTTAAGGCTTCAATCCATGGTATCCATGATTTCTGGCTTATCTGCAATGTTAAAACAAATTTAAATGTATTATAACCTTTAACATCACTCAAAACTAAAGAAAAATTAGTTATATGCATATTGTAGAATGTTGATGCAAAAGGAACTTGATATATCCAGTAGGCTCAATCTCTCCTCTTGCAAGACTTTTGCAAAACGTATGTCATAGTTCCCAGACTTCTTTGCAAGGTCATATTCTCCAGGCAGTGTGCCCCAGCAAGAGTGTGCAGTTGATCAGGCATTTAAAGGAAGGAACGAGTCCAGGCTATTGAAGAGTGGGGCTGTACAGCTATTTAGCATGCACTGAAATGAATGGAATGAATAAGAAGCTAGTGAAAGTCACGAGAAGACACTGGCTGGGGAACAGCAGCAACTGGGATTTGCTTCACAGGCCAAAAAAAGTAGTCACCAGCAATTATCCACCAGGGCTAAATCCTACTGAGTGGGCTCTAGACGCCATCCACCTGAACAGGGCCAAGTAAGCAGGTGACAGCAACCAGTGGCACTCAGGCCAATTCCTTGTTATCATTGGCTGCTCACTCACTCTGCCCTGTCCAGGTGAATTCCACCCGTGGGGAACGGCTTATTACTGCCTGTAATGAGTATAATGGTGCTGGCCATTAATCGCGATTTACAGGGTTGGGTGAGTGAACCAGGCGGCAGCAGCTGTTAACAGGCCTGAATGCCACCACCTGCACTGTCACCCGGGGGAGCCCCAGCAAATCTCTCCCCTGTTTAGCCTCTCACTTCCTGTTAAGTAGTGATTTGGCAAGGTAAAGGCAGCCACACTGAGGGAAAATATCAGTATCTGGGTGGATGAAATAATGGTTGGAAACAAACCATGCCTTGAATAGGTGGATGCCATCTTCATATCCAGGATCTGATTCTGGCTCGAAAATATTCAAATGGATTTGAAGTTGTTGCAAATAAAAGTAGTTTATTTAAATGAAGAGAGTTTTGTTCCTTTATTATTCAATCAAATAGAAAAAATTCGAAAGAGCAAAAGAGTCTGCCGTACATTCACATTGACAACAAGTAATCCACGGGGGTACTGTTGTGTAGGAACTGTGACATTTTGAGTACCATGCAACACTAAATGTTTACTCACTCATTACGCTACTCTGCTCAGGCCGTGACTATCAGAGACAACCATGTTGCTGCTAATCAGTGTGCTTGCAGCAGCGGGGCATTATAACCCATTACTTATGGTGGTGCTGTTGTTGTTGTGAATGTATTCGGCAGGCTGTAGTCAACAATATATAGATATATAGCGCAATTCTTTACTTTTGGAAAACGTTTTGAGAGCAACAGGCTATCAACTTACCTCAAAGCAGCACAACACAAGGGAGAAGTGGGTGTAATGCAGAAGGCGTAGCTGGCGCTGGAGCCAGGTCAAACCAACCAACCTGTTTTTGTCAGCTATTTTTCTTATTTGGTCTTAGTAAGTTTAGTTATCGCCCCCCTCAACCCTTTAGGAACGGAGGGGCTACCTCTGGGGAATTCTTTATTATTTTGATTGTAGGCCACTGCTAGAACCCGGCTCTTTTTATCCTTTGTGTCCCTCTTTTTTTAAGCATCACATTGGGTGTGGGTGTGTGTGTGGGGGGAGCAAATTATATTTTGATTTCGGTTGTTATAGGGCTGGTTCCCCACCAGTAGGCCTGTCTTAAAACATTTTTCTTTAATCTTTCTAGTGTTCCTGTCTTTCAGAGTACCCAGAGATGGCACTTGGTTTAGCAAAATTTGAGTTTCCTGAGCTAGATTTTCTTTTTAAAAGAGAATATCTTGTTTCTTTAAATAAACTCATATTGAATCCTATGCCTCAGCTTTGTCCATTTATTAGTTGGACTACCTCGTGTCACACAAACATTAGTTTTGATTGAAGTTGAGGAATATATGCTTTCTCACATTTTTTTTCAATTGCAACCTGTTCTGTTTTGATCTAAAAATAAACAAAATTGTATTGCCACTTACTCTCTTTTGCTCTCAAATCTTTTTTGGTTTCAAATCTATTCCATTTGATTGAATAATAAAGGAACAAAATTCTCTCCATGTATTTACAGTCTCCAGTAAACTTTCTAACTAGGAGTGCATGTCCATGTGTCAACACCCTTTCACCTGCCCCGAATTTGACCGATCAAAAAACACTTCTTCAATATATTGTTTTGAATTGTATCCAGAGGAGAAAATTGTCCCCTCATTTTTAAACGATTACAACCTATCCGAAATCATGATGGGTGTAAAACTAATCCAGAGGTATCCATGATTGATAAATTTATAAAAGTTATTAATCCAGATCCACTTTGATGGTATTTTCATAACTGAAAGTCAACACCAAGGTTTAGGTTTTTGTAACATTTTATACATTTGATTAAGTTAGATTTGGTGTTGCAGCATGTGCACAAGGTCAATATGAACACCAAGACTAGCAGTTGTAAGTCATTCCTAACCCAGGTCCCACTTCGCTGCATACGTAGAATGAGACTGATTAGTAATTTACCATGGCTACTCTAAATATTCTGCTCCCTTGACTAATGCTACTCATCTCCTCCCTACCTCCAAGCATAAACCGCAACCACACACCACAACTGTACTTCCAGGTTATGAGATGAGAGCCAGGATGGATGTGGGCTACTTGCATAGTGCAGATATTACTAATTGAAAAAATTTTTTATTCAGGAGCAGTCATGCTGGAAAGACCAAAAAAAGGTTGAGTGAACTTAAGAAAGTAAGATTAAATTAAGAGGGTAACTCAAAGTAGAATCTGAAATTTTGGAAAGTTAGGATAGCTATTCAGGTCTACTCATGTTTTTGAGTGGAAATAACCCATGTTACATTGAAAGGTTGATAAAACACAATTTGTTTTAATGAATCTTTCAGATTTTTTTATTATGATCATCATTATTATTATTATTATTAAAAAATGCCGTACTCATTTTTCAATTGGGAAATCTGTATTTCATCCATTTCCTACTCACTCATTCCAGTGCAAGGTGACACAGTTCTATCCCAGCAGCTACTAGGTGAGAGGCAGGAGGCATCCTGGACAGATCACTTCTCTATCGCAGGGCCCTCATAGAATGACAAACCAACATTCCCACAGAAAGGCCAAGGCTCAATCCAGGAACCTTCTTGCTGTGAGGCAATGGTGCTAACCACCACATCACTGTGCAGCCCCGGTAGTCTGTATTAAAGAATTCAAATAATTTGAATTTAAAATGATCTTATTTATCAAGAAAAATTAAACACTTCCATTGCAACATCATTACTGGCTATTTCAAAGCCACAATCAATATATCAGCAAACAAACTGATTTTTTGGGCTTGAACCCTGGCTGAGCAATGGGTTCAGGTTCTTCAACACCTTTTGAACTACCTCAAAAGTGTACTTCAAGTCCTTTGCCAGACCAGGTTAAGGCAAATCTGTACTGAAAGGGGTATTGGATTATTGGGGTATTGGACCAGGTGTAGAAAAATGGATGGATTGACTACAGACTTCCCAACTAAAGAATTTGTAGTTGAGAAACTTAGTGAATAAAAGATAAGGCAACCAGCTGTAAAGGCAAGAGCACACCGGTGTGTGTCATTGTTACGGCTACTGCATATAAAGAATGATATATTAGATAGTTTTTCATTTTTCACATGTACTAAAATGTACAGCATACTCCACACTGCCATCGGTTGTTTGTTTTTCCACTTAGACCATTTGTGTAAATCGGCTGGCAGTTTGCAGATAATGTAAATATTTTCATGTAATAAGACAGTTAGCCCATCCCCAACTGGGCTGTTTTCTGTGTGCTAAAAGGAAACACAAAAAGATGCCACATGTGTATTCATGACGAATGTTAGCAGATCAGATCAGGAATGAAAATCCTTCACTCTGAACAGTCAATCATTTGAGTCAACACATTCTTGTAATTTCAGACTTGATTGCATTTGGGGAGGGTTTTTTTCTTAACTTTTTCTTCTGCCAAGTGAAATTCACAATTTGGGTACTTAGAGTATATGCAGTCTAGTCAAACAGTCCATTTGGCTACTGTCTGGATTTTAAAGGTATTTGTTTGTTTGTTTTGGATGGCCATAGAATGACTTAGTGGTATGTAACCACTGACCTGGTCGTCATTTGATCACTAAATATTAGGTTGCATCATGATGCTTTTAATCCAATGTCTGTTGATTATTTTATGTATGACTATTATTAATGCGCTCTATGTATAATTTAACCCATCCAAACCTGAGTTGTTCTCTGCATGGGATCAATATTCCATTTGGTATTAACGGGTTAAACCTGACTGTTTTCTTTGGGTGTGGATTAAAGTCATCCTAGTTTCCAACTTAATCTCATGAATACTTAGACCACCACTGTTGCACATACATTACTTTTCTTCATGTTTAAACTTAATGCCTGACTCTGAGTAGCTGGAAGACATGGGGAAATCTAAAAGCTACATGCTTAACCATATTTGGGCAAAAATATGATTGGATGAATGACAAGCACACTGACAAACAGTGAGGTATATAAGGCTTTAGTGGTTTAAAAACCACAGGGTGTATTTCAACTGCTGTGAAAACATGTTGACCTAAAAATGCAAGCTGCGAACTTTGTAGAACCACCCTGATAGTCCATATGAATTGTGACTCATACTCAAATGGTTTCAGGTGGAGCATCTTTTTGTACTCAGTGCAATGTGTGTCAGCAATGGAGTGAGTAATGGCCAGGGGTGATTGGGATTTTTTTTTAACAAGCTTATCTGAAGTGATCTATTAGATTTTAAGATTTACAACTGTTTTTCTTTTCCCCGGCAACACTCAGCTCTTGTGCAGCACATGTGCCACCAAGCTGTTGTAATGCTGATGGCAGCCTATCACCCTTTTAACTGTGTAACTCTATGCCTCAGCTTCTCCCTTTCCCTATTCTCAGACAGTCCATCATTAGCTGTCTGCTGAACACCTGGAGGCAAAGCTAGCGAGGTAATTATCGAGGGCATAGCCACGTTTGCACGCAACCATCATTAACCCATCGTACCTCATTTAGTGCAGAGAAAAGGTCCTGTTGTTGCAAGGAGATAAATCAACAATGTGGGCTGGTGATCAACCCCTGACATGTCAAATATGATACAATAAATGTTTCTGGAACTTGAGCTAATAAAGCCAGAAATTTGCTGTTGCTTTTTCATCAGGTAGTATAACTGGAGCCATGCCATGGCGAAGGGATGAAGGAGGTTTATCCCCAACATTAAACAAGAAAGTTCTAGGAATTCCAGAGAACTCAGACTAACACACACCCAGAATATTTGCTTCCCTGGCCACAAAAAACAGGAAACGATTTTGAGGAAACCAGCCTCAAACATCTTTACTTCCAAAAAACCTCATAAACAACTACAGACACCAGACTAAGTGTGTTATGTGTACTTGTTTTTTCTATGAGTATGTGTACCTAAAGAATGTACAGATAATGTATCTGTGTGTATGTATGCAACTCTATCTATCTATCTATCTATCTATCTATCTATCTATCTATCTATCTATCTATCTATCTATCTATCTATCTAT
>JBBBVU010000015.1:16661149-16691424 GCA_037177055.1 Atherinosoma microstoma | reverse complement strand
AACAACTTGTAATGGGCTGCAACATCATTTCACTTTAGTTTTATTGCATTTCAATTCCATCCATCCATCCATCCATCAGAGGGCCTGAGTGGATATCAACTTTAAGTGTCATATAATTCACTAAATATACATTTTTCTTACTCTTCACCATCAGATGTACTTCATTACAACTTTTTAAAATAGTTTTCTATTAAATTAAAGAACTTCTGCGAAGTATATATGAATAAAGTCTCATTAAAAAGTGGAGCATGTCCGGACACCTTCTCAATTAAGTATTTTAGATCACATTTTATTTATGCAATATGCAAGTCCTATATATTTATTTGATTAAAAATCTAACTCCAAATAATGGAATTTATGTGATCTTGTTAAAACAGAACTCTATCTATTGTAAGCTGATTTGACCACAGATGACTACATTCTTCAGTGGTAATGGGTAAAATGAATGACACATGAGGCATGTGGGGCTGTTGTGGGTGTGTGCATCTGTAAACTTGTCTAAATAGGGCCTGCCAGCTGCACTGGTGGCAACGAAGCATTAGCATGTTCTGCTATAGAGTACCCCATATGTCGTGTTCGAAGTAGAACTGGTAACAACCCGATCTCTCAAAGCAAGTTCAAAGATCAAAATCTCCATTTATTTGAATACCCACTGATGAACAGTTTATTATATAACCCTTTGAGAAATTCAAAAGAGAAGATTTGGTATATAAGTATTATTCAGATATCAACATATGCTTCCTAACATTTACAATTTTTTTTTCTTAAAATGGATCCTTATTACGCTCCCAACACCTCAATGTTGTATTCTAACTTCCTAAAAAAGCTTCAAAACACTCAGGCAGCCCACAGAATGGCTCACTGCCATCTTTTGAAAGAAAAGGACCATATGGCCCCCTGCTAATGGTTAGTACTCTGCAAGCCCCACTACAGATCTATGACAGTGGTGAGGATAAGAAGGGGGAGGGGAAGGAATACCAACAACCCTCAAGCACAGCTTTGAGTTGAACTGTTGCATCTTGGAAGATATAATTGTGTAAAACTGTTGATAAAAAGATAACTGCCTCAATCATATCTGTGCCAGCGTCTTTACATTTCTTTGCATCTGCTGTGTCTCACCAGTGTGTTACTTAAATCCACAGTTAACACTCAAAATCAGTTTTATCAGCTCTGGGTGTTTTAATACTCCACAGAGCAGGTTGGTTTATGTATGAAAGCTATGACCTATTTTTTTTGTTATGCACAAGTGTTTTTGATAAATTTGGATCATTAACCTGAAGCACATTGCGTTGTTTCCTTAATGCAGCGCTAATCAAGCAAGATGCTTTCTGCCATGAAAACCACAGTTGGGGTGATAGTTTATAAAAATGCTAGGTAAAGTGTCTTTTTCTTTGCAAGATTCACAGTAATGAAGTGGTGGAATGAGGTTAGTAATGAAATGCACTGGACTCTTTAGATACTTTACTGTCTTATGGTTTGCTATATGAATGTTTTTATTTAACCAATGACCTAAGAGGTGTGGGGTATATTTAAATTTTATAGATGGCAAAAGAAATTCTGTGAACATCTGTCTGTGTATCTTCTCAGCAGTGTTTTCAGGGTCTAATGTTTTTTTGTTTTTTTTTAAAGAACTACTGGGAAACTACTTTCTCACTACTGTTTTAAAAAAACCCACACATAATCAGCATGGGAAATTTCTTTGAATATGAATTTGTAACCTATAGTATACAGTACAGTACCCATTTAAAAGGCAAAATGATGATGAAAAAAATGAACTGAATGCTTTTTGTAGCTGTGTTCTTGTGATTCCGGTGTTGGTGTGCTCTTAGGTTTCTGTGCCCATCTTTTTATCCTTTACCTAAGAATTTTACAAATTTTGATCTCTGACAGAACAAGGACAGAGAAACAGTTTGAGCTATGTTGTGCTGTGGCAGCATGGTGATTTCAAGTCCCTTAGCAGCATGTGCTGTTTCTATGTGCAGCTGGTGCAGTTAGCTATATAGGCTACCTGTGGAATGATGCAGACATCTGCAGTCCCATAGCTTTAAAGATGAGCCTCACTGCACTGCATAGACCAACTAGGTCAACTTGGTGTTTTCTCACATAAAGAATGGTTGATGTCAGCAGAAATGACTGCAGATTTGATCAGCGGTTGGTCATTCTTGTACGCATTACTCACCAGGTGACTCTCCACTGGAAATAGTTTGGAGAATGTTGGAATGGTGGAGAATGCTCATCTTTAATGGTGACTGTCTTTCTATTAAAACCTAATTGATTTAAAAGACTGACATCTGTGTTTCAAAGAATTGTATTAAAATTATATAACTAAACTAGATGATGAATATGTTTTTTTCTGAATATATTAAAGAATGTATTGTTCTTTAAAAGGCTGACAAACAGATGTTGACCATGTCTCAAGTCTGTTCCTCCATGAGGTGGAACAGTGAAGGGCTCATTGTCATGGGCTTGGCAAGAACAGTCTTGTTGAGACTTGTGTTCGTATTTATATTTGACAGTTGGGGAAAATGTCTGTCTGCTAATTAGTTACTTGCACTGTTGCTGAAGATCTTAAGCACTGAAAGAATGAATTCATGAAAAATACTTTATTAATCCCCCCAGGGGGTAAGTGTCTCTCTCTCTGCTTGTAAACCTGTGGGTTTTCAGCTGCTAGTATGATAATATAAATACTACGAATATAACCAGCCACTCAGTTGCTGAAAAAACTTAATCTCTATCTTCTTGGCAGTTGTCAGCTGACTTAAACAAGCTATGATTGGTAAAACTGGAGAGTTCTCATCAGTGTCGTCCATTTAATCAGTACAACAAACTGGATAGATGTATGATCATGGTGGAAGCGATTAATGGATAAAATAAGGTCAGAAAGAAGAAATAGGACACCAGTATGCATACATGTGTGCTTTTGTGTGTGGACAGTGTCTCAGTGCCTACTTTAGTGCTGTCACAGGAATGCTCCAGGGTTTAGTTTTCTGTGCCAAGAGATTGAGAAAGAATAGCCTTGCATTCTGCAGAGACTGCTAACCTCATTTTGCAGTGGGAAGTCTGTATTTTGTATCTAAACCAGGTGGGGAGCAAGCATGCAAAAGATCTGAAAGTTAAGTTTGGGAGAGTAGTAGTGTTTCAATTCCACTAAGTCCTTAGTAACTCTCTCCTAAAATCTTCTTTCAATGTGGTTAGGTGAATTTATGGGCTTTATAAATAGATCCAGCTGTAATTAAAGGGTACAAGTGTGGAAAAGGGAGACTGAATGTTAAGGAATGGCCTACTTACACTGCATTTGTTTGTTTTGCCTTAGTTTTCACTCAGCTATCATTGCAGTGCCTAACACATCAAGTCAGACAGAATAGGAACAAAATATGATTGTGCCAAATCTGCATGTTATTATTATGAGTATAGGCAAAGATACGTCAAGAGTTCAACTAAGATATACAACTCAAGACTCTTCCATAGTGAGGTGAAAAGTGGCACGTCAGCATTATTTAGAACACATTTAACCAGTTTAGGGCAGCTTGAGCACAGTGATTTTATATATAAAATCTCAATTTTGCATCATTATTATCCCTTATTGATTTAGATATTAATCCTCAACAGTGTTTCCATTATGTGACCTTCATCTCAAGGCTTTTTCAGTGTTTGAGTGTTCACATTTAAGGCGTACTATTTCTATATTGCTTCACTTACTTCCCAGTGAGAGTCTTGAGTGTGTCAGCCAGAACTGTGCAGTAGCACCATAATGGCACCAAACAAAACCACGCAATCAGCTCCATAATAAGTAGCAACATCTTATGTATGGCTCACATGTCTGATCGTCCAATGCAGCTTTTTGAAAAAAAGGGGGGAAAAAAGAGAAAATGAGAACATTTTCCTTCTGTCACTCCTCCTGGTTAGGAAGGGGGACTCCTGCGTTTGTGGATAAAGACTGATTAGTTGATGGCTGTGGTGAATTTAATGAGGCTCTCCCTTTGTCCTGGCTGTGGTCACTGATCCTCTCCCTTGACTCTGGATTATGGGGAAAGAGACAGCACACTCTGAGCCGCTAATTATTGTTGCCCTCCACCATAGTGTAAAATGTAATCATTAGGCTCGGGCCTTGACTGATGTGGGTCAGTGACATACACTATCCGGCTATCTAGATCTAGCAAGCTCAGTTTATTTCATGTTTATCTGTGTTTTATATTAATCAGCAGGGTAACTTTATTGGACTGGTAAATAATACTTCAAATACCCCAAATCCTGCCTTTTTTTAAGCAGGTTCAACACAACTGTCACATGCTTTACTTGCCACTATGACTAAACTACAGATATCACACTGGAGCTTTGTCGAACTGACAGTCAGCTCTTGTATTGTTATAGTGAGTTCAGGCCTTTTTTTTTAAGTAAAACATTATATAGTTATGAGTTTTTTGATAAACATGAACTTGTACCTGGTAAGATAGATACATTTTGTGTGCATTATGTATGCTAATGACAAAGAAACATATGTGTAAAACTTTGCTTCCTTTGTAGATATCAGTAAGATACTTCACCTAAGTTCTCCAACTTTATTTTGTACAAATTGGATTGGACTTGTTTACATCTTGACTGAGACACTATGTGCATGTCTAAGGAAATGGAAATCATGGTCATTCCTTATTCATTCACAAATGACGTAAGAGGAAGAAGTATATAATTATAGCCTGGTTAGTCAGAGGGTATGACAAACCATCCCCATTACATATGCCAGGCTAAAAGCAAGCCAGTGTGTCAGAGACAAAAATCAGTGAAGCCAATATTTGAAATGGCATTTGAAGTAATTAATTAAAGTTTCTTAATTTTGTTGATGGGGGGTGTTTTTGTTTTTATTTTAAGGTGGATCAAATGCAAGTTAACAGTATAGTGATGTATATCAGTAAACGGTACACAGTATGCATTGTTAATGTTGTGACCTCTACTTACATTATGGTCTGACTTTTACTTTGATTAGATAAATCCCTTCATGTACTGTAAATGATATACCTTTGACCAACATGTGTCGATCTTTGGAAACCCAAATACAACACAGTGAATGTGAACTTCCTTTTCTTGCTGTATTTTTGCCTTTGACCAACATTTGCCATCTGGATGTACCAACACAGGGCATGTGTTTTGGCCAGTTTTGGCACCGAGTTGAACGTTGTGTCCCAATGTGCTGACTGCAGCTGAACCAAACCGCTGGATGCCTGAAGGGCTGTGAAGAGTGACAAGAGAAGTGAAAGAATAAAAGCCAAGCAAAGAAGAGTACAGACAAGAGAGGCACAGAAGGGGGAAAGAGATGGAAAGAAAGAGAGAAGTTGAAGGTTGAAGGAGAAGGAGACCAAGCAGGAACAGTAGACCTTGGCTATGTGCTGACTATTGGCTGAGCTCCGCTCTGTTCTGTTTGTTTTTGCTCTATTTTTACTGTTCAGTCTGGCCCCGGTCACTGATGAATGACTCCATATGCAAGTTACATTTCATATGACAGAAATCATCCAGAGTGTTTTGGCCAGGTAGTTCAGGGGGAGTGTGAAGAGACATGATATGATCCATGGAAGAAAAAAGGATAGAAAATGTTCCGCCTTTTGAGAAATAGCTTGTGCCCACCTGTCTGGACTTTGTTTTTCTATTGAACAAAGAAGAGTGTGCTCCTGCATGTGGCATGTGAACTGGTGGTGGAAGTAAAGGACTTTAAATAAGTATGTACTTGCTGCAGTGACTATTCTGGTCTTACAATGGAGTCATGTGTTTGGGAAGTGTTTTTAGTGCTGGATAACCCACATGAGTGAGTGTGTACAATAATCCCCTCTGTCTGCCTCCTTCCCCTCGCTTCCTTTTCTCCTCTCTTCCTGATTTCTGTTTGCAGCTGCCTCACATCTCCAGATGACCTACTGTATGTTTGTGTGTGTGTGATTTGTGGTTTATCAAGCTAAATGGGGAGGAAGTGTTTCCTGAACTGGAAACTATCTTAAGCAGCAGCTAATATCAAATACACGTTACACCAAATCCGCCCGAATCAAATAAAATACTAGTTTTAGACTTTTTTTTTCTCGATTCAATGGAAGATGGTTATAGTTAGATACAGTAAATGGTTTCACAGTTGACAGATTTTTGGAAGTTTTGTAGAATAATTTGAGACATCCGAGGACTTGATGGATTATAATTGATTAGTTTCAGAATAATTCTCTTATATCACTCTGTTTTCTTACACTCCATCACTTGTCTGAAAGTGGTATTAAATTACTGACAGAGAAAAATGTGATAATTTTTGGAAGCATTAAATGATACTGGGGTGGTTATTTTGGCCTATCAATGTCTCTAATACTGAGACACATTCTGCTGGATTATTCAGTTTTTTTTTTTGTCTGCAGCTGATCAAAACAAGTGTATTGGTCCAAATGGCTGCAATGATAGGTCCGGAAAACTCTGGAATCTCCTGTCACCACAAAACCGTACGGAGTCCCAGAATTAGCCATTTTTGGAAACGGATACTTCTGGGTTGCATTAAGTCAGACTTGCTATGGCCTCGCCGCTCTAGAATTTCAACTCATTACGTTTATTCAAAACATCTACTTCCCACTGGTTGCCATGTCTGTACTTATCCATGTATTAATCTTTGAACGAAGGAACCTTGAGACTTGAGTCTGTGTAAGACACACATTTACACTTTGTATATTCTTTAGGAAAAGTTTGCATCCGTATTTGCATGCTCTCTTTCTGGACTCTACAACAAGTTCAAAAATTTAAACACTATATTTTGTGCTTACTGGAGCTTGAACTTTGGTATGACTGATTAGGTCACATTATAATGAGGAGGCATCATATGTAAATCAAATAACCAGGACTTTGTATTTGTATTTGAATCAGCCTGTCCTCAAGATCATGATTCTACTCCACTGTCCTTTGCTCACTAAGGCTGGGCATCTGGACTGAGTTAAAAAAGCAATACAAAATGTTAAGCAGCGGGGAGCTGAAGGGGGTGAACCTTGGGGGGTCGAAAGGGAGGTGCCAGAGAGGTGAAGTTGGGGGAGATTCTGTGATATGACATGACAAGTGGGAAAAGAGCACACTTATAAGGAAACGGTTTGAAGCACAGCAGTACAGCTGCAGCAGACGGGTGGCGAGACACGGGGGAGTAGTGTAAGGCCGTACCCGGGCCTCTTGGATTACAGACCCGCTGTGAAATGTACATGAAGTAAGAGTTCATAAAACTATGGCTAAAAGTGATATTGTATTGCCTCAAGCAAACACAGAACAGACTGACATGTAGCCATGATTTTAAATGGTTTGAAATTAGGTTGCAGACAGCTCCAGCTATGGATGTTGTTCACTCCTCCCCTTGCATGGAATGATGTGATTTGGGGTCATGCTTACCTCCGAGGGATGTCAAAGAAATAGTTGGCTGCTTTAGTTTGTCAATATGTGACTTTGACACATGATATCGGGAGTGGGAGATCAATGCAGCTCGTTCAGATGGCCGTGTAAATTGATTAGCATTGTCCATCACAGTTATGGTAATTCATTGGGTCAGACAGCTGGCTAGCTTGCATTTAGCAGTGGTTTGGAAAAGTAAGTGGTCAATGTCACGGGAGAAATAGCAAAGTAATGTGTATTATTCACAGGTTGGCTGAAATTTATGATCTCTAATCATGTTTCCCTGTTCTTTTTGCTCCTTTTCAGCAGCTTACTTGTTGTAGGGAAGATAACTTTGACCATGAGCACGGTCTACGTATCAAATGAATAGGGTAATATCACCACGTCAAAGACTGGATCCCTGTGGCTTCTCTCTCCTTTATGCTTTCCTTCAGACAGAGGCAGCAGATGCTCCTCAGCTCTGGTTTTATTGTTCGTGGCTAGCCAGCCTGGGAGCTGACTTAAAGACAGAGGATGGGGGAGGAGATGATCTTTGAGTGCCCTTTTTCTCCTTTTTTCTTTCTTTGTAGTTCTCTATCTGCGTTTGTCTTATTTAACCCAGTTGGTGTCTGTTGGGTGAGTTAATTCCCTATTTTAGGTACTGGTCCCTTTAAACAAAAGATTGCATATTTAATTAGGACACATGGCTCTAATGGTAGGTTTCTCAACCATTCACAGCCATTTTGGATGCAATTGCACCATCTAAAGAACCTCAGCCTTGAGGCTGATTTACCGCCATTCAGCAGCAGCAGCAGCAGGAGCAATCTCTCTCCATCAATGCCTGTGTGAATCTTTTAGAGAACATAAGCCATAAACCTCAGGGAAAACACATACAAAGAGACACACACAGAGTGAATCTGTACTTCCCTTGCTTCCGTCTCACATTGTGCTCAAGGGACAATGGTGCCTACTTTGGCAAAGAGCCAGCCCCTCTCATCTCCATTAGGTCATGCAGAGAGTTGTAATGTTGAGAGATACTTCAGTGGCCCCAGCTTCACTTTCCCTGGGGAGAGAAAAAGAGCTCAGCCTACATCAGTGTAGCTATCACTCAGATGCACCCTCAGAAGTGTAAGTCAACCTCAGTATTTTCATGCGTTTAAAAATTTAGTGTAAAACAAAATAGTTACATTTAACTTCAACACATATTGTTCAGCTTCACCCTAAATAACCTTCAGCAAATGCGTAATTATAAGCACACATTGTTTGAACAAGTACTAATTAAATCCTGAGTTTATAACTACAGTATCATCTGACAAAATCACCATCCGAGTACCTTTGAAAATGTCTGTACAGTAAAAAGTCAACATTTTCTTATGATGATGAATATACTTTGGTAAATAACTAATTTTCCCTCCTGTGCATATTTGTGCAAGAGATGGCATGCTAACCATTCTGAAATTGTAAAATATAACTGGATAAAAATAATTAACATTTTAGATTATTAGATTTCTTTTCCAAACCAATTTTAAAACTATTTTATAGATTAATTTATTAACTGAATTATTTTAATATTCCTTAAAAGACCACTTGTTACTACAGTCACAGCTAGTTTTCCACCTTTGGGTCTGTGCACAAAAAGGGTATAGCTCAGGGTTAGCAGAGCAACAGGTCCACCACTCCATCTGTGTCTGCACAGGATGTGTTTTGCCACAAAAGGTGTGCTGTAGGTTATCATGTTTGGCATGCATGATCACTTTAGTAAAATGCATAAATATGGGTATATGACACTGTTAGGATGTTTCTGTAGACAGCTGGATAGGTTAAGAGGTAGTTTGATATGTTCTCTTCTAAGTTCTTAGATTTGAAATGATCTCCATGGAGATATTACTTCACCCTTGCCAGAACAGAGCTGGATACATATTAATAAATAGGAAGAGATTATTGATGCGTTTTCCAGATTGTTATATTTTTAATTAATTTCACATTTATATTGATGCTTTCCCTGCAAAATTGTGTAAGATATGGTTCATTTTGATGAAACCTCTATTTATATATTTTATTTTTTTTGTCAGGTTAAAAAAAAAAGTGTAAATCTTAAGATGGTGTACAAAATTGCTCAATGGAAGTATTTCGTTATTGTCAATGTTCTAGTCAATGTCTTTAACAGAGATGCTAGGATAGTCATGTCCATGACTATTGATGGTGGGAGATGCTGACTCATGAGATCTGTTGGGGATCATCTGGTGATGTTGTAAAGGAATTCAGACGGTCACTACATGTGTGGGTCATAAACAGACAAGACTGACATCATGCCTTGTCTCCTTTTAAATTTTTCTGAGTTGAGTGTGATTCAAGCTGCTGAGGGAGCAGCACAGGAGAGGAAAAGAGAATCAACATTCTATAGACATAGATTGCGTGTAACATTTGAAGTTTGTTGACCCTGAATGTGTCATTGAGTTATTCACTCCCTGCCTAATATTTGAGTCAGGCGCTAGTGTCTCACCAGTGACTGGTTGCTCTGTTTACACAGTCTCCGTATGAGTATGAGTGCATGTGTTGGCTTGGGGAGGTCCATTAGGAAGAAAATTTACTATCTGTAGCACAGAGTGAGCGCATAGCACTCAAGTCTCTCGCACATCTGTACGCAAGATCATAAACCCTACAAGAGCTGTCCATATTAAGGCAAAATATTTCTTTTCACTCGACACTAATTGGTACTTGAGACTTAAAGTCACTCATCGTCCTCTTCCTTCATTTCGAGATGGAGGTATTTGGGTGAACAGTATCTAGTTGGCTCACTTTTGCCATTGAGTGTCAACAAATTCCTGTCTTGCTGCCAACTCCAGCATCAGTTATAATGTAGCGCTTCTTTTATGCAGCTGTTTCTTCTCTTTCTACTTTGTCAGAAAGATATTTACTTTGCTATCCACTTTATTTGATGAGGATACAATCATAATTTACTTTTTTGTTTTTGGAAATCTTGCATTTGATGAGTCATAATGGTCAGTGTTAAATGCATAACTCTGTGAAATATTGAATCCCAGACTATTTTTTATAATGGCTCCTCTGTGGCAGGATTTAAAATCTCTCTGTGCAGGAACTTGTGTGGTCTCTAGAAAAAGAACAAATTAACAGTAAAATGACTCTTGCTTGTCTATGAAAGGTTTGATATCTGCCAAGGGACAATACAACTAAAGCAGTTACTTAGAGGGATGCCCAAACATTTGCGCTTGCCACATTTCTTTGTGTTCAAAGGAAAAAAGTACGAGGGATTTAAGAATCATAGTGTTTTCTTGCTGCTCCACTTGTATTCTCTTTTTTTTTTTTTTTTTTAATTCTTCCACATGTCAAAAATACATCTAAAAATGCTGGTCATTCTCCAAACTTTTGCATACAGATAAAGATGAGTTGCATTTGTGACTTTCTGCAAGTCAATTGTCTTGCCGGGATAATGAGGGTTAGGTTGGATGAAGTAGCTGAGTTCAGTGGGGATGAGCAATACCTGTTCTTTAATAAGAAATGTCAGGTTTAAGGAGCTTGTTAGTTGTTGATTCCTCCTACTGCTCACAGTAGGAAGGTACAGAACCCGTTCGGCTCTCGTCCTGTGCTCTGCCGTCTCCCCATCAACCCCCAGTAAGCAGCTAAAGTGCCAGGCTAAGCCTACACAAAGCAGACAACCCTGAGTCTTATCTGTGGAATGCTGGGCATCGTCAAGAGGATCTCCTCTGCAGGGAGGAAGCTGTATTATCTCAAAGCCTCTGTCTCCTTTGATTGTCCCCTGAGACCTCTCCGTTCTATCGCACTTTTAGATGTTTACCTTTCTCCCCCTCTATCTTCCCCCAGTTTTTCCCCTCTTTTCTTTGGCCCATTTCAGCTTTCTTTCCCCCATGCTTCACTGCACAAATTGAGATATAAATCTTTACATCTTACATCCAGCATTTTATTTGTGTTTTTGAAAGTAGTTTGAGAAAGCAGCTCAGGAGTTAAAGTGACAAATTTAAACCAGACAGAGCTCATGATGGAGGATAATGATGATGCTGTCCTTTGTGGTCTCTGCAGCTTTGCATGCCTTGGCATTTTACAAGCTTGCATGTTTTTGGACTTGTGGTCAGCTTCCTTGGCAAATGCACAAGCTCATGAGTCTCAAGTGGCTTTATTTTTCGTTTTTATTTTTTTTATTTTTTTTATTGTAACCTAGATTCCAGAGTAACTTTTGTAAAGATGTTTTTTGTTGTTGCTGTTTCAACTCTTTATGAATTGTTACAAAATGTTGATTATTTTTGAGATTACATTTTCATTTTGTAATAATTATTTTGGTTGAGTGAGATCCTGTGTGATTATTGCTCATCAAAGTTCCCATTACAGCAGAGGAAGAGGAAACCACTATCTTTGCCTCTATGACCCACTAAGACACTTTTGAATGTAATTTAAAAGAGATCCTCTTGTCTAAGCTTATTAACTTAAGCCCTCTTTCTCTTTTTTTTTAGAAATTATACATAATTGTAAATTGGTCACTTACGTGTGAAATAGACCGAACAAATTTTATTTTGAAATGCATGCATGATGCATTCTGTGAGTGACCTGCTTTCCAGGATCTCTCCGTCTGTAATATTTCTTAATTTTCAAATAGAGAAAACAAACTGTTTTTTTTTTTTATTTGTTTGTTTGTTTCGGTGGTGATCCAGCTGAATGTTGCACCTAATCAGCCATGAAATACTGAAATAATATTTCATTGCTTCTGAACTTGACTTTGTAATGGTGAAGAGGGTTTCTGCTCTGTGTTGAGCTATCATCATGCTACTGTGGCAAGCTACCCACAGCAGCTGGCATTGTTAGTATTTTGGGTGTTGGCTGAAGTGTGAGAAAGCAGTCATCATTGTACAATGATCTGGAATGCTAATCACAGAGTGGTGTTGCTCCTAAATGATTTTTAATTATAAAACTGTTCAATAGATTGTCACGTGAAAATCAGAAACTTGTTTGAGCCCACTTTGGTGCAGCTGCAGAAATAATTAGGTTAAGTACATATTGATGGAGTAAGTTTTTTTCTTATTATGAAGTAGGACATGAAAAAAATATAATCACAATTCAATTTCAATTCTTTTATTTGTTTTAAAAAAAAGAAGAAGAAAAGAATTGTAATCTCAGAGGGGACAGAGCCTTTGCGGTGGCAGCTCCTCGGTTGTGGAACTTGCTGCCACTGCATGTTGGACAGGCCTTTTCACTATCCAATTTAAATCTCTACTTAAAACCCATTTCTTTTCTTCGGCCTTTGACCCAGTGTGAGAGTTGATTTTATTATTATTATTATTTTATTATTATTATTTTGTTTTGATATATTTTTATCTTGTTATTATCATTTAAGTTTTGGTCTTATTCTAAGTTTTTAAAAATTATGTTCTTGAATTAATTTTATGTATTTAAAGTTTTTTATGTACTTTTACTGTTCAGCACTTTGGTCAGTACCTATTGTTTTTACAGTGAAGTAAAAATGAAGTTGGCTTGGCTCGATCATGATATAGTTTTGTTAATGTAATCTCTTCATTTAGAATGTTTCATATTGGATGGCAGCCACAAATGATGCCTTTATTGTTTTTTTGTTAGTTGAACTGCAAAAACATCAGTTCACATGTCCATACTTTCTGCACAGTTGCTGGAGTGGTGTCTTTTCAGGTGATTCAAGAAAATGAGTCCCGCGTCTCATTTTTGGTGTTCACTAACTGGTGACAAAGGTTGCATTTTGTATCAATCTGTTCTTCATCCTTTTTCTGGCAAGTACCTGACAGTTTGGGAAGATAATGCAAGTTCCATTGTAGTCTCACCTCATGTTAGTGGCTCTCTTTAGCTAAACTCATTCTGTCCTACATTTTTATTCAGTTTTTTCTTCAGTCCATTGGGAAGTTATTGTTTTAAAAAAGATTAACCAAAAAAAGACAATATATTTATTTCTTCCCTTTCGGCAGTTGGCAACCAGTTTAGAGGTACATTACCACCAACTAGTGGACTGGAGTGTGCTGAAGGTTACACAACTGGCTCATTAGATGGAAACACTGAAAATATCTAGTGTTTATCACCAAGATTGACCTAAATTTAATCGCTTTTATCATCCAGCCCTATAGTGGAGAGTTGCACAAATAAGTAGATTTAAGCAGATGGCACGCTTTGATCAAAAATGAACCTTAACCCACAAAATGATGATATACTTTTATTCAATAATTGCTATAAACAAAGCTAAAGGTGGTCCAATGAAATATTAGCATGTGACCTTTTTTTCTGTAGCAAACTTTTGTTTTGACCAGGCAGTATAAGTCATCCATGGTTTTTAATCATGATGTGTTATGCAGAGCTGTTAAACTCACTTTATCCTGTTGGAAAAGTCTACAGTACTTTTATTAATGTCATCACCTACATCACTTCAGAGACAAGATGCATACACTGGTGAACGTCTTGCTTCCGAGAGTGTCTAGCATGCAGTCATTACACCATTTGTGGTTTACCCCAAGTGTTCTCTGTTTTTGTCTTTGTTGTCATCACCGAGCAGAAGGGTTGAATTTCTCTGCACCATCTGCAGCAGCAACGTATGGTTTAAGTTTTAGCAGCAAAGTTATTGAAACGTTATAAAACAACATCTGAACACATGAGCTATATACGCTTTGACATCGTTGAAATGAAAGCACAATTTAATGTTCAAGTTGTTCTAATAGATTAAGAATGTTTTCAGATGTGAGGAAACGGCAAACTGAGAAGTGGTTGCATTCACTCCATTTATCAACTAGTTTTTCACTCGGTGAAAGCAAAAACATTGTACAAGTTTCTCTTTGTCTTAATGGGTTTTTTTTTCCCACTTTGTTTTTAGATTTATCCCAAAATACGTTTTCTGTTATGGCTTCAGCTTACATATAAGATATGCAGGTGTCCTGTGATGTGATTATACTTTTATAACCATGCAGATGTTTCTTTGTAAGTACCATCTATGTGCTTTACAATGACTACCAATAAAAACAAAGGTCTTACAGGATGAAGGTGTCACAGGCCTCTGGCGTCACATTGTCAAATCTTTACATAGAACTAGAGTTGTTTTTGCTTTTTTCCTGCTCATATTAGAGACACTCTGCTGGCATGTGTTCAGAGTGAAAATGTGATTACCACAAATTGGCTTCCTATTTAATTTGAGACCTTGTTTATTTAAAAAAAAAAAGAAAGAAAAGGTTTTGTTGTTTTTGTTTTGTTTTGTTTTTTTGTTTGTTTTTTTACTCTTTCTTAGAGCTGGAATTACCCTTCAGGGTTGCACAAGTACACTGGGTTTTATCAAAAAAGATTTACCGCTCAAGCCAGTCGTCCCCTAAGCCTTCATCTCAAATGTCGCGCCATGATCCGTGTGGATTTGTGAAGATGAGATTTATTGTTACTGATCAGTTAATCTGTGATCTGCAGGTGCTGCGTGGTGAGACAGAAGTAGTGGCTGTGCGGCATGGTGAGGCCACTACCCCTGGCTCAGGATGAGTGTCAGAGATGGCGCTGCCACCATGGCAACGAATACAGGTGGAGGGGGAGGTGGGCTAGCTAGCCCCAACGATCATGATGGGCGCACATACCTGCTTCAGATATATCCACGGTTGCCAGCCCAGCCTTCCACCTGTTGCAACCTTAGGTGAGTGCCTGACAGCGTCACGGATGGAGGATGTTTGCAGAATCACGTTTTCTGTTGATTAAAACCTTGGGTTTTCTTTCTTCAGAGTTCAGAAAGATGCAACAGCAGCCTCTGTGATCTCAGATGCTGCTACGATACTGGGGCTGGACCCTGGCCATCTGTATGTGCTGGCAGAGGTGAAGGAATGTGGTGGGGAAGAGTGGGTACTGGAGGCTGGAGACTTGCCAGTGCAGAGGTTTCTTCTGTGGCCTCGAAAAGCCCAGGAGCAACATCCTCAGAGCCTTGGCTTTTACTTCTTACTACAGGTAAAGTTGACATGTCACTGCTTGTGTTATAGTCAAAAGGAGATGTGTTCCAACTATCTGAAAATTGCATTGTGCTTCCTTCTGCTCTGTCTTCCTCTTTGTTGCCAGTTTCAGTGAGAAACAAAACCAAGAAACACATCTTAGGTAATAAGTTGCACACCAAAAATGGCAAATGTGTGCGTTTGAAAAAAACAAACAAAAACCAAGTAAATTGACCGCAAAATATAATTTCCCAGCGCAACATGTGACATTTGAAATGAGTGAGAAGGGGCTTTCCTCAGTAGTTTTTAGCCATTTAAAAA
The DNA here is from genome assembly GCA_037177055.1 of Atherinosoma microstoma. Classification (NCBI taxonomy): domain Eukaryota; kingdom Metazoa; phylum Chordata; class Actinopteri; order Atheriniformes; family Atherinidae; genus Atherinosoma; species Atherinosoma microstoma. Next base: position 16,675,804 of record JBBBVU010000015.1, on the reverse strand, counting down.
ATCCAAACATCCCAGAATATTTTTAACCTGTCTACAAACAATTAGGCTTAATTTCCCTTTCTTTTTCTTTCTCTTTTTTCTATTTGATGCAGGAGAGGAATAATGATGGCTCTATCCATTATGTCCACCTCCCACCCTTGTCCAAGGAACAGGAGCTCACTGTCAGGGGCTTCCTACCCCCTCCCCAGGATGATTTTGCAGACCTCTGCAACCTGCCTGTCCTCAATGAAGACAGCATATTAAACAATCTGCGCACACGCTTTCACAAGAAAAAGATCTACACCTATGCAGGCAGCATCCTTATTGCCATCAACCCCTTTAAGTTCCTGCCTATCTACAACCCTAAATATGTCAAGATGTACGAGAACCACCAGCTGGGCAAACTAGAGCCTCATATTTTTGCCATCGCAGATGTGGCCTACTATGCTATGCTCAGGAAGAGGGTCAACCAGTGTATTGTTATTTCTGGGGAGAGTGGTTCAGGCAAGACCCAAAGTACCAACTTCCTGATACACTGTCTGACGGCGCTTAGCCAGAAGGGGTATGCCAGTGGAGTGGAGAGGACCATTCTAGGAGCTGGACCAGTCCTGGAGGTAAGATGCTAACACATGTAACAGCTGAGCTAAAATGGTGTTTGTTTGTTTGTTTTTATATTGGTAAAGTACTAGACCTGAACTAACAACCAGCTCATCCTGTTGAAATTAGTGTAACCCATTGTAGCTCAAAGCCTGCTGTGATCTGGTTTGAAAAATGGATTGAAAATAATGTGGAGAGGGGTGATGGGTAAACTCTGGTATAAATAGAATGAGTTAGTGATACATACTATTTTAGTATGGCACCATGCTAAAATAGTATGTTTTCATCTGTTGAATAAAAATAGTATCACAAATCATCTGCTACAGAAGTCTACATATTTGTTTTGCTTTAGTTGCAAGTCAACTGTAAGAAATGTTGCTCCTTTAATTAAGTGACATTAATTATTTGGATGGCTTTTTAAAAATAATTAATATTGCTATGACAGGAGTTGCATTTAGAGATTATTGTCTGCTGTTTTCAATTTAAAAAAACATTCAATGATGCTATCCGATCCCACGCCTGCTCTGAGTAAATGTACTTTCAAGCTGCTGCATGAACTGAACGTAATGTTCTCACAATAGTCTATGGACAGGGTAATACTGTAAGAAAGAAGAAATGAAAAAAGATCAGGGGAAGTTGCTTTGTTAACCCCTTCATGTTGCTCTGTGCCTGTGAAAATGTGAGAATCTAGAGAAGATGAGGCTATTAATTTGTTTCCTGTCTCCTTCCACTTTTGAGAAAACACTTATGGTTCTTATTAAGTTAACTATGCTCGTTCTAATCTTGGTTTCCTGAGGGTGATATTTATTTCTCGCTGTTTCAGTCAGGTGACTTTGCTCCTCTTCCTGCTTTCTCTTCTGTTTCTCGCTCTCTGCTACTGCTAACAGACCAGAATGAACAAAAGCTACTACCGAACAGAAACATGAATCCTGCTGTCTTTTTTAACAAGGCTGAGCTGCCATCTTTCTGATACACAAGAAAAGCTAGTTTTAATGATCTATAAATAGCGCCAGTATAAATATAAATTATATATCCAAGAAAACTTCTGTGTGTGCCGTCTGTGTGTATTTGTGTGTCAAGTCTGAAAGTTGCAGAATTGTGTAACAAGGTGAAGATTCAGCTGTGATATTAGACCACAAACAGCTTAGTCACGTCAGAAGCTTTGTCGCTGATGTTTAGTTGGATAAAAAAAATCAAATAGTGATAGCCGTTTCTTGTGAAGTTGTGAATAACATGAACTTGTTAATGGTAATTAGTTATAAAATCTGTGCTCATAGAGTGTTAATTGTTCAGTCTGGCTTCTTGTCTGGCATTTCTCAGATCTATATAAGTGCCAGAAAATAGATAATACCTCACAGCAAGAAGGTTGCTGGTTCAAGCCTCAGGAGGGGTTAGAACTGGGAGGGGTTTTCTGGTTCGAGCTTGCGAGGGGTTTGAAAAAGTGGCCTTTCTGTGCAGAGTTTGCATGTTCTCCCCATGTATGCGTAGGTTCTCTCCGGGTACTCCGGCTTCCTCCCACAGTCCAAAGACATGTATGATAGATTTATCTGTCACTCTAAATCCTCCCTAGGAGTGAGTGTGTGTGTGCGTGAGTGGTTGTTTGTCTCTGTGTGTTGGCCCTGTGATGGATTGGCGACCTGTCCAGGGTGTACCCTGCCTCTCGCCTGCTAATTGCTGGGATAGGCTCCAGCCCCCCCCCCCCGCAACCCTGAATTGGACTAAGCAGTACAGAAAATCAATGAATGAATAATAGAAAATACTTTGTTCTAACAACAAAAATAATTTAAAAGTGATTTGTGTTAAATCAGTTTGTGATATTGTTTCATATTAATTGCCAGCTCCTGAATCTGATCAAAACAAAATTGTATCATGGCAGAAATTGTGATATCAGCAAACACTGAATCATTATCCACTGTATCAGTATGATATTTTATCAAGCTCAAGCTTGATACAATTTACACCCCTGGGGTTACAACCCTTAATTATAACTAACTCACCAGGTATTGAGAACTGGTATTGAAATGCCAGTTTTTTCTTTCCCGCATATCATTTGTAAACCCCTGTTTTCATGTCAGATCTGAAAAAACAAAAACGCATCCAGTCCCACCTATGCTGAATAAAAGATGGGAAATTCTAGGTTTGACTACTTGAGTTAGTGTTGCATTACATTTTTACAATTCAATAATGGAGGGAAGACAGCATGACTGTGTGTACACAGTACAAACATCACAGTACAAGTACAAACATCACCCGTGACTGTGCATATGTCCATCTGATCCAATGTGAAACCGTTCTCAAAGAAAGTTTATGGAGTTTCTTGAGTAACCAGTGATTTCTATAGGCAATGCAGATTTTTAAAGAGTTTATTGCTTTGTGCTAACTAACAAACTGTTCCATTATATTCAAGGAAAGACGGTCATCTATATGCTTGATATCTTGATATCTGAACACCACAAACCACTTAAAATTGCTTTTGCCACACAAATCAATGCAGAAAGTAGACATTACTTGGCTTTAACAAGCCTGGTTTTACCTTAAAGGTAGAGTAACACAACAATATTTCTTTGCTTAAGATAATTCCTCGAGGTATGTGGCAAAGAACTGACTGTACAGACTTTACAGATTTGTTTTCTTCCTTTTATGAGTTAATCAGTTCTGAGTCTCCTCATGCAATCCTGCTGGTGTGTGTAGTTGTGCAGTGGCATGAACATGTTTGACCCGAGATCACATTTTATTTGAGAGCGCTTGCTGTCTGTGATTGAATCCGATTGTTGTAAGTTTAGATGAATAGCAAGGGAGGAGATCTGTCAGGGATGCCCTCTGTCTCTGCACAGTCACCTGAGTAATGTGTAGACAAAAAGCTAAAATCCCAGTACTTGGATTCAGTTTGATAGCCTTTCTTGTTGCAGGGAATTAATGACTCTCGGCCCTGATCTGGAAGTAAATCTCCACATACTTTTCAGTTTTATTTCGCAGTAATGTGGCCAAAATAGACCTTAAGCCAGAAAAGGCTTATGTGGAATGTGGTTTATTCAAAGTACAAAATGGTGCTGAAAAGCAAAAAAACCCCTGATTTATTAAAGTAAGTTCTTTGGAAAATATAACACTTGGACTCTGTTCAAAATTAAACAGATTTTTAAATGGGAGCTGGGCAGAAGCTGTTGGTTTGAAGCTAATGACAACATAACAGGATGGGCAGCTACAGTAACATGGATGTGCAGCGTTTACGTGTATCATCTATCACGTCTCCGTCCTCTCCGGACCATCTGACTTGATGCTTGAGCTTTCAAATAGATTCTTTTAGATCCATGCAAATAATGTTCACCACGGGTCCCTTGATGTGTGTCAGTCTGTCAGATTCTCTGGTTCTGGAAGACAGATTGTGGAATGAAAGGGGAGGCGATGTGATATATTTTTCCCCCTCCATCAGCACAGTTCTGGTCCCTTTGGCAGACTTGCTGCCACTCTGCTGCTCACTCTCCAAATCCAGTGTGTCTGTCAGCCCAGTTCAGAGCTGCGGTTGCAGGGCCAGACAGGGAGATGGCCTTGGACTTTTCTGGTCTGGTCAGTAGAGGTTGAGACTGGGTTGCATCTGGGACCAGTCAGGCAATCACAATACACGTTGAAAAGTTATGCATTTCCTCTTGGCATCATCATAGGATGCGATCGTACATTTTACATGAGAAGGTTGGAAGATTAACAGAGACTGCTGCTTATGAGGTTTTTCCACAGTATTCAGTGCAAAGAAACTTTTCCAGTTGGTTAATGTAAATATATTTTGTGCTTCTTACTCATAAGATGTCTGACATAAAACAAATCTTGCTTTACTGAATAAACTCAGAAGTAGTCTCGACACTTGTGGTGGATCTTTCTGGACAAGTTCCAGTTCAGACATTATGTAGAGTATAAAACATTTTTTTTGGAAAGTTTTACTAATGGGGAAGTTTTGCTTTGACATAAGGATTTTATTTTGCTCTTTTTTTTTCCCCCAATGGAAGCTGATTAGATTATAGTGGTCAAAAATGTGTGCTTATGCCTTTGTGTGAATGCACAAGCTATAGTGGAGGTCTTGAGGCCTGGGGATTACATTTTCAAGAGATGAGATCATCATTTGTGGTGCTTGATTCTGGCTATGTGCCGTGTTACTGGCAGATTGGATAGCTCCAACCTGAGACCATTTGGAAATGCTGCTGTCCAACTTCAAGTAGGTCAGTCGTTATTAACATTATTATTCAACTGTAATCTATCAGTGGTCTTAGTTTGTCTTGAAAATTACATACAAGAAAGATTGTTTACAGCACTGAAACTTTAAAAACAAAGAAGCTTCCTGCCTGCACAAGAGCTCACTAACTCTAAATGAGTGCGTCACCTGTAAACTGGTTTGACTGGCTGATCTTCTGTTATGTGGTTACCTGTTACATATCTGTATTCTTTTGCCTGACTTTGATGCTTACCTATTCTAAATGTCAGCAGGACCTGCCTCTGTTTGAGCATGTTGGCTTGTGTAGTGTAGGACTGCTTTTTATTCTATGCGATAGCTTTGGTTAAAGATTCAGGATGAGCTTACTGGCCCGTAGAGGTTAAAAAAATGTGGTTTGATGTGTATGGATAAATGTTTTCAGTGGATCCAAGTTAAGTTATCTGACTACATCTTAAACCATGTTTTTAAAAAGAACATCTGCCATCTTTTCACTGGTGTAAAGACAAAGACGGTAGACTTATTAATTTCTACAGTATTCTGAATTGCTTTCATTTTAACATCAAAGTGAAGTTTGTTACCAGTTAAGCAGCTTACTTGGGATAAAACCAGTCTCTTCTGGCCCTACAAAAGGACTTTCAGTATGATTTACTTCAAAGAAAGAAATCAGTTTTGTTGTAGACTTTTTTATGCCTGAATTTTCCTCTTATGTAAAGTTCTTGATGTAATGAAGGATGAATTAATTGTTGATTCTGCCATCCACCAAATGATGTTATTGATTTGGGCCCTATCCCAATACCCACACTACGTCCTATGGTCTTCTAGAAGTGTGCACTTGGTAGAAGTGCACGTAAGGGTTCGAGTGCGCAGGTTACAAGCGTGGGAAAAAAAGCAGAATTGGGACAGTGATGGTTACGCCATCAACCTGTGCCATTACATAATTTCTGCGACATCCACGATGATGACCGATGGTTGTGTTTGCTATTCTGCTGCTTAAAATGATCATAATGAATATGAAATAATTAAATTGGCTGCTTTATGACTGGTTGAAAACAAAAAGCGATTAGATTGTTAGCATAGAATATCCGTAAATAAATATAGATGCATATCAGTAAAATAACTCTCGGATATTTAAAGCATATTTCAAAGTAACCAGGCAAACTTCAAAAATTCTTACACATGTACAGCGAGTAAAAGAGGAAATATTTCAATACTTTAAGAAATTTTTTTGGCAAAGGAACTGTATCGCCAAACATTGCCATTTTCACACTTTTTTGCTTCAAACAGGACATGCAGCTATGAATTGTGGGTAATATGCTTCGGCGAAGTCTGCATAGATGCAGATTTTGCCGAAGTGTGGACTGAGGGTGCAAAGGGGGCGGGGCCAACGTCCACTCGGGAGAATCAGGACACCCTACACACTCGAACCCTCAATGTGAACGTGCAATCCAGGGGCACAAGGGTGGAAGTGCGAATATTGGGACAGGGCCTTAGTTTTTAAGACATAAATAATCTGCTCTATCATAAACATCAATACCATGTAAACTTCCTTTTTATTTGGTAGGATTAACCACATAAATAAAGGCTGATATAGATTTTAATGGCTCCACAAACGAGACCTCTCATCCAGTAAATATACATGTTAATACTGAATATCCTGGAACAAGTTAGGAGCTGAATGCCTTGCACTTTTTCTAATGATCAGCTGCTAAGGTTATCTGTACAGTAGCCTTGTAACTTGGTACACATTCCTGTTCCCCAGGCTCCTCCATGCCACTTTGTCTCACAGCTCCAGACAGGAAGTTCCTATCATCCGGAACCCTTTTACAGGAAGCAGCTACGACACAGGAAGTAAAGGCAGTAGTTCCCTCTGCTGTTAGCTCAGTGCCTTGAAGGGTGTGGATAGTGCAGAGTACTGTATTGTTGTTCAGGAAGTGCAGAGGAGTAACTGGCCATTCTGTCTGCTGATCTATTGTTTATCTCTTGTGTATGAGTAGTTATTCAGGGTGGGTGACTTTGTGTACAAGTCTGGGAAAAGCTGGCATTATGGTGTTTAAGTCACCACGTCAAGCCAATGAGTCATAAATGTACTCACAAACAAGTATGTATACTCAATCCATCCATTTGCAATACCCGCATATTCCAGTGCAGGGTTGTGGGATATGTATACAGTATTTCTAAATACATTCCTGTAATCATACTATTTAGAATCTTACTAGAATGCAGAACATGCCTCTCCTTTCAGTCCATGCTCATCTTACATGTAGCAGCAGGCTGCAGACCTCTTCAGGGTCTATTCGTGGGACTAAGACCACACCACAAGCTGGGGTTTGATGTGGTACTCATCTAGAACTGGGTGGAGCTGCTTTAAATGTCTCCAATCTGGTAAAACACAAGACCACAAGAGGAGCTAAAGTGGTACTTAAGGTTTTATCCTAACTACTGAAATTGTTTATATCTGACATTGTTCTGTCCTTTAACTAGCTTAGTTAGCTCTCACCTGTATTCATTTTATTCATTTTAGCATTTAAAACAAGATCTGTCCCATGAAAATAATCAGTTAAAATGAAAGATCTATTTTCTTATTTAGTCCAAAGTTGAGACTTTGGATCCAGGTGGGCTTCTTTTCATATTTTTGGGTTCCTGTTCACCTGCTGTTAAGGGGTGTGGATGTTTTGTTACCTCACCAAAAATGTAAATTCTGCAGGAAAATTTCAATTTGACTTCTTTATTGGTGCATACTTACATATTTCATATTGTGACTTGCAAGAGTAAGTTATCTGATGGGCCTTAAAGTGTGATGTATACTCAAAATGTTGAAATTCCAGTGTGGCCTGTGATGTTCAGACTAAACAGGCTCTAAAGTTCAGAATTGTTGAAATTCTTGTGCTAGATAAAAAACAAAGAATAGTTGTGTGTTCCTGTGTGAATTGTGATCTCTCTGTGCTGCACAGAATGACACATCATAACCCTGTTGCTTTGTTTATGTGGAAGTTGTTCCTGTTTGCAGATTCAGCTTGTCTTTGCTTCCGTGCATGTGTCAGTATTTATAGATAATTGACCTAAAATACAGATGATTGTGCAAAATATTACGAAACCAAAGTTTACACAGATGTTTCGTCCTGTGGAGATTTTGTGGTTCATTGTATAATGCTGATAAAGTGAATGTATTTCAGAGTTAATAATGAAGGGTTAACATTAGTCTATTAATCCTTCCATATGGCCAGGAAATGCATATCATTCACAAGAAACTTAGTTTGTGGATGTGTCTGATTTGCTTTCCAGACTTTGCTAAAAATAGAATTTATTTATTATTATCAACCATTGCATCCTGAAGTAATTACAGATGTCCTTTTTTTTTTCTTCTAACCACCACTACCACAACTTTATTTCCACCGTGCTGTCATCACACACAAGTTAGTTTCCACAGCAGTTTAATTCCAGCTCCCTAGCTTTTCTCTGATAACGGGCGTAACACTTTATAACATTGTTTATTGTCTTTGTTCAAATCAGTAAACCTTCAAGGACTATAACTAGAATTTCTTTTTTTCAAGTGGATCCCAAAATAATCAAGACACCAATTACTAATTCTTGTTTTGTCCTTAACACCACTCAAACATCTTCCATTCGAAATTATAGATAACAGAACTACAGCAAACATTTAGTTTATTTTCTTGTGTTGTTCATGAAGATTAATTCATTAAATCTTCCAGTTATTTCAACTGTTATATCTTTTCAGCAATGAGAGTATTTCTATGTCATAGTGTTCAAGACAAAAATATAGCAAACATGTATTTGGCTCCTCGGTACTGCTGCACTTCACAGTAATTATCTGGAAGCAACAGCCGCTCTAAGTGCCACTGATGTCCTTATTGAACTTCAGAGAGTCAGTTCTTTGTTAAACCATTCAGATGGGTTAAGCTCCAGGGTTTAAATCTTGGTGGTAGTACATACTGTTGACCTGATGAGAAGTCAAACTGTTGACATGTGATCTCACCAAAGCATTTTTCACATTCAAGACAACAAACAGTGATTATTCTGTCATCAAGTACCATAGCTGTTTTGCAGCCATGAGACACTTCATCACCCTGCCGCTTGGCTGTCCAATTGAACCTGTAATTGACAAATATATAAACTCAAGTCGGGCAAAAAACATATGATTCACACTTGTGGGTTTTAAGTTTCTGCAACTGAAAGAATAAGCTCATCCACCAAGAGGTTGGACTCATTTTTGCATTGGCCGTTGCTGTCCTCTGAATGTGGGAAAGGTCTTTGAGGCACTTGGATTATTTAGGCCTTTGTGTGTGTACCCATGCTGTAGTGAGGTGTCTGTGTCAGGGCCTTGGCAGCGCCTCTGGAAACACTTAACTGAAGCTCTTTTGAGAAGCAAGACTAACGGATACAGCCAACGTTGTAGAGCTACACTAATACGATTTTTGTTTTTTGGTTGTTTTTTTTATACAAATAATAATGGTTTTCTTGTCTTTGATTTGTCCTGCTTGTAGGAATGTTAAAATTATGTCTAAATTAACAACGTATGACAACTTTAAGAGCACAGAAAGTTGTCTGTGGGAAGTTCACATCAAATTGTCACATCATGAACAAACAATCTTGAACAAATCATACGACTATCAACATTTTTCCTTCTTTTCATTTTTCTTCCTGTTTCTACTAGAACTAATTCAAGTATTTCAGGTTTTTCTTAGTGTTTTATTTATACTTTGTCATGTCTGTCTTGCTTACTTGTTGAGGCAAACAACTCATAAATCATGTTTTTTATAGAGGCGCACGCCCCTAGTTTGGTTTGTAAGAAGTTGGTGAATGCAATGTAAGTAGGTTAAATGGGGATGTGAGACTTCATACTGACTGTTTAAGTGGAAATGTACAGGGAGTAAAACTTCCAGGGAAGCTAACTCACCACAGCAATAATGAAACAGTCAAAACAGCAATGTGTCTTGAGATAGAAATGAAACCTGAATCGTGCACATATGGTTACAGATTGCTGAGGCCTCACATGCTCCCCTTTTCTTCCTCTCTTCTTCTCAGCCTCTCTTTCTTTCTTTTCTTTGTTGATCATACTTGTGTGCAAACCGTATTTCATAAGAATGCAGATTAGACCATGTCTTTCCATGGCCATGCTTTGGCAAGCCGTTGATCTGCTTCCTCATACCTGCTGAGCCTTCCAACCAATCAGAGTGACTGCTGATGGGCATGTTTGAATACAAATGATGCTGCGAGATGTTTAGAATTCCCTCCATGGCACAGCAGACTGGGCTTTGCAGAGATTTCCCAGGGTTTTGTTCTCCTGGCTGCAAAGGTTTGTTGAGGGAGGGGTTTGAGAGCAGCACTAGGCACAGTGGGCAACATTGAGCACTGAAACACTCAGCTGCAAAACACGTCGACAGATCCACAGAGATGGAACAAAAATATTACTTTGTAAGCACAGGAGTCACATGAAAGAGTAAGATTAAAAGGAAAAATAACAGATTTAGTGCAAATATGTGCTGAATACTCTCACAAAGAAGAGAGGGAGAAAACCCAAAGTGGGGTAGAGGCTTTGTCTGTGCAAGTCAAGGCTACACTGAAGATAACTATGGTCACAGACAACTGAACATATATTTCATCATCCAAAAACAAGCAACAGCTATTGCCTAATCCGTCCCTCAAGTGTCAAATTATTTAAAATCACATTTTGGTTTGATAGCTTTAGTGCACTGTATTAAAATGAAATAATAGAATTTTTTTTTTTTTAATTTAAAAATTGGCAATCTTGCATACAACAAAATCACAAAATTGGGGTTCTGAAAAGAAAATAGGTCAACGGTTCATCCCAAAGAATCTCTACCAGGTTTGTGTTTGTGTGTGTATCTGTATGTACTCTGATCAGTCCCAACACCACTATATCAAATTGACTCTGGAACTGCTTTAGAAAATACAATGTGGCTCCTATTTAACATGCACTGAGTCAACTTCCCCTGCAGTGGGCTTTTGTTGTGTGTATATCTGTAACCATGTGAACACGCACATCATGAAGAGAGAAAAGACTGCTTTTCTGTTACCGTATCAGTGCAGTAATCAGGGTCCCTCACTGAGGCCTGGTGGCTGGGCTCTCTGTGCCTCTGGCATGGTTAGAATTTGCCCGAGGACTTGGGAAGGACTGTGGTCCTCTGTTTTTCTGGTCTGACACTGGCATACAGGGGTACTAGCCTAGGCTCATTTATCATTACTGACCTATGCTCTTTTTGTATCTTTCTGTTATTCACTCTCTCATCTACATCCACACACACAAATAAATGGAGTGAATAAGGAAAAAGATATTGAGGGAGGAAAGAAAAGAAAGATCGATGGAGAGTGTGAGAGGAGTGCAAAAGGAGATGGTGAGTTGCAGATGCTCACCTCCCCTTTAAGAACCACCCAGCATAAACACATTTGTCCTAAAACACACCCCCTTTTGCAGTTTTACCTCAGTCTCTAATGTTGTCAGGGAGATTTGTTGTTGTTGACTTCAATAATGCTGAGAGAGAGGTGTTTACCTTGAAGTAAACTCCACTCCACATTATGTTCTAACTCTCAGATGTACCTCCATATATGGTGTGAAAGTAACACCGTTAATAACTGAACTTCCAGACATCATACGTGAGCTGCAAGTTACTAAAACATTTTAGGGGGCAAAAGTTTATTCAAACAGCTGAATCTGATCTTCGTCATCCTGCACACACTTCTGGTCCAAGACTGTACAACTATCTTTCTTCCTCTTTTCAGCTTGCTTTGGTTTTTTTAGGAATTTGCCCATTTTCTTGTTTTTTTTAATGCACTAAAAGCGAAAACAGATATTGAATTGTTGAATGTATGAATTTATTCTCATAATAAATGTATGTTGTGTTTTTATCTTGTTTGTCAGGCATTTGGTAATGCCAAGACAGCCCACAACAACAACTCCAGTCGCTTTGGAAAGTTCATCCAAGTTAATTATCTGGAGAGCGGAGTGGTCCGAGGGTAAGTAATCAGCACCAGGTATACATGAGTGTTTTTTGCAATTCAGTTTGGAAAATGTACTGTCATTGCTACATCAACATTCACAGTACTAGTATAGCAGAAGACCTCTTGAACTGCAATACATGGAAAGGGATAGACCGTGTTTTATACCAGACATTTTGGAGGTTTAATAAGGGCTGCATTCAACAAGGAAGTAGTTCTGCTTATGTACAATCTTTCTTCTGTTTTAATGTACTTTTCAGCAATGTAAAGCACCTTGAGTTGTCCTGCACATGAAATGTGCTATATAAATAAATTTGCCTTGCCTTGCCTTACATGCTCTACAACTAATGCAGCATGCACAGGTGCAGATGTGGAATGCAGCTGTTGGTACCTGAGCTCAACATCTCATACTGAAGGATTTGTTTGTGTATCACACATCATATTCAATTATATTGCTTTTTGCATGTTTTCTCAGTGTTATGCATCCATGATTCCAGCAAGTAATCCTCCAAAATCTTTATTGTGAGCTATTCAGCAACGTTTAAATATTTTCTTTGTAGTTGTTGTTGTTTATCCTTCTGTAGCTTATTATCAGAATAATCTACCTCTCAGTAGCCAAATATCTTCATCTTTACTTTTTTTATGATTGGTCATGCAACTCTTCCTATGCACAGCATGTATGTGGACTGAAGCTATCAACCACAGACATGCTCTTCCTTTTTCTTAGCAGTCATTGTCTAGTTGGGAGCTGCATCAAAGTCCGGTCAGCTGTATCACTTCCCCATTTTGAGTAGAGAACAGCTGCTCAGTATAGTGTCTTTCAAGAAAACGTGGTATTAAATGTGGAAGAGGTGATATCTTCTCAGCTTCACTGTAGGTGGGCTTCCCTGGCCGGAAATTCCCCCAATGGCACCTGGTCAAGGTCTATTTAGATTTCCTACTCTGAATAGGGTCTGTCATTTAGTCTGCAGAGTTAACTTAGCTGAAGCTTTTCTTGGCTAAAAAGTGAAACTTGCAAGATAATGATATGCAGACAATATTTTACTCAAAGCAAACTGTCTAATGTAGTTTACCCCCACTGTTCAAGCTAGTGTAGCGATCTGTTTCTTAGCAGTAAAGGACTCAGGGGGGCCATCAAAGCTCTGACTTAACAAAAGCTGTCGGTCTGTCTATCCATTTCCTGTGACAGCCTTTCAGACAGTCAATAGAGGACATTAACAAAGGGGAGGCTGCTGTTCTGCTTTCCTTTGCTCCAAGTAAATGACTGACTGATAGACTGGATCTTTTTATGTTCTCATTCTGGGTCTCTGTGCAGGAAAGCTTTCCTCACTGGTGGCAAAAGTGAGATAAAGCAGAACCAGTAAAAGGAGGTGCAAGGAGGAGATGCTAGAGAGTGGCATCTGACCAGTTACTCCAAAATCTCCCATAAGTGTTCATCTGGGTTGAGGTGTTGTGCCAGCAAAGGCCATAGTACATTTCTGTCATGTGAGCCAAAACACCTTTTCCCTGTATTTTGTGGTGTCACACTGGGAGAGGTGTTGCCCTTCAAGACATCAACATAGAAGTGAACACTGGACAGCTTTGAATTGATTTGCAGTGGGACTTCTTTCCAAGGTCACAAGTGAACCAGAATCATGTCAGCAAAATGCCTCTGTCAGCATAACTCAACCGCCAGATCCCCTTGCTTTTGCAGTCAATGGTTCAGTTTTTTCACCAGTCTGTCTGTAGCCATATGCCTGTAGCCTTCCTGTAATCTGTAAAAAAAAACTAAAAAAAAAACAGAAGCTCCTTTCAGCATTTGAGCAAGTGAACTGAGTGGAAATGATGCCAAATTTATGGCAGCTATCACAATAATTCCAGCACAGGCCTTTCCTATCCCTTAACCATCTGAAAATATATTTACAAACAGAGGACAAACATAATATGTACAGAATATGATACAAGGTAAATATAATCAGGAAGTGACCCAGGACTATGTTGAATTGGGAACAGATTTATTTAAAAAATTGCATTTATGCTGCACCAAATGAATAAATAGTTGAATGAACAAAGGAACTAACATGGCCTGTATTTCTGTATTAATTAAAAGGTGTTTTAAAGTATTTGATATATTTCTCTAACAGACTTATGTGAGTGCAGATTAAATTGAATTCCTTTAACTTACCTCAGGTGCAACTCAGGGCTGTTTTTCCAGAAACACCAAATACCTTTTTCAATATTTTAAACTGCAATGATAATGTTAACATTATGTCACCATAACATCACAGAACATTATTTAACAGTTCCATATGCTGGATGCATGAACTTTGTGTTATTAATCTGCATAAAGTTAGGGCTGGATTTTTAGTGGATGGACACGGTTGTGTTTCTCACAGCATGACTCTATTCTTAGTGTGTCATGAGGACTGGCGTCAGTGTTGTTTTTGCTTGGCTATAGAAAAAACAACTCTGACATATAAAATCTGATTTAGACAACTTTATTGCCTTGGCCTGACGTACTTAGTAAATACCACTGCTTTTAAAACTACATACCTCAAGACTGCAGGGAAGCGTATACCTTACTTTCCTAACAAGCCCCTGCAGTTCTGTTTCAGTTTTGTTAATATGTGATGCGCTGTGTGATATGCTGCCACATACATCCGACTATATCTGAACGCTTTGTTCACTGATTGTTCCAACCATCTGTCCTCATTTCCCCTCCTGCTCCTCCCCTTATTCTTTATTACCAACCCACTTTCACATACACTCACGAACACACACATGCACAGCCCACACAACTAAATAAACCCAAGAGCACACACACACGTGCACGCACGCACGCACGCATGCACGCACACACACACACACACACACACACACACACACACACACACACACACACACACACACACACACACACACAC
>JBBBVU010000015.1:16647776-16660951 GCA_037177055.1 Atherinosoma microstoma | reverse complement strand
ACACACACACACACACACACACACACACACACACACACACACACACACACACACACACACACACACACAAGCACTGTAGATTTAGTTGCTAAACAACCATAAATGTTGGCTCATATAAATGCCTTCTTTTCTCATTACTCGTAAATCCCCTGTAAACGGAGAAATGCTACCCACTGATTTGTCACAACTCAACAACCTGAATGTAGCAGCAACAGGTCATAATAAAACCAACGTGACTACTTGATATTTATAAATCCATCTACATGGCTTTGTCTAAGTTAATGTCACATACTTTTAAGTCTTATCTGTTGCTGTATAGACCAAAAAAAACTGGGGGATGACTTTACTGTCACTTTCTACGTATTGGTGCTCACTCCTTCTTCTTGTCATGCACCCGTTGTGTTGTTACTCATAGCAACATTCATTTAATAGCCAGACAGCTTGTCTGTTGCTATTTGCATGACTAATGCTGAAATAAATATTTGGTAATTG
This sequence comes from Atherinosoma microstoma, assembly GCA_037177055.1. Lineage (NCBI taxonomy): Eukaryota > Metazoa > Chordata > Actinopteri > Atheriniformes > Atherinidae > Atherinosoma > Atherinosoma microstoma. Next base: position 16,660,459 of record JBBBVU010000015.1, on the reverse strand, counting down.
TGAAATACATTCAGAAATTAGAGGTGTGACTGATTGGGTCCTCTTTTGTGTGATGAAAAAGTCAAAGGAAGAAATGGACTTTGATTAGCAGCAACTGCTACATCACTGACAGCAATGAATAAACTTGGGATACAACAGATAAATGAAGTAGCTGCTGGATGTGGACACATCAAAACCTTCAACACAAGGCAGTAAAGAGTTAACAGTTATGCTAATAGCTTGTTTTTTCTAAATATTTATGTCTAAAATCACTATATTAAAATGAGCTGCTCATAATGAATAAAAACATATAGTAGCACTTTTGGTGTGGGAAGATTATTACTCATTCATTAGTTTCCTGTCTAGATTTTCTCCACTGGGTTTTTATTTACCGTCTCTGTAACCCTCCGCCCACTGCAAGCCTGCTGATCTCTGTTAATCACCCTGCCCACAGTTGCTGTTGACGTTGCATCTTGCCTGGCTAGTCAGGGAGACACTTTACTGCATGATGTTATTCTTAGTGATAAGTGGAAATTCATTAATCCCATGTGCTTTGACAACAGAACTCTGTGGACTATCTACCTGCCCACTGATAGCACAAGTGGAAAACTGATATGAGAGTCATTGAACCGCATGCATTTTCTTTCTGTTAGTTTTTTAGTGTGTGTTCACTCTTCCTTTATAAAATATGCTCATACCCACTTATAACTGTTTGCCACATAATGAAACTAAGTAAATAAAGGATGTTAATCAGAAAACATTAATTCAGTGAGCTGTTTGCTCGTGAAATTTGTTTTAATTAGTGTAGAGACAACATTTTACAGTAATAACTTGGCACTATCTAGCCCTGAATTATGGATGAAGTGTATGTTTTGTTTTATTTTCCAGGAACTATCACGTGTTTTACTACCTGCTGTTGGGTGCCTCGGAGGAAGAAAGAAAAGAGTTTAAATTGCTGCCACCTGAAGAGTACTTCTACCTCAAGCAGGTACAGTTTAGTCTGGCTGCCTGTCACATTTAGCCTTTTAGCTGTAAGTTAAAGATTCTGGACTGTACATTTGATTTAATTTTGCCCTGTTCAGGCCTCTTGACCCACTTAATACTTTCAAAAACATGTTAATAACATATAACTCAATACGTTTTGAGATTTGACCTTATCGGTAACTACATAATTGACTCTGAGTGGATCTGGTAGTCACAAAGGCTGCCAAGCCTCTGAATAAGCTGCTGTATACGCCCGCTGCTTGCTTCACACATGTGCGTTGCATTTTAATGAAGCAGTCTTTGTTCACTGGCTTGTTTTGAGTCCCCTTTTGCCTTACTCTCCTTTTCATTGATCCCTTCTCTTGGCCTTTTTTAGCCACTTATGGTTTTATCTTATGTCCATACCTTCATTCCTCCCCTACAAACTGTTTATTTCTTTCTTAAAGGAAAATTTTAAGATTGAAGATGAGGAAGATTTGCGTCATGATTTTGAAAGACTGCAACAGGCAATGGAGATGGTTGGCTTCCTTCCAGCCACAAAGAAACAGTGAGTGAACCAGTAAACATGTTCTTTGTAAGAAATTGCCCTTTCTTTTTCTAAAAGTTCTGAAAATACAAAGTTATATTTGTTTAAACTTTGAGTGTCATTACCAAAATACAACTTGGAACAAGATGCTTTACAAGGAACAAAAGTATGTGCTTCAAAAGATCAAATGTAGCCATTTGTTAAAGACTGTATGTAATCACAAACCTGCACAATGCCTCTATACAGTTTACAACTTACTCAATGTAAAGAGATGATCTGAAGAATAGCGTAGTTGCTGCCTGTATCATATGACTATCCTCTTTCTGTTGATTTTGAACTATGTAATATTATTATTTTGTTGCAGGATCTTTTCTGTGCTTTCTGCAATCCTGTATCTTGGCAACGTGACATACAGGAGGAAATCAACGGGACGAGATGAAGGATTAGATGTTGGGCCACCAGAAGTCCTTGCTACCCTCTCGGACCTGCTGAAGGTAAAGTGTGCATCTCTGGGACTCACTGCTCTATGACAGTTATTTTCACACATGCTTTCAAGTCTTGAAATGTTCTAAAGAGTGGCATGTGAGAACATCAGTGTCCTCAGAATTTCATTCTGGACTTCTTGTGGAGCTTGTCTTTCCAACCTCTTAGTAAAATCGCTAGACTAACTGTGAACCTAGCAATGAATCTTCTGCAGCATTTACTGCCAGTTTGCTTGTTAGAGTAACTGCTTCATTCTCCTTTCTTGCTCATCTGTTATTCTCAGTATGTTTTAAAGGAACCTGATTTCCACAGCGTAATCTGTACTTCTTTTGCAGTCTAAACAGCCAAAAGTCTAAATCTCCCTATACATTCTGTTTATGTCTGTGTATGTGTGTAACTCAGAGTATTAATCTGTGGGTCTCCCTCTCAGGTTAAAGAGGAGCTGTTGGTCGAGGCGCTGACAAAGAGGAAAACAGTGACAGTCAATGACAAGCTGATCCTCCCCTACAGCCACTCAGAGGTGGGTTCTAAGCAATAAAGCATTTCTGCAGCCTTTTATTAGTCCTAAAAGGCATCCACACCAGAAAATATAGCAGAAATTTCCAGTTCAAGTGGACAATGGCGACACATCACAGCTACAATAGTACAAACAGTTTTATTGGAATCACTATGCTGAAAGATGAATTAAGAAAACATAAAATCATACCTTTTTTAAAAGTTGTTTTTTTGTTTTTTATTTTGATTTATCTTACTTTGGCTAATTGATTCCTTTTTAGGAAAAAGCTACACCATTATACCATATTAGACCACACATTAAACAAAAAGATGATCAAATTGTCTGACACACTGCTAAATGGTATTTTGTGTCATAGTTCACTATTTTTATCTTAGCTGATGTTATTTTTGTCAGTTTGACAGGATATCATCTCACTGATGTTAACACAGACGAAAGTATGAATAAAAGTTGCTCTCACAAGAAGGCGACTCTTGTAGCAAAAATGTTTGTTTGTTTGGGTCTTCAAAATCATTTTGGGGTTTGCCGCCTGGAAACTTCCAGAACTTTATCCCTCAGCAGTGTGGATGCTAACTTATTAGTATTAGTATTAGTATTAGTATTAGTATTAGTATTAGTATTATTGGTTCAGATGGGCCTGTGTGTCATCTACATGCTATACCTCGGCTTCTTTCTCTTTACTACCTTCTCTCTTACTCTGCAGCTTAAGAGCTCTTCCTGGTTAGCTGTATCACTTCAAGTTCACTGTTAAACTCCTTTTATTATGTTTGTTTAGTGAAGTCACAATAAATACAACCTTATCTTTCTTCCATCAGGCCATTACAACCAGAGACTCCATGGCCAAATCTCTGTACAGCGCCCTGTTTGACTGGATTGTCTTGCGCATCAACCATGCACTGCTCAACAAGAAAGACATGGAGGAATCTGTCCCTGTAAGACACAACCACACACAATTACCTTGACACACTGTTGGGATTCTTCAATAATTTTCTCTTTTTTTTTTTTACAGTGCTTGTCAATTGGTGTCCTGGACATTTTTGGTTTCGAGGACTTTAAGACCAACAGCTTTGAGCAGTTCTGCATCAACTATGCAAATGAGCAGCTGCAGTATTATTTCAACCATCACATCTTCAACCTGGAGCAGGTGAGCAGCTTGGTTTGATTCCTCCCTATCACACACTGAATTACACAACACCACAGCACTGGCTTCTGACTGAACCCAGAATTAATTTTGAGTGTTTCGCCACCGGTTAGTGCTGCTGGTATTGCCAGTGCAGGTGCCCCCACTCTTCTTGAAGGAGGGTCCAAGATTACCTGCCTGCTTTATGGATCAGTTCCCCTCTCGTTATTGATCACGTAAATCCCTTCAGGAGGAACAGCAGCCTTTCTGTGTGGAGTTTGCGTGTTCTCCCCACGTATGCGTGGATTCTCTCTGGGTACTCAGGCTTCCTCCCACCATCCAAAGACATGCATGTTCGGTTAATCCATCACTCTAAATTCTCCCTAGGAGTGAGTGCGAGGGTGAATGGTTGTTTGTTTCTCTGTGTTGTCCCTGCGATGGACTTGCGACGTGTCCAGGATGTACCTTCCCTCTCGTTTGCTAATTGCTTGGAAAGGCTCCAGCTTCCCTGCGACCCTGAAGTGGACTAAGCACATTGAAAAATAAATGAATGAACAAACAATAAAACCTACAATGATCCTGTAACGTATAAAGCAATGCATTGTAGAAATGTAGTGGAGTAGAAAGGAGAGATATTTGCTGGAAAATATGAAGTATATGTCAAACGTATTCACAACTAAACATATCTAAGTGAAGTACAGATACATGAAAAAGATAATTTTGTACAGTAACATAGTACTTGTACTTTGTTACATTCCATTACTGATTTTGATACTAGTTGGTAATATTGTCAGACCTTGTCGAATGATTTTATTTCACCAAAAAGTTCTTCCTGCCTTTTTCAGGAGGAGTACCAAGCAGAGGGAATAACTTGGCACAACATCGACTACACAGACAACGTGGGCTGCATCCATCTTATCAGCAAGAAACCTACTGGCTTGTTGTACCTGCTGGACGAGGAGAGCAAGTAAGAGTACCTGCATGCTTTCCTTCATTCAGGTCATGTGGCTGCAGATGGGAATAAGTGCCTGTTTTGATCAAGTTGAAGCTGATTTTCTTTTCTATCTACCCTTTACTCATCTTCCCTGCACTTCTGTGCCTGTGTTCCAGCTTTCCACATGCCACAGATGAGACCTTGTTAGCCAAGTTTAAGCAGCAGCACCAAGGGAACAAATACTTTGTACCCACACCTGTCATGGAGCCTGCCTTTGTTATCCAGCACTTTGCAGGGAAAGTCAAATATCAAATCAAGGCAAGTGTGAAAGGAAAATGTCTACTTTTATCAGGTGTTAACGAAACTCACATTTATTTTAGTATTATTTGATTATATTTGTGCGTACTTTTTTAACAATTTGTGCTTCTTGGACCTCGCCAGGATTTCCGGGAGAAGAACACAGACCACATGCGCCCCGACATCGTAGCACTGTTGCGAAGCAGCGACAGAGCTTATGTGCGGCAGCTTATTGGGATGGATCCGGTGGCCATGTTTCGATGGGGCATCCTGCGAGCTACGATCAGGGGCATTGCTGCGTTTAACGAGGCTGGTCGCTCCTGGGCAGCCAAAAAATCAGGTACACTTCTTGAGTCAACCCCCAATCACTTCCCAAGATAATTTTTGCCACTTGAAAGAAACTCTTTTCTAACCTTCTTTTTCGTAATTGACAACTTTCTAAAAATCTGAATCTGCTATTTGAAGATGGCAGTAATGCATTAGTTTGAATAAAGAAAGGAAAGATTATGCTGCACAGCTGTATTTATACCACAGTTTCAGAACACTGCAGTTTTTTGTAATTGGCGTTTCTTATCAGCATGTGGGAATAAAGAAATGACTACAAACTTTTCTCTGCAATTGACCCACTGATGAGCCCATTGTCCTTTTTATGTGGATTTAGGAAAAAAACAAGTTTGAGAAGAATAAAAATTCTTCAGATGTGAAACTCTGAACTGTCATTCCTCAATGCTGTTTCACTCTTTAGTGATGTGGTTTCATGTTATTGTTTGATGCTGTAGGTGTTATCCGTCCAGTCTCCAGAACTCCTTTAGGAGAGCTTCAAAGGTCCAATACCCCAATCGAAAGAATGTACAAGTAAGTAATATGCATAACTGGATATGAAACCCAGAAAATTGTCACACTTTGTGGATTGGTGTTTGGATTGGTTTTCTTACCATCAGGTCTGTTTTTCTCTGGAGGAAGTCTGCCTGCCATGGTACCTGTGGATGTGGCTGCAGACTGTTGGTGCTGTTCACTTTGTGGTTTATAACTTCTTTCAGACAGATTTTTAGAATTGCTCCTTTTCCTCTCATAAAACACACAACAATATATTCCCTGTTTCATGTTCCTTTTTGGAAGGTGAAGAAAAAACTTTAACCTGGTGTGCTGTGGATCTCCATATTTATCCTGCAGCGCTGAATGAGATGAGGAAGAATACTTGGAATTTATTCAACTTAATTGACCTTATTTGATCAAAATCTAAAAAATCATCTTTTAGCATCACACAGACTTCTGTCACCTCATCTCAGTCAGCCAAATCCTCTCCACCTTTTGGTGACCCCAGTGTATGCGGTTGTCTGCTCTTCCTCTCCCCTCCACAGACGAGCCTCTATGCTCGATTTCTACTTTGATCACTCAGAGGAGCGTCCTTTAGAGGCCTTTGAAGACATCTTTGCTAGCTATGAGAATAAGAAGTAAGTGAATTTGGCGGAAAAGAGAAAGAAGTGAGAACATGAGGCCAAGCAAGAAGGAATTAGCTTTGTTGCGAACAGTAGATATTGGTTTGCTTTATTTTCTGAGTTTGCTCTCGTTAAAAAACATAGAATATTTATATATGTAGTTAAATTGAAATTGTCTATTGAGTTGTGGTTTTTTTTGTTAGTTTAAAAAAAAAAAAAAAGGTGTCAGGCTTGTTAAATGTTTCAACATGTACTTCTTTAAATAATGAAGCTGTAGTCATTAAGGAAGTTCAGTGCAGCAGTAAAACACGAAACTGCAAAGCTTCCCTTTAACTTGCATCCCCTCTCTTCCCTCACTGTAATCCTTCTTCCCTTTTTTATAGTTCACTGATCCCCTCTTCTTCCACATGTTTATTGTTCTTGCTTTGGAGTGCAGCAAAGTATTTGTGCAGGCCTTCTCTGATTAGCGACTCGGATTACTTCCATCAACTGTTGAGTCTTGGAAGCACTCGTATTCATACATGTGCAGAGATGCCTGGTCAAATCGACAGAAATTTGTGAGAGCTCTCTCAGAAGAAAATCAAACCATGATGTTATTTTTGGATCGTTGAACCATGACCGACCGTACACCTCCTGTTTTCAGATCTGAAATTATTGATTATTTCTTTGGTTTGTTTTTGTTTTTTTGTTTGTTTTTTAAACCAAATAAAGTAACTGTATTGGGTCCTCTAGTACTTTTTTTTTAATTTTTTGTTTTACAATTTTTAAATGGTAAAAGTCCTCTCCAGATCTGCAAACACTGAGGTGTAGACGTTGGCTGCACTCTTACTCGTTTATCAAGGGCTTTTCCTTCACTGCCTGACCTCTGTTTTCATAGTCAATCTTGGTAAGTATGACAGCCTAATGCATGGACTATCTCTGGGGCACAGACGATTAACTTCACAAGCCCAGTGTCCAGTGTTAACACCATTCCCAATTGAGATTACAAATACAAAAACCTCACCAACAACTTACAGTCACATAAAAGCCAGTAACAGTTGCAGCATGGAAACAGATGGCCAACCAAGCCGAATGCCACCTCAGCTCTGCATGTTAACTACCACAGTGGCAGCCATATGTGTGTGAATACAACCCTCACATGTCCCGATCTCTCTTCCTCTGTGTTTGTGGGACATTTTCTGTTTATAAAAAGGATATGGCAGCATGGTTGGGTGGTCTACTGTGTCTTGTGGTTTCCTCATACAGGGGCATAAGAGAAATCATTTTGAGTGTGAAACCATCTCTTGATATCAAACCCCCAGCTGTTCTGCAGTGTGTGTTTTTTTTGTTTTGTCTTGGGTAACTTTCCTTTGGAGGTGTCCTAATCATGCTGTTCAATCACTCCCTCCTTTACCTTTTTTTTTGTTTGTGTTTGTCTCCCTCCGTCTCTCTTTTTGTGGGATTTTCCATTTTTCCCTTTGTTTGCCCTCTCCCTTCTCCTGTTCCCCCATACTCCCCCTTTCCTTCTCTGTTCACATTGATTGTGTGTGTGGCGATCAGAGATATGCATGCAGAGATCATCAGCTCCATTAAGAGCTTGCAGCTGGATGGTGAGGACCCTCGCAAGCTGCTGCAATCCTGGGGTCGCCTCCGCTTCCCACGACACATCCTCCAGTGAGTCTGCAGACAGAGCTGGCATCAGCTCTTCTCCAGATCAGTCCAGTCTTATCGGTTCAGGCAGAACATGCTCCCATTAAAGCTGTCACACTTATAGTTTCTTTTAATAGTGGATTATTATTGTCTTATGCTATATATATATATACATATCAGTAGCTCTAGTCTATAGTTACCATCTACCTCTTTTGAGGACTATGACTAAGATGCCATGAATTCTTTTAACTGTGGCATGAATATCAACAGGACAGTGTTGGCATGCAGGATCTTTCAGTGAATCTTGTGAAAATATGTCCCGGCAATCTTTCAGCATGTTAGAATCTACATTGCAGTGCTACATGTAGCAATAAAGAAAACCTATTCATTTACAGCTTTTTATGTAATGATGAAAGCACGAGAGCATGTCTGTCTCTGCTGGGCTGATTGTTTAGAGTTGCATCCCATCTCCTGCAGCAAACTCCCTCTTTCACCTTGTCACCGTCTCCGTGTCATTGTCAAGCCTCTGTCCATCATTCATCTCATCTAGGTGCGAGCCTTCATTTCATCACTGATTGACTGCGCATGAAGAAGTCACCAATCCGTACTAACCTGGCTTCACATACTCCATTCGCTACTCCATCCATTCCATCTTCAAGCTTCAGGTCTTTTAGCTCGTAACTCATCCTGCATCCCCATTCTTTTTTTCACAGGAAAAACAAGGGCGTCAAGCAAAGGCAGGCCATACCCAAGGTAAACCTGAGAGGGGATCAGAAGCCCTACGTTTAAATGTCAATAATGAAACAACGCAGTTGAATGCAGGATATATATCTGCTATATTATCGCTCTGCAGAGTTTGCTGGATTCTCGATCTTTGAAGTTCATTGTGAGTTTGACGCTGCACGATCGCACTACCAAGTCTCTGCTCCACCTGCACAAGAAGAAGAAAACCCCCAGCATTAGTGCACAGTTCCAGGTAAGATCAGACGCAGCAGTATGCACACGTTCTATGAGACTGGTACTTTTCTTTTTTCTGGAATTTTTTCTCATTTTACCAAAACACAATTCAAACACACGCAGGACACTGTACTTAGTAAATATGCATTGAAAAGTACTTAAGATATATTAATCAAAGAACTTTTTAACAAATGGGTGCATTTAATTTACTTAAAAGGTTCATTAAACCTGTGTCTGTTCTCTTCAGAACTCCCTGACCAAACTCTTAGAGACTCTGAACAAAGCCGAGCCTTTCTTCATTCGCTGTATCCGCTCCAATGCTGAGAAGGTAAGATGTTGTCACGTGTTAAATGAACAAATATTAGATGTAATAAGTCTTCTGTTATTCTGTCTAACAATCCACTTTATTCTTTATCAGAATTTTAGACTTTTCCATCCAAATCAATTGTTTTAATTCATTCAATTCTCATTTTGCTGAAGATGCCTGTTGTTTCATTAATATCTATTTGTTTCTAAATGGTAAGACCATGTGCCTCTCCTCTAACTGTATCTGTATATGAGCAGAAGGAGATGTATCTGGACGAAGCCTTGGTGTTTCAGCAGCTGCGTTATACAGGAATGCTGGAAACTGTTCGCATCAGGAGGTCAGGCTACGGAGCCAAGTACACATTCCAGGTACAGCAAATCAACTCCTGTTTTACGTGAAATTCATGACCTAACAACCTATTGTTACAATATTAACGTAACTGATGGGATTAATACAAAAATGGAGACTTGGAACAAATAAAACTGTCATTGTTGCTGTGTTGTAATTTAGGATCATAAATATGTTGATTCAACTACATGGCATTATTCCATATACAGTATGTTATATGTTGGAAAAGGACGTTCATCTCATATCTGCACTGCCTGCCTTGTATTTGCTCTGCAGGAGTTCATAGAACACTTTCGGGTTTTGTTGCCAAAGAAAGCCTCTGCATCAAAAGAAGACATCTCAGCACTGCTTGAAGGGAAAATGCGCCTTGACCCAACCACGTTTCAGATAGGCAAAACTAAGGTACCACATGTGATGTTCTGATGAACTCCAGGGCATATCATGAACCTTACTGTCATCATTTAATTTCTCATCCTGGCATGTTTTGTCGGTTCAGGTGTTCTTAAAGGAACTGGAGCGGCAGCAGCTGCAGGACAAGTTGCACAAGGATGTCATGCGGAAAATCATCTTTCTTCAGCGCTGGTTCAGAGCTCACCTGCAGAGAAAAGAGTTTCTGGACATGAGACAGGCAGCCATCTTGATTCAGGTAAACTCTGATGCTCCAATTTCCTATGGATGTTCTCGCATCCATATATGATTTCTTTTGTTAACTTTATAATGGCCAGGAGATGGTTTAATTACAATCCACATTGTCTATTAGAATTCGTGGCGTCAGTACTGCAAAGAAAGACAACGGGCTGCTACTCTGATTCAGGCTGTGTGGCGAGGGCACAAACAGAGATCAGAGTACAGCCGACAAAGACAAGGTGCCACAAAAATACAAGCCCTGGTCAGAGGACACTCTGCACGCAGAAGGTAAAAAACACAAACTCTGCAAGATACCCAGCATTTGTAAAAAAGGAACATTCGAAGGTGCCATGATATATTTCTCGTGTACTCCAGGTGTCAGTCCATCCGTGAGGAAAAATGGAAGAAAGAAGAAGAGGAAAAAGAGGCCCAGAAGAGAGCTGAGGAAGAGGAAAGGAAGAGGAGGGAAGAGGAGGAGGAGGCAAGGAGAAAACTAGAAGAGGAAGAGATGCTAAGAATGGAAGAAGAGACAAGGAGAAAGGCACAAGAGGAGGAAGCAAGGAGGAGAGCAGAGGAAGAAGCAGCAGCCAGGGAAGAAGAGAAACGAAGGGAGGAAGAGGAGAAAAGCCTGATAAGAGAACCTCAGACGAGAGAGGATCCAGATATAGAGCTGGTCACAGAGGAGATGCTGGATAAAAACCTCCCTGTCCCAGAGATGCAGGCAGGAGATGAGGGGAAGGATGAGGAGGAGGCAGGAGAGGAGGCTGACGAAATAAATGCTAGCTCACAAACAGATGAGGAGGTGGAGGATGAGGAGATGGATCCTGAGACTTGTGGTACCCTGGCTGAGGCTGGACCCCAGCCGTATGAAGAGGAGGATTTGGAGAGCCAAACAGGAGAACAGTCAGATTCAAAACCAGGTCTGCCCTCAGATGGGGTCACGTTTAATGCACTTACACCCACACTTCCACCTCAAGGAGAGGATCAACAGGCCAGCACTACCTCCACATCATCACATGCTGAACAAAAGAGGCCACAACCTTCTGATGGCAACAAAGGCCTTCCATCCAGGAGTCAGGAAAAGAGAAAGCAAAGAAGACTAAGAGGGCTGGAGCACAGCCAGAGAGAAACTGAGCGAGTAGCCTCAGCTTCTTCATCTTCAACCACCAACAAGGTTCAGACATCCTCTCTTAAGAGCAAAAATCAGGAGGGGAATAAATTAAAAGAGCAGTCCGACAGCAAGGAACTGGACCAGTACACCTTTGTAGCCTGGAAAGTGAAGGAAGACAAGGGAGGGAAGAAGGAGGCAAAAGCTTCTCCTCCCTCTGCTGGTCCTGTCCGTCCAACTACATTAGCCCTGCAGCCCATTGACTCTTTGCAAGAGAAAAATGGCTTAGGTGATGGTGTCGGAGCTGTCAATCTGCAACGCCGCCCTGGAGCAATAAAGGAGAAGCCGGAGAAGTGGAAGGGAAGGAGCAGCAATGGGGAACACTCTGAGGGCACTGGATCTTCTCCACCTCACAACAGAGAGGAGAGGATGAAAAAAACACAACTGTAAGTCTCAACACATCCACTGGCCAAAGTACTAAAACCAACAGTTAAAATAGTTTCCATTAGATATCTGTATACCATTTGCTCCTGTGTTGAGTACAATTTGCTAGAAAAATGATTAAATACTCTGCTGTTTGAGGGAGTGATTTAGCTTTTTAAAATGTTAGCACAAATATTTGTTATCTGTTTTAAAGATTAATGAAAGAAAAATTATTAATTTGGGACTTCTTCATCTCTGCAGGAGTGAAACATCTTCATTGATTGACAGTTTGAGTCCTGGTTGTGAAGGGGCTGGCGTCATTTCAGTCAGAGAGGTATTTTAAGTATCTAAATTTTTATTTTATTTTTTTCATAAAGTTCAGGGTTATTATGTTAACATATTATTTGTGAAAACGTTTGTTTTTTCCCTGCAAATGCTTCAGTGTTTGTAAATTAAGTTCTCTGTTCAGCAGATAATATCCCAGTCAGAGAGTCATGCTGATGGATCAAAAGGAAGTTCCATCAGGAGGAGAATCCCAGAGGGATCTGCTCAGCAAGACTCAGCCCACTCCATCCCGTCCACACCAGACAGGTATGACACTGCAGTGGCCTGACGACAAACAAGGCCAGTTTGTACAGGGACAAAAGAAAATAAATAACACAGTTATGCCTTTACTTACACACAAACCAGTACTTAAGATTGATAATACTCCATTTCTTATCATCATTTACACACAGCTGTATTTGTATGTACAATTTATCATTTTAAAACCACAGATAAAATACTTTTATCATTTCTTTGTAAGTGTGGGTGCTTTAAAAAGCCACGGTTGTCACATTTAAGGATGTAATTTTTTTTGGACTTCTTTTTGTTTTACTGATTCCAGCCTTAAGATATTTGATGAAAAACATTCAGTACTGTAGTTGTTTCCTTAAAGTGTCATCTGATTTTCTTGGTGGCAAGAATCAACCTAGAGAATTACATACAAATAATTACCAACATTAAACA
>JBBBVU010000015.1:16637462-16647676 GCA_037177055.1 Atherinosoma microstoma | reverse complement strand
TTAAAGTGTCATCTGATTTTCTTGGTGGCAAGAATCAACCTAGAGAATTACATACAAATAATTACCAACATTAAACAAGCCAGAAATGTTGATGGGTATTAGCTTTTTTGCTGTGAATGACTTAAATGTTCCCACTCAACATCTCTATCAAGTATCCGACATGACCAGCTCAGTTACGAATCATTAATACACTGCTGGAAGTGTATGAATGAATATTTATGAGAGTGTGTTGTGTTTCTTTGCCCTGCAGGTCAGGTGGTTTCTTCAGCAAGATTTTGAAAAAACGACCCCACAAGGAAGCCCAAACTCCAGACAATGGAGAGCTGACATTTGCTCAGAGTCTCAATGACAAGTCAACTACAGGGGAAGGTAATTTTACAAGCTTTAGACCTTCTTTACTGAATAGCTGCTGTTTTCTCACAAGCACACACATGCATTATCATCATTATTCTCAGGCTTTAAATAATCTCCTTTGTTTGCTTTCTAAAATAACATTTCCCTGTGCAGGTTCAAAAATAACTTTACTCTGGTTTTTGTGTCCGCCTAGGCACTTACACATCTGTACTTGCTGTGTTTGTTTTGGGAGAAAAATTTTCAAATGTCGTTTCATTTCATGCAGCTGTTTGTGTCATGAAAGCATTTTCCCTTTCAGCTCCACCTTCCGGACACCCATCTAGGCACCTTTCCCAGCCCCAGAGTGACCGTGCTGTTAAAGGTTTAGGCAGAAACCCCACCATCAAAATCAGCCGCGCCACTCGGGTCTCTGAGCAGTGGAACGCTTCTCTGGACAGAGAGATCACAAATGCCAATGAGCTGAGGCACCTTGATGAGTTTTTGGGCAACCAGGTGAGTGAATGTTTACATGATACTGACTTATTGTTGGATGGAATTTAATCAGATTTATCAAAATCTACATGTTTTCTGTAGGTCAATGATTTCCGCTCCAGGGGCAAGTCGCTGTCAGCCACAGAATCCATCTTTGTTACAGCCACCATGCAATTTAGAGAGAATATCAAAGCCATGTATTCCCTCCCAGTAAGTCTATATCAAGCTTGAAATTGACACATAACACAAACTGATTAGAAAACCTCCTTATCATTCTTCTTCTTCTCCTTATTTTCACTCCTAAACTTTAAAAGAAGCCCACTATTGGCTACAAAGGACTAATGACTGGTTACCAAAACAAGGTGCTCCACCTAGCAGGCAGCAAACAAAAAGAAGAAGTCCAACTTGTTGTCAACCTATTTCAGTCAGTGCTAGATGGCTTCATCAGAGGAGAGATCAAAAAGGAGGAGGCTGAACCTGCAAAGGTGAAATTCTGAGATTTCTTATAAGAACTTCAAAATTTAAATTAGATGCTCACACCTGCTTGTTTGTATTTCAGCCTGCCAAAGCCAGAAAAAAGAGGAGGAAAAAAGATAAAAGTGTGAGTCTTCAGTCTGAAACTCCATTTTGATACCCACAAAAAGGATTTTAGTTCAGTTTCAAGCCTAAGTGTTCTTACTGCCTGTCTTCTTAGATGGAGAGCCCCCTGGATCATGTTTTCATCAACTATCAGGTCAACATTATGCAGTCATGTGACCAGTGTGCCTCTTACATCTGGGGCATGGAAAAAGCCTACATGTGCAACTGTAAGAAAAATACCACGACAAAAACTAAACTTTACAAACATTAACATACTGTGCAAATTTATTTATGGTTTTTTATGTTTTGTGACAGATTGTAAAATGGTGTGCCACAAGAAGTGCCTGTGCAAAATAGTCACCGACTGCTCCACCTTCTGTGCCAAAAAGGTTTGTTTTTATTCATAAATTCATGTCTGAAGCTGAAGTGGTCATAATTCCACCAGCTGTGAGCAAACCACACTGCTCAAATATAAAGGGAACACATTATCATTATCTTATAACTCAGAGTCAGTCACACTTCTGGGATATCAATCTGTCTAGTTAGGTAGTAACACTGATGGTGAATCAATTTCACCTGCAGATGAAACAGGTGGAAATGAGAGGCAAGACAATAGCTAAAGGAATGGTCCTGCAGGGGGAGGCCACAGAGCATTTCCCTGTCTTCACCCTTTCTGGCTGATTTTTACTCATGTTTGCATTTAACCAGTGTCCTCACCACTAGAGGTAGCATGAGGCGGTGTCTGCAAGCCACAGAAGTTGCTCAGATAGTGCAGCTCATCCAGAATGGCGAATCAGTGTTCGCTGTAGCAAGAAGATTTGCGGCGTCTCCCAGCTCAGTGTCGAGAGCATGGAGGAGATACCAGGAGACAGGCCAGTATACCAGGAGATTTGTAGGGAGCCATAGGAGGAAAACAATCCAGCAGCAGGACCACTATCTGCTCTTTTGTGCAAGGAGGAACAGGAGGAGCACTGCCAGAGCAGTGTTGTGCATGAACGCGTTCAATGAACGTGTTCATTTTTCTGTGAACGCTAAACAGAACGTAGAGCATTTGTATATAAAGAACTTGAACGTGAACTCGTTCAGATTATGCGAGGTCCTGTTACAGTCACTGCCTACATTTTCACCGGCACTACATCTACTTCCCACTACATTACTCATCATGCATTGCGCACTCTAGCATAACAAACTGGCAACGCTCCTCAGCAACATCGGTGCAGTCCCGCTCTGAAATGGCCAAGTGGAAGTGAAAGGACAGGAGCTGCAGATGCAGCGTGCGCATCACATGCTTTGTGTGCTTATGATTACTTATGGGAAAATCTGGGAAAACGTACTGTTTGCACAAGATTCCGACAGTAAAAATCTGATATTTCCATGCAAGTTATGTCTGCCTGCACTTAAAAATCAAGTTAGAACATTAGCCTCATCGACTTCTAATTTGAAGCATCTATCCAGTTTGAGAGGATTTCTGCAAGTCTTTGCCATTTAAAAAGGAAAAAAGAAGCCATTAGGAAGGCCAAAAACCCCTGCCAATAGCCCCAGATGATCCAGATTACACCACCTGCAGCTTTCAGGGATATGACTTTCATTGTTATGAGGAATTTCACAAGAAGTTGGGTCAGCCTATGATCTGATCTTTCCACTTTTATTTTGAGCATGATTCTGAATCCAGACCTCCTTGGGTTAATGATTTTGATTTCCAATGATTATTCATTCTTATGTTATTTTTTTCTCAACGCATAATGAATAAAGATTTTCAACTGGAATATTTCATTCATCAAGTTCTAAGATCTGTTGTTTAAGTTTTCCCTTTCTTTTTTTGAGCAGTGTATATATTCTGTATAGATGATGAAGCTTTGCCCACAATACTTCTTTATCTATATATGTAGGATCTGATTTTGCATGAATGTTTGGGGAAATTATTTAATTTCCAGCAAGTAAATTTAATTCTAGTGAAGAAAGTTTGATTTGAATGATGTAAAAGGTCAAATGCGATAGGTGGATTGGATGAGTGACATCTGTTGTATGTGCAGAGTGATGAAGAATTCATCGGACAGCACTTCGGAGTGCGTGTGTGTCACCTAGTCAGTGATAAGAATCCAGTTCCCATGGTGCTGGAGATGATGCTGGAGCAAGTGGAGATGCAGGGCCTCTACACCGAGGGCATCTATCGCAAATCGGGCTCTGCCAACCGCATGAAAGAGCTCCACCAGCGACTAGAGACAGGTTGGACCCTCCAATTGACCGTTACATGTTTTATCAGTTTACCCAGTTTAAATAAGTCTTTAATGTGACACAGATTTATCAGGTCATGATTGTTTTTGTCCCTTTTGTTATATTTTGGATGTGTTTAGACCCCCATCTAGTCTGCCTCGATGACTATCCCATCCACACGGTGACCGGCCTGGTGAAGCAGTGGCTGAGGGAGTTGCCGGACCCCCTCATGACCTTTACACATTACAGTGATTTCCTGCATGCTGTCGGTAAGAAGAACATTCCCCAGCAGGGGGACGTATTTATAGTAGAAACCATATGATTAGTTTTACTCTTTTGTTTTTTGTATTATCTGTTGTTGGGTTGTAAATTACAGACTTTTTTCACATTTAGTTGTTAGGTTAAGCTAAGCTATTAAATTTTAGGTCGAATGTTTTGTTAACAAGTTAAATTAATGCTTTTTTATAACAACACTGTGGAATATTAGTCTGAAGAAATGAGTAATAGATTTGTTTTCTTTTGTTAGAACTGCCAGAGAAGCAGGAGCAGCTTCAAGCCGTCTATAAAGTCCTGGAAGAGCTTCCCACTGCAAACTTCAACACATTGGAGCGACTTGTCTTTCACCTCGTCAGGTAGGGATTTTGCTGCAATGATTTAGTTAGTATTGTACTCTGTTATGATTCCAGTATTACTTATCATAAGACAAATCTTCCATTACACACATCTGCAATACATTCTTGTGTTGTAAAATGCCCCTGCAGGGTTTCTAAAGAAGAGGTTCACAACCGCATGTCCCCCAACTCGTTGGCTATAGTGTTTGCACCGTGTATCCTGCGTTGCCCCGACAGTGCTGACCCGCTACTCAGCATGAAAGATGTTGCCAAGACAACCACGTAAGACTACCATGAAAACAAAACAAAAAATGGATAAATGCTCATATAAATTTAAATATACCCTATCTATTCATAATGATTAGCACCTGGAATTTAGCATGCATACCATCGCTGTTTTGCCTGTAGGTGTATAGAGATGATCATCAATGAACAAATCAGACGCTATAATGAGAAGATGGAGGAAATCGAGCAGCTGGAGTACGCCGAGGCTCTGGCTGTTAACCAGCTCAAACTCAAGAGAAAAAACACGGTGAGGAACAAAACTCTGCGTCACCCGGATCAACCGTGATTGATTTAGTGCATCGTCAACACCCTCAAAGTTAACACCAGAAGACGTTTATATCAGCTGCACACTCTGATGTACAGAGATCACATTAAAGTATCGTAAAAATCACATGACTGCTTGTAATGAATTTACCTTCAGTAGTCTAACAGTTTCTTCCATCATGTAAATCACACAGCCCCATCATCAGTTGTTCTTAGGTTACATGGGTAACATGGCCAATGTTCCTTGTCTCTCTTTAGCACTACTGGCATTTACCTCTCAGGTTCTCAGCTCCTTACAAAGGAGTGGTGGTATGTATCATCCAGTTCTCCTGGTACAGTAGATCTCCTAGATGTAGTGTGTAGAAGTTTTCCATGTTGAAGCGCCTTTGCATGGACTGTCAGATGTGGGTGATACTCTGTACTTTATTTTATTTATGTACTTTTTTGTTTGTTTTTTAGTTATTTTTCATTAATACCATTTACTCTTCCATACTAACTGGGAGTAGACTGCATGTTCCTGTTAGTTTGGTTTATGTCCTGCTTGTGATGTGAAGGACTTATTGTTGTTGTTGTTGTTGTTATCCATATAAGAAGACAAGATGGTTCTGGGTTGGTGTTGTGATTCCTGTCTTTGGAAGACAGTGACCTAACAATAGTGTGACTTACAAAGCTTGATGGTAATGATTTGTTATTTTCTTGGTGGTATTAAACCACCTTGATTTTTATTTAAGAGACCACAAAGTTCTGAAAGTCATACTATTTATTTAGTAGTTGTGTCTTTTCTGGACTATGGTGATGTTTACATTGTATGAGAGTTGTTTTGTGAGAGGTGAATGTGTATATCATGTACAACACTGCATTCATATCTTTCTCTTTTTTGAATAATTTCTTTTCACAAAAGTGCTGTAAGAGTTCCTATGCAGATGCATGAAAGCCACGGGCAGCATCCACTCTGCTTTTCCTCTTACCACACTAACAATCTTTGCTCAGTTTTAGATTGAAATTGAATTTGTATTCTTTTTTTTTTGGCTTTTTGACACATTTAAACTCGATTTATATGATAATTCTCATTTGGACTTTGAGGTGTGGTTGGATTTCAATGTGTGATGCTGTGTCTTGTGTAGGTGCATGAGAAGGCCAGTTCGGATCTCAGCGTGGTCCCTGAGAACGAGCAGCTGGACTCAGACACTGAAGCTGAGAAGAATCTGATGGAACGCATCAAGTCCATCAAACAGGAGAAGTAAGGATGCTCTCTTACCTTTCCCATCTTCATCATAGTGTTGCATTTGTCTTCTCCTCATACATCTCCTGTCCTCATCATTTGTCCCTCCTCAGAGAGGACCTGGCCTGTCGGCTGCCAGAGTTGGAGCAGCCTGGTTCTGACCAAGAAAACCTGGACTCTGAAGCCTCACTAAGCTCCGAGAGTCTTCTGGATGAACAACAGCGCTCTTGTGCCCAGAGCTCAGAGCCGGAAGGTCAGTATTAAGGTAGAGTCCAGACTTTCCTTCCTTCTGCCTGTTCCCCTCGCTCATCTGTGGGGTTTTTGACAAGACCATCGGGCCGCTGGGTTGGCCCTCTCCTGTCTTTTGTGGTGCAGGTCTGGACCAGTTATGGTGATGGGGTCGCTGGCGTCTGCTCTGTAAACAAAGCAGGTTGGAGGAACAGCAACCGTGTTCGTGTGTTATTGTTGTGCATGTAAATTCACATGTGGCACAGAAGCATGCTCAGACTTTCACCAAAGTTAATAAATAAATTGAACATTTGGCATCTTAATAAGGGGATTGTTTGTAATTGCACCTTGCTGAATATTTTTTATCTTCAATAACATGGTTGCATGATCTTCCATTTGTTTTTACCCTCTCAGGACTGCTGTGGAATCATTTGATTAAATATTATTTAATTTTATTTCATTTGTTTTTATTTGATCCAATTGAGTACAATTTCATTCCATTTTATTTCCTTTCATTTTATGTTATGTTATTATTCATTTTATGAAAAATGTCTCTCTTGTCTTTTTTCTTCTTTTCCAGTACGAGGTGGCCTCCAGCTGAGGAGACACAGGCCAGTTTGTCTTCCCAAACCATCAGATCTGGCCCAGCGACCTAAAGTCCTTGGTGGACGCACCTCTCTGCCAAACCTCACCTCTGCCAGCTCCACTTCCTCTCTTCCTCGCTCTGCTTCTTCAACCTCTGAGTCCTCCAACGCTTCCCTCAGGCATCCTCTGCAACGCCGCAGGCCTGTCATCCCAGACACAGTTAAACTCCCCCCAGGTTGCCTCTCCCAGCCTGCAGCCGTGAGTCCAGCTCAGACTTGCACTCCTGAAAATCGAGCATCCAAGCACTTGCTCAGGAGAAGAGAGCAGCCCGGCCGGCGTAAAGACAGTACCCAGTCCCTGTACATAGATGCCACCGAGTATGACCTGCTGTTGCATTTTTCTTCCTGCCCTCCCTCTGCTTCCTCTTCCTCCAGCTCCATGGTAACGCCATCTCCTCTGCTGCAGCAACAGGAGATGGAAACCTCAAAGGGCCAACGACGCTTTTCTGACCCCGACATACCCTACATGGACGATGATGTCTGACCAATGTCAGGCAGCGACAGTGGAATAACAGATGATTAAAGGCTGAGGAGAGGATTAGAATCATAACATGCGTGTAAATACAAGTGAACAAGATGGTGTGTACATTTTATGCCGGGACTCCACCAAGTCACAATGACTTAGGACAGAGAATGTTTCAGGTGCTGTCAGAGGGAAACTAATCAAGGCGCTGCAAATGTTTTGAAAGTCTGTTGTCTTGTATGACAGTAAAAATAACTGGACGAGTTGTTGCCAAGCACCTTTTCTATCATTTTAATATATTGTGGTTACTGTTGATGAAGAGTTCTGTTGGACCAGAGGCTGCATCTTCTGTAGCCTCAAAATGATTTTTTTTTTTAATTATTTGTGCTAATTCACAAAAATATTGCAGGTTCCAGTCGCACTTTTCCTTTTTTTTTTTTTTTTGTTCTCCTAATGAGCAAAACATGCTCACTGAATTGTTAGCTAGTGCCTTGACAATGTACATTGAGTTAAGTCAGTTCTCACGTCATAATTGTAGAGCAGTGATTGTAGAGGGAGGGGAGGGGGAAGGGCCTATTTGGAGTAAAGATGAGGCCTTTATCTCAGACATCTGTGCTTATTGTACTGAACCGATACAAGACGTGTTGAGACCAAGGACCTAAACATGCGCAATCTGTTTGTTTTCATCTTTTACCTGCTGCGACACAAACACCAGATAGGAAGTCATCGCTTTCAGATAGCAAAGGGAAATGGGAGCAGCACACGCCACTTTCTCCCCTGAAACTAAGAAAAACACACACCCAACCATGACGCCCCGCCACAATGTCTTTAAAGCTTCCCGAGCTAACCTTCCTCTAGAATGAACATGGCTTCCCTCAGCTGTGGACAGCCCCATGTTGATGATGATCTGAAGCATAGCTGTTGCCAACGTTGTATGAAATGTACTAATGTTCCTCTGTTACTGCTGAATGATGTCTGATAGTTTGTCTGGCTTTTGGAGATGATGTACTGATGTGTAATGTGTAACAGACTGTATGTTTGGGATTGTATGACACGAGCTGTAATGGTTATTTAGTATTAATTTGAAAATACAGTACATGCTTGTAACACCTGCTGTTGTGTGTTTTACTCAAAAAGCATGATGATTCTTTGTTTTGAACAGTGACGGAACAGAAAAGGTACATTTTTAAAAATGACAGATTACATACAGTTTGGTCCACATATTTGATTTTGTCTTCAGCAGGTGATGCAGCTTAATCAGTTTGAGATCCGGATGTTTTGCCTAACTCAGCTTTGAGTGCATATTCTGGGTTCACAGCATCAGCCTCCAAATGCAATTGCCACATTGTAAATGAACCTCTAACCATACATGATGAATATGTATTAAAGGAATGGCCCACAGCAGTACATGAAACAGCTTTTGAGTTAATTCTCCAATTACATTTAAATGCTACATATCAGTGTAATTCCTAAAAAAAAATTCCACTATGAAATTGAAGCAGAGGGGCTGCATTTTGATTATATAAATAGATAAATAATGCACCACTGGAATTGGAAAAGGGCTTTTTTGAAAAGCAGACTGAGGTGCCAAACTACAACAGTGATCAACAGGTATATGTAATATTTCCTATCGACAGCCCTGCACATATCTGCAGTTTTGAAGGATGTCAATCGTCTTGGTTAAGTGTGCCTTTCACTCGGAATAAACCATTATAAGCAGAGCAGCCCTTACTCCATCGCAATATAGGTGACACGCTCCTCCGTGTTTTATGTAAATTAAGTGCTATCTGTTTAGCTTTCCTGCATCTCTCAATTACAGAACAGTTTTGAAACATTGGTTTCATCATTTTAGAAAATACATAGGTATTTACAGTTCCACTGATCAATCTGACCATTGCTCAAGCTGAAAGTAGGGGGAGCTTTGAGGATTTTAAAGCAGATGTTCATAATGTTAAAAAAGACTGCGTATTAGGAAAGCTAAATTCATTATATTTAGGTTTCTTCATGCCATGGCTCTCTGGACCACCTGATACATCGTCGTTGCCACAAAATTTGTTTCACCTGTTGTTTTCACATGTCAAAATATCCAAGATAAAAATATTCTATTGATAATAATGATCTATGAATAATTAACCTGTGTTGGTGACCCATTTGTCCAGGAGTTATAATCTGTTGCAATGATTATCTTCAGGTGGAACCAGAATATTAATGTTTAATCCTCCCATGAAACTATTGAAAATAAGTAAACAAACTATAATTTAATTCCAAGTCATTTTGACAAGTTTTTCACAAGAATCATGGAGAGAATGATGAATAGTTTGAATATTACAAAATTATTCCTACTAATGTAGAAATATTATGGAATTAGAAAAAATATATATTTTTGTCAAGTGTGTTTATACTTTTACAGTGACTGGTTTATACCATTGACTGTATATTAAGGTTAATACATGTTTTGTTTTTGATACATGAAAGCTATAAGGATGAGTTCAATAATAAAATACAAATATCGGCTCTATAAGTCTTTTTGAGAAGTGTGCACTGAAAAAAAAACAAAGTACCATACAGAAACATAAATTAGCAAAGCCAGGGTACGGTACATGTGCACATGGATGTACAGTGGACAGATCAGACACAGATATGTAGGCGAAGAGCAGCAATATCCCACGTGAAGTCCTTGTGGGACTTTTAGACTGATATCTTCACTGTTCATGTTTATTCTATTTGTTTTATTTGTTCTTGTTCTGGAGCTAACACTTGTAAAATCTACGATATTGTAAGGATGCTCCAATTAAGTTTTAAAAAATCAGAATTAGAGAAAAATCTAAATGTTTGAATAAATTGTTACTGTTATTTCAATCGCCACAAAAATAAATAAA
>JBBBVU010000015.1:16561925-16574857 GCA_037177055.1 Atherinosoma microstoma | reverse complement strand
CACACACACACACACACACACACACACACACACACACACACACACACACACACACACACACACACACACACAAAACACTTAGGACTCCTCCAGCTTTGTTTTTGCTGGTAACTTGGATGAACTGCAGTGCACCTGTGTTTTTTGTGTGCTCCGTGTACACCCATTTATCATCAGACTTCTCGTGTGATTCATATCTTGACAGAGTGGAATGAGTTTTTTTTATTTTTTCTCGGAGGAATTTTGCCGTCATGTGCTGTCTGTTTTCTTCTTTTAGTTTGCTTATGTTTAATGTACCAACATCTGACCCGCACAACTCTGAATTTAGGTTAATGAGATCAACTGGAACCAAAGTATTTCTGGTGTGTGGACAGCAAGCATGTGATCCAGTGTAATTCATATCAATCACGAGGGAGGAGCAGCAGACATTAGCGGCCGCACAACAATAATTCCCGTCCATCCACAGGCTTGCAGCCAGCTAACCTACTACACAAACCACAGCGATTTAGGAACTGCTTTTTCCTCTCGTTGTGGTTGCATGAAGACAAAAAAATCCCCAAAAATACTTTCCCCCGGGAATTGTTCTCTATTTTTCAAAATCTACTTTTAATATGCTGTGACTATAGGTTGTGTTTGAACTGGCAGATGTGTAAATGTAAAACTCAAATGATTTAACTATGACTCTTTTATGGCACATCTGATAACATCTTTTCTTGTCACCCACATACAATTTAAGCCCTGGAGAGGAATGCTGTTTTAAGTTCTCTGTATCACCAGCAATCTTTCTTCCTCCTGCCTGTCTCGACCAATGCAGGCAGGGTTAGGAAAAGGAAGGGGAGCGCCCTTCTGGCCAATTCCACTACACTAATTGATGTCAAGGGTTTGTGGGTAGATGGGAGTTTGGGAGTTGAGTTGAATATTTATGTTTGGATGAGTATGCGAAGAAAGAGGTGGCGAAATTTGGATCGTATTTGGTGTTTTTGTCCATCGGTTGTCCACCCTTTCTTAAATCTTATAGCAGACATCTTGTCAATATCACCTTCAACACGTAATCCAACCATGGTTTTATCCAGATGGTTAAAGCATCTGTTGATTGGTTGAACACCCGCACTGGCAGCTGCCATCATAGAATATTAGTGTAAACACCAGTAAAACACTGACAATGAAAATGTCTGTTAATGTAAAAAAAGGAAAAAAAAGAAAAAGGGAGCAAGAGAAGTCCAGTCTTAATCAAGCCAATATTCAGCCAAGGAAATTTATCTGCCAAGTGTCGGTCAGCTGTTTTATCAGCTGTGCTCATTCAAATTCCTAGTAGGCTGTCCTTGATTTATATTGAAAGGTGTTTATTAAAATAATTTACTCCCCCATTGAGGCAGAGAAAATGACCGTGGAGTCAAATATGTGGCGGAATCAGTGGATTGATGTGTGGATGAATGGACTTAATTGAGTGTGGGAGTGGATGTTTGAATCATGGCTTCAGCGCCGGCAGTGCTCCTCTCAACAACTTGGCCTGTCCTTTCCTTAAAGCCTCTCTTAATGCGTTTCAAAGTCAGTGCTCGGCTGTGTGCGTCAACGGTTGTCTGCATTTGTGACCCTTCTCAGGATTGGATGGCAGCAATGGACTGATGGATGCAGATAACAGCTTGGATGACAAACTCAGTTCCCAGTTCGCCTTGACGTGATGTAGGAGCGACTTTGTGGCACTCCATATCTCCATTCTGTGGGCAGCATGTGTAGATTGAGACAGATGCTTGAGTCTCTTTGTTTCATGTATACCACTGACAGAGATAAATTAGCCAATAGCACTATTCTGGACCAGAGAAAAATCGCTGTGTTGATGCATGGCACCCTTCATCTGCACAAGCTGACCATATCTGTGCAAGTTGCTTTCTGGCCCCATTGCTTGCAGAGGCTTTTGTGAAGCTGCAGTCTTAATAATATGATACATTTTTTAATTTAATCTTGTTTTACACTAGTATCATGCATTATTTTCATACTGGAGAGTAGATTTAAATGACTGATATTGTGGTCCAAATTCTATTCAACTCTTATGTGAGTGAGTTATTCCTGATCAATTAATCTCTATAAAGAGCTTTTTCCCCCATGAGTAAAGTTTATTCATTATTTATTCATCGTGACTGCCAGGAAGTCTGTGAAAATGTCAAATATGTCATAATCTATGAGGATTATAGGTGATACATTTAAATAGAGGGGGAAAAAACTTTTACCCTCTTTTGTGAATAGTAATATTTGCTCTCCATCCTTGTCAACAGGACCCTCATGTCTGTTGATAGCATCAATCACCGGTGCCTGTTTACTGCCTCCTGCTAACCACTCTTCCCTTGACCGCCCAGACTCTCCCTTCGGCACTGATTAAATTTATTCCTCATTCTACTTTTTACAATCTCATTACCGAGACGCACACGGCTGTTTACCGCTGCCTCTCCAATGTTCTGAGGCAAAGAGTCACATCTGTTATAGAGTGGTGTTGAAGCGAGTGTCACATTTAGAGGCTCACTGCAAAAATGAGGGGTTGACACACAAGAAAAAAGCTCTGAAAACTTTGTTTTGACCTGGTTTGTTACTCGGTTTGTTTCGACAGGAAGAAGCAATTGATTGACCTCTGTTATTTATATACCTGTAGGTTTTAATATTAAGCTCTCTGCAAAGCACATGAGAAATGACAGTAATCACTTGCTTAATTTTGTAGGAATCCCTTCTGTGTTGTCTAAACAGCTCTGACCCATCATGTATCCTGCAGCATCAGGCATCAGAATGATGTCAGTGAATGTTTTAGGTCTTGTGGATAGTTTTGGGGCCTCTGTGGATCAGACTTGCTCCAGCTTTTCTTGCTGGGATCTGCGGCGTATAGAAACCAGGTTAAAAGCTTTGGGGCTCTTGGTTGCATCCCTTATGTCATTGGACTGGAAATGCTGTAACCATGGAAGGAGTGCTTGGTCAGTTGCTATGAATGATGGATGCTGGGATCCAGAGCTGTACAACACAGTGTTGAGTCTTAATGAAAGATCAGTGTTAATGACATCACATGTCAATGGCTTTAGTATCTGCTTGTTGAGTAACGGTGGTCCGTTAGCATATCCATACCCATGTTGTTGTCACCATATGAGAGTATCAATGCCACAAACTGCTCCTTGCTATCACGTTGGAATGTCTTTCCTCACTCACTCTCTCTCTCACAAACACACACACACACACACACACACACACACACACACACACACACACACACACACATCTACATAACAAAAACATGTCTCAGAATAACAACCCAGCAGAGCATCATGTTTTTTTTGTGTTTTTTTACCTTGTTTTCGCAGCAACTACAGATACAAATCTTTTTTTTTTTCATTGTTTGCTAGATGTGTGTAAATGAGCTCTTATACCCTTTCAGCTTCCGATCAATGACTTTAATTGGTATATTACACAATCTTCACCAAATTATGCAGATGAACAAAAAGATTAGGTGTCATTTACAGTGTTGGTTTTGCAGCTCCGGGTGAACAGTGCGGACTGAATGATCCTTTCATACTTCAGATGAGTCATGTGGATTTCTCTTAAGCTTAAGTTATATGGGTAATTTAGCTGTTAAGATTTTATTCTGACCAGTTTTGTTCTGCCCTTAATCCTCATCCCAAATTTTTTAACAACTAAGCTGAGATCCTTAAAGGGCATTGAGTGTAATCTAACAGAGAAAATGAGTCATATCCTCCCTAAGCTACTGAGCTGAGTGCTAAACTTTAGTCACATGGTTATTTCTTTGGCGACCAACAGGAAACTGTACTGGGGTGATTTGTATATGATGCAATGATTTTAAATTAAGCGTTGCTATGCAAAACAGCTTCTTATTTCCTCAGATATAAACATGAATGAACTGTGTGTGTTGCAGAGAAGGAAAATATGGCTATTTAAAATGCAGAGTTGAGTATTCTTTGCTTTTACTTCTGCTCAGGCTTTCTTTGTTGCTGATACCTGTTACATCAGGTAGGGACTGCCCGTGTCACTTTCTCTCGGTTTACCTCTGACTGCTTTTTTCTGTGTGTGCTACCCACTCACTCAGGTCGCCTGTTTGAGAGGACTCTGCTGACAACACCTGCACCCCCAAGAATAAGCAGGGCCTCTTAAGTCCCCTGACACCCTCTTCTCTTTTTTTAATGTGTGTGCTTTATTTCTTATTCTTTTGTCCTACACTCTGGTGAACATGTATTATGTATGTGCATACACACATACACACATATGGCGACATGTTACAAACAGATACCCTACTGTGGTTGGACCATTTTCCTCCAGCCGACACCTGCTGTGCAAATCCTTCAGCTTGGGCTTGTTTTGCAGGCATGCCGTGTGCTTGAACTTGTCATCTAGCCGAATCTGTCCGAGGAGCCGGATCTTCTCTACTTTCTGCTTTGAGTGTCCACATCATGCTTAATTTGCAGCCATAATGGTGCGTGCATTGTTTCCAGAAGTAAACGGCGCCCCATCCGTCTCGGTGACTGCTGCCAGAGACTGTTGGGTATCAAACATGGGGACAGACGCTTCAAAACAAGTTGTAGCTGATGGAAAATACACCAGCTTTATTAGCTCTTTATATTCTTACCAAATGTGGGGATGTATATCACATTAAAAAGAGCGAAACAAACGGGCACCAATAAATGTTTCAAAGGATGAGGTTTGATGGTTTATATTTCTGATAAATCTGAACTGTTGCCACTTTCACTAATCTAATGTACAAAAAAGGTGTGCTGTAGTCTGTACTGTCTCTATAATACTGTCATCTGTTTAGAAGATAATTTGATATTAAGATCATTTAAGATTCTAAACAAACAAGATCTTTAAGGTGGGATGTTTAAAGATTGTCTACGGTTACATGATGTTTTTTAATTTGGAATTGATTATTCCGAATTAAATAATTCAGCATTAATGTATTCTCCTTCAGGTTTACATAGAAATATTAATTCAGAATTAAGGTTTACATGGTAAACATGTTTTCTTAATTCCACTTTAGATCCGGGGGTCGGGAACAGTTCTGATTGGTTGGGAGGCGGAAGTGACGTTCGTATCGACTAGAAGTAAAAAAAATAAATAAAATAAAACTCCCCTTCCTGCCTCGTTTCTTTGCAACTACAACATGTAAAAACGACATAAGAACCATTTTCGTTTGATTTTTATTCTACTTTTGAAGCAGCAGCTAGTCTCTAATATGATACTTTACTTTCATGTGAATAGACTCGGCTTGAGTCCGTTTAATTCAGGTGGCCAGCACTGTATATGTTTGTCATGGCGACAGGACAAGGGAACGAGCATGCGCAGAATGACCGGAATTAACTTAAAGAGCAACTGGCAGGTCAGAAGCATGATTGATGATTTATATGAAGCATTTTTTATGGATAATATCTATCTTGTGTTTGTTGATGGCCGTGTATTGAAAAAGAAAGAAATGAGTAATTCACTATTGAAAACTGCAAAACACCTGTAAAAACATGTTTAGCCGGAAGTGACGTAGCAACAGGTACTCCGCAATGTAAACGGACATGGCTAACACACCTGAACAGCATGGACTTGAGAGAAAAGAAAAGGAAAATACAATCATTTACAAAACTGAAAGTCCTGATTCCTACAGACTTGAACCTGAAACTACCAGCAGGGTCTCCACCATCCAGGAGAGGAGATTGTTGATGGGAACAATAGTTTGATATTAACTCCTCAGTCCCACAAACACGGAAGCCTACTCATATGAAATCATGCAGCCTGCTGCTTCCTGATCTTTCCTAAAACTACATTAATTTTCATTTAAACAATGTTTAATATTTATGTGAACAATAGAAATTTCTACATATTTTGGCCACAGGTATTTCTGACTGCAGGGGATTTTGCTCGTTTCTATTTTTAGATTCCCGACATTGTGGATGTGATGAAAGGCGTGTCTGCAGAGGAACGTCTAGCAGGGTTTATGAAGGGAAACGTTATTCATACTGTTACGACAAATGACAGTTATTATGAGGTTAAACTGATTATTTAAAAGTTAAAGTCAAATCAGATCAGTCTCTTCTTTTTTTTAAATTTTGTTTTGTTTTTTGTTTTATTTTTTGCTTAGCCGTTTTTATTTGGAGATTTTTGATAGACTAAGACATTTTAATATACAATGTTAAATTGTACTAAATGTACAGTTGGATTTCCCATCAAAGAAAAATTACAGTCTGTGTATCTTTTGTAAAAAAAAATTAAAAAAAATCAAAGACGGAATAAAAGAAATGGCTGTGCACATACAGAAGCTCTCTTTCTTTTATCCTCTGGGGTCGTATAGTGAAAAAGCAGCTCCTCCTCTTTACTCACAGTCTCACACTTTGCAGCTTTGCAAGACTGAAACATGCAGCGAAAGACTGAGAAGTGAGAAACTGAGGATAGCACTTGTTTCGAGAGAAACCTCTTCAGTGTGTTCAGTTATCCTTTTTTAAACCCCTTTCCTGCGTTTGTATCTAAATTTTCATACCAAATTGCTAAATGACTGGTGCAAACTTTGTGCTTTATTTTTGTAAATATAAGTTATTAATTGAGGTGGAAAAAAACCAGACTAATGGAAATTAATTTACTCATGATGTGGTTTTGATGTAAACTTTCAGGAAAAGCAAATGGGAGGAACTATATTAAAAAATGAAGATATTTTAGTGATGGAAGAAAAATGTAAAAATTGTAAATCATAACTGAGCCAAATCTATTTACATTCACTGTTCTTAGATAAATGACGAAATCTTGTTTTAGAGGTCACGGATCTTGAATCCCTGTACGTAGAGAGGAAATCGAGCCTGGTTAAGGACATTTTTCTGAGTGAGGAATTGGAAAAAAGTGGATCTCGGCTGTGATATTTCACTAATTGTTTCCTTCGTAACGGTCATGTTCCTGCACCATCTGCTCTTGTTCTGTCCTTTGTGCCTCGCCCCTCACGCCAAAGCTTTGCCCATGCTCTCCCTTTCAGTGCCTTTGCTCCTTCCCTCCCCTTGAGCTTCACCCTTTCGCATGGCCCCCTCATTCCATCCAACGATCACTTCCCTGTGCATGTGTATCACTGCTTTCGGTTGCATGTCACACTTTCTTTTTTTCTTTTCTTTTTTTTACATGCTGCCTTGGCCCTTAGCCTCTTGTCCCCCCTGCCCTCTCCCATCATCACTGTAGACGAGTCAGTACACAGTATATGACCAGAGGGGTATTTGTATATGGTCTGTCCAGATCACTGTAGATGCTGCTGAATGGAGAAATCTGTCTACTTAAATCTTTGTAGTTTGTTGCTACTTGCAGAAGTTTACCTCCTCTCATTGCAAATGTAATGCTTGTCATTGGTATGTGATTGCACTCATAATCTCCCCTTATTCTGTGCCCGGAGGTTAATATTGTGTGCTTATGGCAAATCTCTTTAGTCTGGCAGTTATTGGAACTAAGATTTTAATTAGGGGAGGTTTTAGAGCAGCGAACGCTGCATTAGCATTACACTGTAACAGACACTGAGCCATCAATGTAACTAGCTGAGATATCACTCCAGGTAAATATAGAGCAATACTATTTCTGCTTGGTTTCGGCAGGGAGGTGGATGTTTCTGTGCATGCGTTAATTTTCAGAATTTGTGTACTCCCGATGCCCGATCATTTGTAGGAGAAATGCTGTGTCAAGGCTTTTTGGGTACCTGATCAAGCTGCTTGATGCCAGAAATATCTCCTGTTGTTGAAGCGAGGTGCTGAAATG
This sequence comes from Atherinosoma microstoma, assembly GCA_037177055.1. Taxonomy (NCBI): domain Eukaryota; kingdom Metazoa; phylum Chordata; class Actinopteri; order Atheriniformes; family Atherinidae; genus Atherinosoma; species Atherinosoma microstoma. The sequence continues at coordinate 16,567,108 of JBBBVU010000015.1, read as the reverse complement.
AGCAATTGATTGAACAATGTCGGTGCCTATCAAAAGATGTTCGATTCAAATTTGTTCTAAAACGGAGTCAGAATGTAAACATCTATGTCTGTTTGCTTTCACAGCGTGTTTGTCACTTCTGCTCTAAAACAACTATGTTGGTTTAAGGACCTCTTTATTTATAATGGAGTGTAGGGGCAGTAACTTTGAGCATTTTCTGTTGTTTTTTTTTTAGTTTCATTTACATAATTTTCTGTCTAGTACCAAACACCTTTTCCAGTCCCGGACAACATAGATGGGTTGTGATCACAGTGATGAAACGACTAGCGAACAGAAGCAAAAGATTGTCCAATTTTTTCACAAATTCTCCTCTGTTAACTCTGAGTTCAATCTATTTACTTATGACTAACACTCTCCATACAGTCCCTACACAATGACCCAAGAGACCCCTAGTCGGTCTGCTCGACTGTTTTCTCTGGCTGTTCGCTCTGTTGATGGGCAGATGCTCTCATTGAGGTCAAACTGAGGCTTTGTCAACTTGATGTAAAACTTTGGGGGACGATGGTGCTAACTTCTGTTGCTTCTGTTATTGTGGGCACATACCGTCATGACTGTATTTTACATTTCTTTACATTTAATACATTTAAGGCCCAGTGGCCCTTGAAACCAATATCTGGCTATTTTCTGTCAATGGCAGAAGAGTTTTACAACTTTCATGGATTTTGTAAACACTTATTAACACACTCCTTTATGACTGTGTAAATCAAAATCAAAATAAACATTTAGAAGTGATCATGACAGCGGAGAGTGACATGTTACATATGCCCATTGTACTGTCATTTGGCTACAATATTAGTAAATGTATGTATATGTGTGTTCTTGTGACAAGCCAGTTTGTTGTCTTGGTGATGGAGACTTTCCTTCCTTCCTCAGAGAATAAAAAGCCTTCCTGAGACCTTGCTGGCTAAGGAGGAAGGAAGGGATGAACTGTTAAAGAACAGTGAGGATTTTGAAGTTTTGTGTTCTCATTTAAACATTAAAACAAACATAAATTAGATCCAACTTTATTTGACTTACCTGCCTATCTCCCCCCCCCCTCTGTGAAACCATCCAAGTTCTCCTGATGATATTCAGATGTTTGGGAGCGTTATCATCTGTCTGTTGCCACATTGTGTTGTTGGTCTCTGCTCTTCTCTGTGGGCGTGTGCGTGAGTGTGCCAGTATTTGTGTGCGTACCATGGCTTTGCTTAGTGCAGTGCTGTGAATATGAAATAGGACAGCTAGCATCTGCACTGCAGCTGTCCCACCCCGGCCCCCACACTGTGCCTACTACTCAGTGCAGCTGGCCAGCCTGCAGAAACACAGAAACCTGGAACACATGTTTTTGTATGAACGTGTGTTGAGAAGGGAGAGGTTTACGTTTTCTTATCCGTTCCTGTTTGTGTGGGTTTGCTCTGCTTTTGGAGAATTAGTTTGTGTTTACTTGCTTTTTTCCCCCTGCATTTGTTATCACATTTGTCCATATGCTTTTTCTGCGGCATCGTAGTCTGCCCTGCAAATAAACCCGTGTTAAGTGTAACAACTGGTAAATTTCAGAAATTCAACCTCATTTTTTCATTTTGTCTCTGAACAAGAAGTTATTCCAGGTACAGTAGGCGGAAGAAGCCATAAACCTGGAAAATAATATCAGGGTTAAAGTTAACTCCTCTGGCCTATTACTTTCTCAGGGCAATTTCAAGGTTGTTTTCTCTTTGTATTTTTCACTAAATTGTTTGTTATGGTTGTCTTCCCAGGAAAAAGCTTGAAGAACTTTGAATTTGATGTGATGTGGACAGCTGTCCACATTTTTGCCAGGTTATTTACTGTAAATTCAAAACAAAAAGCTAAACATCCTCCAGAATTATGTTTTCCTCTAGGCATAATAATAATTAGTTTCATTGTTTTTCACTAATATGTGCTTAATGTTCCTCATGTACAAAAAAGTCAGCTCGGGTGTCTTAAGCAAGCACTTATTATGAGAAAGCTGGGTTCTCGTCTCTTCATGGGTTTTTCAAAGATTGCTTGTTGCATCTTCAACCACACATAGTCCTCGTCCTGATCGCAAGGACCAAGTGAACTCAAAGCCCCTGAAATGTAAGACTGCCTGGAGAAAAAGAATGAAACAAGAGGTAGTACAGAGGGAATCATGGAGTTAAGAGGAAAGTAGAAATAGAAATATTCTGTAATAATCACTCCTTTGATCAACATATTATGTGTTAAATGAAGACTGAGAAAGCTGTTTGAGTTCCCTTCTTCCTTTTCAATTAATTTGTTCTTTCTCTGGCTAATATGAAGATATAATGGGGCATTGAGGGGGAGGAAAGGAAGGCTTAAAAGCACCCTAGTCATGACTGGGCCACCACTCAGCACCACTGATTATATTACTGAGATTAAAAAGGCAATTTATCTCAGAATAAGTACAACCCATAAAATGACACGTAGGGAGCGCTCATTCCAGACCTGTCAGATCTCTGTCTGCAGAGAGCTGCAGGAAGATATCCTTTGTTCAGGCATTTTAATTTCTTCTGTGATGTGATGGAATTTGTCAGTCTGGGTTAGTTTTAAAGAGCTGGACGTTTTCTCGTTTAAGTGCCAGGTGGTTCGACATCATGTCTGCAGGTCCGGTCTGAGTTTTGATCGACAGCGAGGCTCGCTAAAGATGTTCGTCTGAGACATTTGCGAGCGATGGTCCTGCAGCGATAGAAATCACAGTTCCATCAGTTAGACAGGAGACATAAGACTGACTGACTGACTGTGATTGTGTCCCAATCTAGTGCACATTGTTTGATGCATGTGTCTCTTAGGCTCAATAAATGATAGTGGCCACTGGACCTGACAAGCAGCCTGGACATGCTGCTGAGTTTTTGTTGTGTGTGCGCATGTGTGAATGATTCTCTGTCTTTGTGATGTGAAGGAAAATCATGAGGACTGTGATGCAGGTGTCTCACTCTCCAAATGGATGTTCACCCCCTGCCTCTCTCCATCACCTTCCCACTGTCACCATGCCGTCCAGTCAGCAAAAGTGTATGTGTGTGTGATGGGGTGTGTGTGTGAACCCCTTGCGTCAGAGGGTGGGAGAGAGAGCGCATGTTGATTTGAGTTACATTTATGACCATTTTTTGCTTTGTGTAATTGTGTCAAGAATAACAAGTAAATCTGTGTTGACTGCAGCAGCGTCTGCAAAAATGGGTGTGCGCTCCCAGCTTGTCTTTGCATGCGTTTCATGCTTGCATCTAGATTTCAGGGAAAAGTGCAGCGAGCAGCATTAATGCCAGGGCTGGTGGCAGGGTGACAAAATTAAAGACCGACACAGACAAGCGAGGATAGAGGGATTGGTGGGAAGGAGAGATGTGGCCAGTAAATGGAAGGATGTTACAGGAAAGGATAGTGATATGTGAGCATAGAGAATAGTAAAAGGGAAGTATTGGAGGAGAAAAGAACAAGGGAGTGGTGTGGAGTGCCATCAGTGGGATGTATTAATTGCAGCTTCATCGTTGAGCATCTGTAATAAGATCTAGTGGCTGTGGTTTTCTGAAGGAGCTGGCTTGTTACCTGAGGATAGACACTACAAGGGTGGAGCGCAGGGAGATGATAGAAGAAGAAGAGATGGCTAAAAACAAGTCAAATAGAAGGTAAGGGCACAACCCTTAAAGGGACACAAGAAAGAGAGTGTTTCTTTTGCATGAAACACAAGGCACAAATGATGACTAGGGAATCTAAGAAAATGCCTGTTGGGAGCGTACAGCTAATTACTGCAGACTGTCTATGTCTGGACTCATCTCCATGGAAACAGGATGGGCCAGCAGGGCTGGCTAGCACACAGGAAGACGAGGAAGACAAGGAAATCAATGGACAGAAAGAAAAAACAGTGGGCAAAACTGTGCTTAAAAAGCCAGATTCATGCTCATCAGGTAATCGGTGACCCAATTTTGACTTATTTTCTATTTATTACTATCAAAGTTTTCATAAAAGGGCCTTACATGATGAAAATGGGGACATCTTGAGATCAAAAGTCACTTAACATCTGAATGTAGCTGCAAATTTGACCTTACAAATTAGGTTAAAAATGTCTCTTTCTTTAGGAGCTACTGTTGGACTTTTTTGAACACAGCAAGATGTCTGTAATTGCACAGATGAAGCTTTTTAGTCTTCAGTAGCTGCAGCATTTGTAGGATGTGATTATACTTAAAAGCTGTTGGATGAGTGCGTGACTGTATAATGAGAAGCAAAGCACTGCTGATAAAGAGCATGTGTGCTTATTCAACCACAGACAAATGAAAACATTGCAGGTTGATTTAACAGGTTTTGCTCACAAAAGTCATCCAAATACTGTAGCCTTAAAGGAAAGGTCCCAGAAGTGAAGTTTTTAATGACTTGAAAGCAAAAACAGATGCCATCGCTTTTATTCTAAACAGGATTCATATTATGACCTAATGAACATGAAGAGGGTTACTTTTGTTCATATGGAGAGATAGACTGATTGCTACTGTTTATGTAAGCTAGCAACTCGACCTGCTGAGACAGGTATGCAGATATGAAGGGTTGTGGTTATTTTGTGTGCATGTGATTGGGGGGGTGGTGGGGTGGTGGTGTATCATAATGTGAACAATGATATAGGATTGCAAACAGAATATGAAAATAAAATTGAAAGTCTCTGTTTTGACCTAAAGGGCCTGTTTTTAATGGCTCATGTGGTCGAGGGACACTGAAGTAAACTAGTACAGCTGCTGTGCTGTGTTCAACCAGGTCCATCTGTCAGTAACCCAATGTAGTGTAAGTCATTAAGCCAATAGTGTATACACACGTGCACACACCCACACACACTCTGACTTTAAAAGAAAAGAAAGTCTCTTGTCAAGGTGCTCTGCCCTGTGCTTTTATATCAGCAGGATTTTGTGACATTTCTCTCAATAAGTCTATAAAAATCATATTTCTTGATTGTTTGGTCTGTCATTACCTGCTCTCTGCCTGAGTGGTTGGTAAAGTAGTTTAAACTTAGGCCTAATCTCAATTCTCCCCCTTAGCCCTTCCCCTCTGTTTTGCGCGTTCATGAGAGGCCAAGGGGTGTCTCGATTCTCTTTGGGGGCGAGGGGAAGGGCTAAGGGGAAGGGCTGAATACCCCTTACAGCAGAGGGTTTTCAGATGCAGACTTAACGGCAAAGGGG
>JBBBVU010000015.1:16527446-16543438 GCA_037177055.1 Atherinosoma microstoma | reverse complement strand
TGTGTGTGTGTGTGTGTGTGTGTGTGTGTGTGTGTGTGTGTGTGTGTGTGTGTGTGTGTGTGTGTGTGTGTTTTTCTTTGTTTTTGTATTGGGCACTGCTGTGGAGGAGGGGGGCTAAAGGTGGGAGGTGCTGAGTGTCTGGGCTCCCAGTGCCCTGCCCTTTTCCCCTGACACACACAAACACCCACTGTTGCCCTAGGGGAGCGATTACTTTGCCCATTATCATTCATGCCAGTCAGGGGTGCAGTCATGCAGACTGCCATATGGAAACACACAAACATCCAGTCTTTTACACACCTCAGCTGAACCCATGTTCCTGAACCAGCCATGGTCTCGGTACAGGCAGAACTCCTCATGCTCTTTTAGTCTGTCAACAAAGGGAGATGCAAGTCATTTTCTCTCACATCCATAAGGGGGTGGGGGGCTGTCTTTGGTTTGAGCTCATGGCCTTCTGGTTGACTGATAGTCATAATATCTGAGTGTAAAGTGGAATCTGCACATTGGCGCCACCCACTGGAAAGGGCTGCTGGCTCATCCAGCAGGGCAGTAGATGACATATCTGGGTAAATGTCATGAAGTCAGACCTGTTGCTGTAAAGGCTGGTGTTAGCACAGGTCTTCTCTGGCTGTTTCTCCAGCAGCTGCTCCATCTGCAAATGTTTAATACACATGAAAGGTTTTCTTTTCTGTGGATCTTTGCTGTTTTCATTTTTATGTTTAATAAACAAATATGAAACAAAAAAAGCCTGCTTATCATTTATCCTGATTCCTTCTTTACCCGTTCTGTTCTTCTAGACCATCTCGTCGACGGCGCTCAGTTGGGGTCGCCAACTCCACCCAATCCTCTCTGTCTCTCACCACGATCCCCAGTTTGCAGTTTAGCTCCACCACTACCTCCCCTGAAAACAAAGATGAAGATCCAGAGGAATCTAAGGTCTCACTTGCTTGTGTTTACTTTAGGATGTTCATATCTGATATGACTTGATAATAGTTATATTACAGACACTGTGGTAGTAATTCAATCTCTTTTTGTTTCTGTCCAGGTGGAACTAAAGGTGTTTTCAAAGAAATCAACAGTCATCTCCAACCTGCAACACTTCACCAGCTACAAGATAGAGATTATGGCTTGCAACCACCCGACAGAGATCAAACGCTGCAGCTTGGCTACATATGTTAGTGCTCGAACTATGCCGGAGGGTAAGAAAAAATGCACCTTTTGTATAGATCTAAACTCTCGTTTAAAGTGTTTGTTGTGTATTTATTATTGGTAAATAAACCAAAAGGGTTTGTGCACAAAAACAATTTAACTTGAAATTGTTGTGAAGAGATAAAATTAGCTCCACTGAGATCTTCTTTTTTTTCTCTTTCTATGCTTCCTGCAGAAAAAGCAGATGATATCCCAGGCTTTGTTTCCCATGACATTGTAACGGCCGAGCCTCCCTATGTGTTGATTAAGTGGAATGCACCTCTCTCCCCTAATGGCCTCATCATCCTTTATGAAGTTTTCTACAAGAAGGTTGGAGATGTGGAGGTCAGTACCAAAAACTATCAAACATTCACTGGGTGAGGATACAGGGAAGGGAGGAAAGAGGAAGTGGGATGACATTCTTTTTTGCAAAACTAAGGGAGATGGACCAAATGGGGGCAGAAAGGATCTTGATATGTTCTGTAGGAAGGAAAAGCTTGATGCATAACACGGATGCAGAGGAAAAGATAAACTCAAGTAGGAAAAAAAGGCTGAAATGTGGTATAATCTGAGGAAAGAAGGCAGGCAGGAAAGGGAAAGCTTACCATTTACTGTGTCTGTTCCTTATATGGGGAAAGGAACAAAGGAAATATTTGTTTATAATCTCCCATTGCTAGCTGTCCCTGCGCTGATGTCTCCTGCTGCGTGTGTTTGCATATTAAAATTTAATTCTATTTGGGAATAAAAGTTTGTCTATGACAGCGTGGGTTTTGTAGTGTTGTTGCTGTTTACTTGATGTAAATGTGTGAATGCCGTTCATTACTGTTCATTGCTGCACTGCCTGACCTTACGAGCCAGCAGCTCTGTTACCATAGTGACAGAGGCAGGAAGGAAGACTAGAATGCATTGGCAGGGATGGACTCACATCTCAGACGTCTCCTTTCACACTGCACAGAAAATACACCATCCACTGCACATACCTTGCGGCCCAGACAAACCAATCTAGATTTATCTAAAACAATGTTCAAAGCATGTTGGATTTTTGAATTAATTATTTAGTTTGTTGCGCTGTGGTGGCCTGAAGCAAAACTCAAAAGCTACTTTTTGGCAGCTACTTTTTATGGGCCTACAAAAAGTTGTGGTTATTAAAACAAAGCTTTGCAAATCTTTTAACATGCAACAAAACACTAAAAATCAGTAACGCATTTTTTTTTCGATCAGTGCGTAAAAAGCATAAAAGAGTTTAATCACAAACACAGGATTCAGCCTAAAATTGATATTTGGTTCGAGTTAATGTTGCAATGTGTTGATGTAAGTGTGCAGAAAGGCATCCCAGCATGCACCAGCATGACAGACTGATGCATGCCAGTTGCATCATATTTTATTAAGTTTGTTTTCTACAATGTTTATACTCCTCGCACGCTATCACTGATACTATACATTTTTAATTCCAAGTTAACTTGATGAGTGACAAAGGTTTAGCGTTGCTCTCAGGTTGCCTAAGGAGGCATTCACACTGGGATATTCCAGGGACTCGGTCCTATTGGGCGGGGATTTCCGAAAGTTTTCAAACCCTCCTTTTGGTTTGATTTGTGTTCAAACTGGACTTAACTGAAGTGGACCAAACCATCTGGACAACTCCACTGCTCGCTCGCTTGACAATAGTACTCCCTAAAACAACCAATGATCAATAAAAGAAAAGCAGGAAGAAGAAGAACTGGTTGAAATTTTGTAGATTAAATATAACAGGTGTGGGCAGCTAGCAGGATTTATTATTTCTATATTTTTTGTCTTTTTTCTTTTTTTCCTTTGTTATTTTTGTGGCCATGCCAAGTGTTTTATAACAAAACAACACTATCACATTAAATATATGAATTAATTAAGAAAAATAATGCAATGAAGGGATGGAGGGGTCGTATTTAAAATGATCTAACATGTTAATAGGTGGGCCGGGTCCGGATTTCAAAAAGGAGATATTAACGGGTCGGATATTGTCTTGCATGGGTTCCTGATTTTACTGTGCTAGTTTGCTTTTCGTGCGCTCTTTACTGATGAAAGGTCACAGCTTTTTTGCAGAGTTCTTTTAAGGAAAACTCTCTTTTTGGGTGAGGTAACATTTAAAGTAACCTTTGTTCTCTTATTCTATCCACACACACTGTCTTGTTGTTATGCCAGACTAATCTTGCTGAACCATGTTTTAATTTGTTTTTTGTTCAGTATCAAACAACTTGTGTTTCACGGCCGGCCTACCTCAAGCTAGGTGGCACAAAACTCCCGCTTGTGCAGCCTGGAAACTACAGCGTGAGGGTCCGGGCCACGTCGTTGGCAGGAAATGGCTCTTTTACAGCAACAACTTACTTCTTCATGCCCAACCGTAAGACTAAAGGCTGTCCGACATAAATTAGATTTTTTTTTTTTACGTTTGTTTTTCTTTCCATGACCAAGTAATTTGGCTGTTAACTTTATAAATGTTATTTATTTTTGTACAAATTAAAGTGAAACTACATTAACTTTAAAACTATATATTGTATATAAAGTGTTGAGTCTTTTTAGCTTCTGTTTTAATCATTTAATCCTTCTTTTTTACTTTTTAAAAACTGTTTCCATCAAACTGGACTGACCAGTAAGTGTTTTTGTGTAATTCAGCTGATCCAGGTTTAGTCTGGATTGTGAGCGGTCCTGTCATCTGCTTCATCCTGCTACTGATTGTGGGAGGTGGAGTCTTTATAGTCGTCAAGAAGAGGTAAAATGTTTAAGAGTGTATCATATATCATTAACCTATAAAAGGTTGTTTTTAAATGTTTTTTTGTTTTTTTTCAACATTTTTTGTTTTGGTTTGTTTTAAACGAGGGGACAGGGGGGTATTCCACGAAACTGGATTAAGGGAAAGCCTGGCTTATTTAAGATATCTAAAATGTGTTAGTGGAACGACTTGAGGCTTAATTGGGAGATGGAGTTAGTTCAAGCGAGGCTTTCCCCATACAGCCTGGCTTTCTTTAGCTATGCTCGTGTAATACCCCCAGGTGATGGGCCTGACGTGTTCACAAGAATACAGACATAACTGTTGAAAGGACACTACAGAACAGGGATCACGTAATGAAATAATGCAGAACACAGATCATACTGTATAGCAGATATTTTTCACATTTAGAGAGCAAACATTGTAAGTTTTTGTATTTGAGATAATGCCATTTTCCCCAGAGTTTCTCCTCTTTTTCTTAATGAAGTTGCAGTGTAAAGGTCATTGTCTCCATGTGATGAATTAAATTTGTTATATTTATAAAGAGCTTCAGGGGTAGGTTGGTTTGGTTGGAGCTAGCATTTGGTTATCACCTTTTTGCTAGAAGCCAGAAATATCTTGAGCATATATGTGTGACTGTTATTTAGCCCTTCAGGTAGATTTCCAAGATGCAAGCAGGCAAGTAAAAAAATGATATGTCAGGGGTGTCACAGAACCTATAAGAAGGTTTCAAGAATACTTTAGTTTTTAGGTGTATGTGGCAGGATAAATGAATTGAGGACATATGGAATAAACTTTACATCTTCATACATTTTGCAGTGTCTGACATGCTTTGTGTGGATGTGTTACAGGCAAACAGATGGCCCATTAGGTGATCTCATCACCTCACCAAACCCTGAATACTTCAGTGCCAATGACAGTAAGAAGAATATCATAACAGAATTCCAAATTTACTCCCCCCTGTATATGTTATTATGCTAGCAAGCTGTTAAAATCTCTGTTTTGTCTTGGTCATTTGTGTAGTGTACGTTCCTGATGAGTGGGAGGTACCTCGGGAGAAGATCACACTGCTCAGAGAGCTGGGTCAGGGCTCCTTCGGCATGGTGTACGAAGGACATGCCAAAGACATTGTGAAAGGAGAACCAGAGACACATGTAGCCGTCAAGACTGTGAATGAATCGGCTAGCCTGCGAGAAAGGATAGAGTTCCTCAATGAAGCTTCGGTCATGAAGGCCTTCAGTTGTCACCATGTGGTAGGATTCTCTCTGTAAACCCTGTTCTCCCTGTTTAGCTTCAGTTCTGACCTACGGATTGCTGGGACAGCTATATGAGCACGCATTAGATGCAGGATATTATAGCAAAAAGCGGCTTGAACGTGTTTGACTCACAGATCCATGACTGGCATGCTGTGTTGAAGCCACCATATTGACTCACAGTTTGACTCCAAAACAAATGTTCACACTTGGTGAGCATTTTTGCCTGCCATTACAGTTTCATTACACAACATACGAGGCACCAATTAAACTGCCATGTGTTGTGCCATCAGCTGTAAAAATCCTGTTGGGATGTACAAGATCATTTTATTATTTACTTCACGATGAGAGAATTGACGTTGTAGCAATGATTTATTAACGTGGTAGCTTCACTTTCTGGTAAACAGAAGTTACACTCTCACACCAGTCCTTTTTAAATATTAAAAATCATTTATATTTCATATATTTCAAGAGTCATTGTTTTGCAAGTATGATGCTCAGTATCATCAGCGCTACATTTAGTGCGGTCTGGCCTTTTTTGTTGTTGTTGTTTTTTTTTTGTTCCGTTGTCCTTTTCCATGTGTTTATCTATAGGAATTAGTCTTTCATATATAAACATATAATCCCCTAATTTGAATACTCAGATTTTTCAATTTATTTTTTGTTCACCAAACAAGCCATGAAAAAAAGATTTCAATGGTATTTTGCAGGTCCGTCTGTTGGGTGTCGTGTCCAAAGGTCAACCCACATTGGTAGTGATGGAGCTGATGACTCACGGCGATCTGAAGAGCTACCTGCGGGGTCTGAGGCCTGACTCTGAGGTACATATCTCGGTTCATTAATCATTATTAATGACTTATTTTACTTCCAGTAAAACTCATGGTCAAACAGGTCAATGACACTTACAACCTGTTTGCTTGAAATTGGCCTGAGAGCAATAATTACTTTCGTAGGTCATTGACAAACTTTATCCCTTCATTTTTGATTGTGTGATTTGTAGAACAACCCGTCAGGCCGTTCACCACCCACTCTGAAGGACATGCTCCAGATGGCAGCAGAAATTGCAGATGGCATGGCTTACCTCAACGCCAAGAAGTTTGTCCACAGAGACCTGGCAGCCAGGAACTGCATGGTGGCAGAGGATTACACCGTCAAGATAGGAGGTGCAGATGCATGTGTTTTTGTTTTTCGGTTTATTGCTTGTCAGACGGTGTCATTTTTTTTATGCTACAAGTGTCTCATTCTTCATGTCTTTCTTCAGACTTTGGTATGACGCGAGACATTTATGAGACAGACTACTACCGTAAAGGAGGGAAGGGTCTACTTCCTGTCAGGTGGATGGCTCCAGAGTCCCTGAAGGATGGAGTTTTCACGGCCCACTCAGACTGCTGGTAAGTTGCACCTCAGCGTCTAATGTGCAGTGTTTCCAGTCCCATGACATACAAGGAGCATTTGACTACATCTGCTTGTGTGTGTGTGTGTGTGGGTGTGCAGGTCTTTTGGCGTTGTGCTGTGGGAGATTAGCACATTAGCAGAGCAACCATACCAGGGTTTATCCAATGAGCAGGTCCTGAAGTTTGTTATGGATGGAGGATTCCTGGACCGGCCAGATAACTGCCCTGAGAGGATGTGAGTACATACGAGACTGTTTTATGCTTTAATATAAGAAAGTTTCCCAACTGATCAACCATTATTATTCTGATTAATGTTAATCCAACACAATATCAGATATTTTGAAGCTAAACCCACACCTTTGGTAAGTTTCTTCTCTATATCTTTCCAAGGCACAACCTCATGCAGATGTGCTGGCAGTACAATCCCAAGATGCGTCCGACGTTCCACGAGATCATCGAGATACTGCGGGACGACCTGCACCCTTCTTTCCAGGAGGTTTCCTTCTTCTACAGCGAGGAGAACAAAATTCCCGAGACCGAGGAGTTTGACCTGGACCTGGACAACATGGAAAGCATCCCCCTGGACCCGTCTTCTTACTCCCAGAGAGAGGAGAGCTTAGGCAGGGACAGCGGGCCCTCGGTGGCCCTGAGGGGGAACTATGAGGAGCACGTCCCCTACACACACATGAACGGTGGCAAAAAAAATGGAAGAATCTTATCGCTGCCCAGATCCAGCCCTTCCTAACATTTCCTGATTCCTAAAATGACTTCTTCAACCTTTCCCTTCCCCCTATCTTCCAATTCATTTTCCTGTTATCCTTCATGTTCCTCTGTTTTCTATTGATTTCCTCCTTCTTGGAGGAGCCCTTAAAAAGAAAAGAAAAAGACGCAGATCTCAGGATTTTTTATTTTCTTCCTCATGGCTGCCGAAGACAGGCAAGCAAGGGATGCAAACACTTTTTTAAATTTGCTTCATGACACATCAGACTTCATGTTACCAGAATCTTTCAACATGTTTCCAGGACTCTGTTTGTGACAGAAACAGTGGGAAAAAAGACAGAAAATGTAAAAAAACAAAACTGTGAACACAACAAACCTTAGAAAACCAAGAAGGCTGCTCATGCTCAACCTTCCAAAAGTCTCGCACCGATCTGCATTTCCACATTTCTGTGCTCCTTTTTTTTTTTCTCTCCAAATGAAATCCTTTTACTCAGATAGTGGCCTTTTTATATGTGGCCTATAAACAAAGAGAAGTGTCTATCAGTGCTTACACCCATTTGCTTTTGTACAATGACTTAACCAGTGGGATGACTTGCAAACACTTGATCCTAGAACAAAAATCTATTCCTAGAGGAATGTTTTCTTTTTAGTTTTTTTCTTTTTGGTTCTGCAGAATTCCAAACTTCACACAGATTTCATCTGGTGTTTGGTGAATAGTTTTAATTTATTTGCTTTAAAAGTTCTCTTTATTTTCTTCCTCCTTTTATTTCTGTGTCCGCACTATGTTCCTGAAGGATATTTAAACAGTTAAGAATTGGACAAAAGAGTTCCTCAGACTGACCAATAGCTGCTGCTTTGATATACTTTATTGGGTGTAGAAATATATAAATATATATAATATATATAGTATATATAAAATATTGGTATTTAACCAATATTTTATATATAGTATACTGTATGCCATTGATGTTTTTGTAAATAGTTCATATTTGTAATATTTTTCATCAGAGGCTTTGCTAGTATTTTGTTTTGTCTGGTTTTCTGTTCTTTTTATTTTTCATTTTCTTATTTTTATAGCCACAAAAATCACACTAATCTACCATCAGTGCTCTCTGTGTCTTAAGCTTGCAGTCTCCCACAAGTTCTTGCTCCATCTGGATGAGAATGCCCTCTAATACTGAAAACTTTTACATTTTCTACAAACCTTTTTCTCATTTTACAGCGGTCAGTATTTGAAGGACACTTCACTACTGCAATGACAACAACAACAACAAAAAACTTAAAAGAAAAAAAAAAAGCTTTATAAAGGCGAGTGAGGCGCGTTTAACTCAGAGTGCATCTGATGTGTTTGTCTCTGTGCCTGCTGCTGTTCTCTGGTTGGATCAGGCTGGAGTGTTTGTTACTGCCGGTTGTGTTGCTGCTGCTCAGGCAGGCCGTGAATTAACAGCCGCTGTCAGGCGAAGTGGATGGTGATGGGAATTTCAATTGCTGAGAAGAAGCCATCATTTCCGTCACACTTCAGGCCCTCTGCAGGAGATATGATGATTTATAATTTCCATACTTTACAGCCACCTTTCATTTTCCCCCCTCCACCTTATTAGGTTTGCTCTGCGGCACACACACTTCTACTCTCTTCCTCCTCAGGCTTCCCGTCAGTCGCTGAACTCGCTGCTTCGAACTTGCCTGGTGGAAATTTCCACGTTTTGTGGTAGAGGGCTGGAGAAAGATGCGGAAAGTTCCAAATGTATTCATAAAAGGGGGGCAACCTCTCTCTCTCTGTTCCAGTGCGTCTGACAGAGCAGACTGTGAGTTGATTGTTAATCCTTTCATTCTCTCGGCTATCACATGCGGTTTAAGCAGTCAGGACACAGTGTGCAACAGCGATTTCACTCAGGTCTGACATTCCAGGTTTTAGTCAGAACTCCTCGTTCCCTCGCAGTCCTGTTTTGCTCGCCTGCTGGCAGAGCTGCTGTCATCACCACACCCCATCAGACACTTATTTTTCCTGATTTTTGGCCCTTCCTGTAAGGAATCAAAAATCAGATTTTGCTTAGATCTGAAAAGCAGATAGTAAACACTGAGCACGGCAGTCAGCAAGGTGAAAGCTGAGTAACAAAGATGAACTTGTGTATATATTTTTTGGACACAGACCAGTGTGGTTGCCAATCCAACTGAGCATCATTCAGCACTTAGAGAGCAGCCAAAGACTGCCAACAGCAAGCACCCACAGAATCCAGTCAGAGATGGTAGAGAAGCTGTCTCCATATCAAACCAGTGCCTTTTCAAACCCAGAGACACTTCCAGGCTAATCATACTGGCTAGTGCAACACTTATGAACACATATATACATATAGTTTGGGTGCAAAACCCAAGTGACACTGTGGAACGCCAGCACTCACCTTAGGTCAGGATGTAGAGTTTAGCTCATTACTCTGAGCAGATATGATCTTGGGCTTTTGTACTTTGTAAATAATCTGTGACATAGATCCTGATATCCTTCAGATGTGGGTACACAAAAAACAATGGACCTCAGCTGTGTCCAATTCCACACTATAAACTAAAACTACACTTTTAACATCAAGTACTCAACATCTTTTAATTTACCAGCAGAAATACACTGTAGTTTGGAAGTGGGACACGTCTTTTCGTCTCCATCTATGATCCTTGTTTTCTTTTTTTTTTCACACTCACATATGCAATTTTTTTTATTGAGATGGTGCCCATATCTTTGAAATACCAGATATTTATTTTATTATGATCATTATCAATGTTTAAAGAAACACAGCTAGCTTTGCAGTGGAGCATTTGTGAGAGTTCAGGGGGGAGGGTGATGATGTTCGTTATTGTCCAGGTGGAGTAACTTGTGTTGAGCAGCAGGTGTGCTTGTTTTTAGTTAGTTTGTAGGTGATTTGTCTTTGTGTTTGGTCAGAGTCTACCTCAGTGCATATGGAGGAGTCAGTTTAAAAAGCCTCAATCATCCCCTTCTGGATATCCCATCACTTCAAACAGCATGTCGTCGCACATTACCAACACCACTGATTAATTCCCCTCCCTGTGGTGTGTTAACTCCCACCCCCGGGATTTTTTTTTCTCTTCTCCTTGTATTGTTCTAATCAAACTCTGAATATATTTGCCGATTTCTCCATTAAAAGTTCCAATCTTGCAGCTCTTTTCCGAACTTCCCCACTTGCACTGGAAGAAGCTGTGTACCTCCAGACTGCCTCTCTACTGATATCTGGTGATGTGACGGCAGCGTAACAGGAGTCTTCTAACTTGGTTCACATCTTTGATCACCTTTACGCAGCCAGAGCTAACCAAGCTCAGCCATAGAGCTTATGCTTTCTAAATCACATCTAGACCATAATGCAATCTGGAACGGATCACTACTCTTCATCTTCTTCTCCAGTCTGTCATTTTGTCTCGGTTCAAATCTCCCATCTCCTCCAGTTCTTGTCTTTTTGTCCATTCTGTTTTTAGTTTTTTTTTGTGTCATGTATATATTTTTTTTCTACTGTGAATATCAAGAAATGACCTTTATAATCTGTCAACACCATGGATTCGGTCTGTCGTGGCTGATAAGGACATAGATACGCGGGCTGGTTAAAAAGTTTTGATGAGGAGGGCCCCCCCCCCCTCTCTCTCCTTTCCCATCTGAAAAGGAGAAAAGCCGGACTGGGACAGTCCTGTGTGCCATACAAACTATTAACTGACATGAAATCTCGATTGTAACTTTTCGTCTCAGGGAGGCGGCCTGATGCTTTGTGGTAAGAGGATGAGGAGGAAGAAGAGCTACCTACCTACCTACCTACCTTTTATCTACTCTGACTGAAGCGCAAATTCTCAGAATCCTTGCAAAAAGTAAAATGGACATGATCAGCCCAAGGACAAGTTTTCAACAAGTAACAATTTGTTTCCCTTTGAAGATAATCAGGAGTCCTCTCCTCTGGCTGGTGATGGGATTCTGACTGCCCTCTAGTGGTTGGATGGGAGTGTGTCGCAGGTCAGGGGGTGGCAAAGCAAACGGGGGCCCTCCTGGCCCATAGTGCCTTGCTCAGACTGATGCCCCCACCTGACCCCTCCCACCCAGTCCTGAACTGGGCCCGGACTGGCACATCTACACCAATCACTGAAGAGGATTTCCCACCTCTAAAACATCATATGAAAAAACAATAATTGTGTTTTTATGCATTTTCTTTTTGCTGTACCTGCAGAGAAAATACTGTAATTTAGGATTACATGACCGATGATTTTTACCAAAAAAAAGAGAAAAACTGTTGAACTTGTGTCTCTACTCTGCTGAGCTCTGGCTTGCTTTGTGCATGGAAGATGAAATAGTTATACCAGCTTGATAATTTGATGCTTACTGATTATGCTTCTCATCCGTCTGTTAACGGCAGTGACACCCCAAAGCACAGGCAAAAAAGAAAAAAAAACACAATCAGCAAGAAGTGATTGCATTACCATTTGGAATTTAAAATGCATTCATTTGTTGCATTATTTAAGAATAATGAACTGATTAATAAGCTCTTATCTGTAAATAGCAGCAGATCTTGTCGGCCCTGGAAAGAAAAATAAAAAGCACTTGATTTTAGGGAAGTTTTTCTTTTGTTTTGTTGAACTTTGGTTGGACAGAGCATGCTATTGATGCAGCGCAGGGTGAGAACAAAGCATTGTATGTATTATTGTTTCATTTTTAAAGAAAAAAAGTATTACATTTTAGAGATGTTGATTTCTATTTTTTTTAGCCAAAGTAGGGAGGACAAATACAATTACTTTTTGACTGTAAAGTTTTACTACTCTTGTACATTATGAATTTAACATTATCAATGTGTACATAGCTTTTTCTAAATTTAAAAAGTTTTTCTCTCACTTTCTCAAAACAAAAACCCACCACACAGAAAAGAGCAGAGTTGATCTTGTTGATGTATTTCAACAGGAGCACTCCAGCCTGAAAGCTGTGTCCCCAAAACGAACTGTGTGTGGCCTGAAACGTTTCGCTATCAGCCCTGCTGTTAATCCCATGCATGTTTCTGAATGTTGTTCACTGAATCCACCCCCACCCCCCTTCCACCCCGTCACAGTAGCATGTCACTCGTTAAAGCCTTTCTTGCGTCACATACATCACCTTCTGTTTTTGTATGAAATTGTTTGTAAAAGAAGTATAGTTTTCTTTTTTTATTATCATTTTGATTATGTGAAAAACTGGAAAAGACCACTGCACATCCTTTCATAGAAGAGGACACAAGTGATAAAATCCAGAATAAGCTACAAGGAAATTTTAAGTGGTGCTTTAAAAAAAAAAAAAGCATAACTAAAGTTCAGACTGTAAAGCTGGAGGTATTAAAAAAATAGTGCAATACTTGGGGAAACGCGCTCAATCGCCTTCTTGACAAGAGTATAATAGATTAAAAGTTTCTACCTGGTTTGATCTATCTTTAAATAGAGATTGGAAGTGTAGAAAAGTGTCTTTTTCTGGTTAAAGGCAACAAAAGTCCTCTAAGATCTCCAACTAGCACATGATATCTCAGTTGTTTACCTAATAAAAAACGTACAAGTAAAAACAAACTGTTTGTATTTTTATGGGTCATTATTGCCCTGACCTGGTCCTTGCTGCGTAGATGTTTGAGCAAACATTGTGTAGATGTATGAACCATCTAGTGGCAACGTTTCAAATAGCAGCCAACTGAATATTCTTCCAGTTTTTCTCCAGACCTGTAGAAAAAAAACCTACTGCTTCAAATGCAAAAGGCCAACTTTAAAGCCAGCATTGGTTTGTCCCACTGGGTAACTATAGAAATATGTTGGTGTGACATGGTGGAGTTTGAGGAAAAGGACCAAACGCATTTATTTAGCAAAACGGCCCAGAAAAGCTCTCGCACGTTGATCTGGAAAGGAACTGGCTGTTGAATCTGATCTGAAAAGTAGTTGTTGCACTTCAAGCTTTTGTCACTGGGCAAAACAAATACTTTGTAGACTTCCAAGGCTCAGACTGAAGATTCAATCAGGTCTTCCCAAAACTGTTCCTCTATGGAAACCGAGTATGAAGATGAAACACCTCCAGCTATGAATGAATTAAACGCTGCACATCATCACTTTTGTTTTTTTTTAGATGACAAATGTGAGGAAAAGCAGCTTCTTCATGGCTTTTTAGGAGTCACCTGTCCGTCAGTGGTCTGCTCCAGTTTACTCACCGTATTTGTCTCTACCTTGTTCCCTTCTCTGTGTGTTGTTTAAATCAGTGGAGTTGATTCTGATTGCTGCTCCTCTTCCTCTATCTTTGAGTCTCTTGTCTCTTCAGTGCACATAGGTGGTTCCCAGAATGCTGTGTGTAGACTTGCAGGATACCTCTTTATTAATGTCAATTTTATCGCTGATGTGTTAATTTTGGGATATATGTTGTGCCTACATTAAGATGAAATGTCAGTGCGTGTGCAGACAGCAAGTGTAAATGTGTGTATGTACAGTCCAAACCTCCCGAACCCGTAAACCCACAGAGTCGCTTCGTCCCCTCACACTGGATCCAAATGTGCCATTATCTTTATGTATCACCGATATCAACATGTTGAATTTACACTTACACAAACAGAAATAAATATTGTACAGGATCGAAAATGTGCCATGGCGAAAAGAACGCTTGACTATTTTTTCTATTTTCAAGAGAGCCAAGTAGTGACATGTAAAGAAAATGTTGCAATGATATGAAAATAAAAACCTTGCTGTGTGTAAATTATTCAACAATTAACTGTTTATATTAAAATTATGAATAAAATTATTGGAGAGTATGTCTTCTTGCACTTCGCTTTGGACAGAGGAGATAGAGGCGGCAAAATATTGTTTATGTTTGTGTACATACAAAGAAAACTATTACAGTGTCATAACATTGAATAGGATGTAAAGAACTGAAAATCTACACCAATTGTATTTTTTTGCATTACATTCAAGATCATTTTCCTAAATACAAATCAAAACCACATTTTTACAGATCAACTTTCATGTGAACATAGGAGGCCTTTTTACACATTGCCTTAGGAACCATCCATGGACATTCAGTGGATGAGATTTGTGGCCTAGATCTCATTTGAAGATACTAGAATTGCCTCCCAAAGTTTCTATTTGTAGTTCTAGTGCTGCCCACCCTCATAGATCTTCTATTGAAGGATTCTCTGCGGAGGACCATGTGTTTTTCTAATTTTTTAGCCGTTGCAGCCAAAGAGTTCAATGGTATCTTTTGCAGCATGGGATGGGGTGTTAACCTGTGTGAAATTGATTTTACTGCAAGAGGCATTGCTCTTCCTTTTATACCATGGCAGGAAATGGTTTGTTAGAAACTGCACCAAAGATGTCATTGGATAATTAATTTACACCTTCAGGCACCCTAAAGGGGCCAACAATCTCACTTTCAAGGCCGGAAATCTGGGTGTAGTGATGGACTTGGACCTAAATTTTGAAAAACACATTAAGGGAATCACAGAGTCCGCCTACTATCACCTTCAGAATATATCAAAGTTAAAAGATCTGATGTTTCAGCAGGACCTGGAAAAACTAGTCCATGCTTTCATCTTTAGTCGGCTTGATTATTGTGACAGTGTCTTTACAGGTCTACCAAAAAAATCCATTAGACAACTGCAGCTTATTCAGAATCCTGCCGCTCGAATCCTCACTAAGACCAAGAAAGTAGACCATGTGAGTCCAGTTCTGATGTCTTTACATTGGCTGACTGTCCGTCAGAGGATAGATTTTAAAGTTCTGCTGCTGGTCTATAAAGCTGTGAAGGGTTTAGGACCAAAATATATCAGTGACCTTCTGACCCAGTATGAACCCAGCAGACCACTTCGATCATCTGGATCTGGTCTCTTATCAGTTCCCAGAGTCAGAACCAGACATGGAGAAGCTGCATTCAGCTTCTATGTTCCACATGTCTGGAACAAACTCCCAGAAAGTCTCAGATCAGGTTATAGACCCTCCTGTTCTCTGCTGCATTTACATAGTTTTTATTTAAAAGTCCAAATCTGCACAGTTTCTTTTAAGCTTGAATTTTTGAACTTGATCATGTTTTAATACAGTTTTATAATCTAATGTCCTTTATTTTTCCCTTTTTTTAAATTGTTTTTGAATTTAAATTACCTCCGCACACCGATCTAATGCTTTTAATGTTTTATGTAAAGCACTTTGAATTGTCTTATACATGAAATTTGGTATACAAATAAACTTGCCTTGCCTATTCTTTCCAGCTCAAAACAGCACTCCACCACAACCTTGCATACATTGCAGCCTTGTTGGAACACGGTGGCCTGTGAATTCCTGTGAATAAAACTTGTATACATGTATTTC
Organism: Atherinosoma microstoma; assembly: GCA_037177055.1. Lineage (NCBI taxonomy): Eukaryota > Metazoa > Chordata > Actinopteri > Atheriniformes > Atherinidae > Atherinosoma > Atherinosoma microstoma. The sequence goes on along the minus strand of JBBBVU010000015.1, from coordinate 16,527,815 downwards.
TGAGCCCACTGCAAACATCTCTCTTTGTGAGCATCGGTTAAGGGTGGCCAAAATATAGCCTTATACACAACTGCAAACCTCCGGAGTATCCTGCATGGTGACGTTCTTGGGATTACATCGACACCAGCAGCTTCAAATAGGTGCTTGCGGCTTGCTTAATATTTCATTAAATTTCAAATGTTTTCATTTCTTTTTTAACATACTGTACTATTTCACACTTTTCATTTACTGCATAGAAAATATGACTTACTTAATAATGTGGACCAAGCTCTTTTAGTAGTTTCCTATAGTTTCCAGACCAGAGTCCAGACTAAACACGGAGAAGCAGCTTTTAGCTGTTATGCTGCAAACAAGTGGAACAAACTGCCA